>MQUG01003068.1:0-204555 GCA_007213375.1 Steinernema feltiae | reverse complement strand
TGGGGCAACGGAGCAGAAACGCCTCTACCTGCGTCAAACCCTCGAAGCCGCGGCTTGTCCGATTGTACAATGACATCGGCAAATATCCGGATGCGTTGGCGCTCGCTCAGCGACTGATTCGCGAGCTCCGGAAGCTGGACAACAAGGACGTGCTGATGGAAGTTCAACTCGAGGAGAGTAAATCGGGATTTCACCTGAAGAATTTGACCCGATCGCGAACGTCACTCGTCAACGCGAAGACCACCGCCAGCGGCGTCTACATGCAGCCAAAGTTCCAAGCCGCGTTGGACATGCAATCGGGAATCCTCCACGCGGCAGGAGAGAAGGATTTCAAGACCGCTTATTCATACTTCTATGAATCGTTCGAAGGTGAGTTTCTCCCAAATTTTCAACTCGCGCCAACCTTGATTTTCAGAGTACGACGGCATTCAAGAAGTCGTTGAAGCAGAGCGCGCTCTCAAGTACATGTGCCTCTGCAAAGTGATGCTCAACGAGGCCGACACGGTCCCCGCAGATGGCTTGGCAGGCAAGCTAACAATGAAGTACAGTGGCACTGATTTGGAAGCAATGCGAGCGCTGGCGGCCGCTTTCAAGTCCCGATCGCTGAAGCAATTTTTGCCAGTCATTCGAAACGTTCAAGAAGGAACTTGAACAGGATTGGCGTTATCAAAATGCAATACCCACGAGACGCGAAGGAATTGACGCGTCTCGTCGAGCCCTACAACGTTGTCGACATCGACCATCTGACTCGCCTTATTCAGCTTCCGAAGCCAGCGTGTGGAGAAGAAGCTGGCGCAAATGGATTTTGGATAAGAAACTCCAAGGTTTGTTGAATTCACTTTGAACCACATCGAGCAACGCTTCGTTGCAGGTTGCATCAATCAGAGTTTGGGCGCTGTGACCATCTATGAGCCGGAAAATAAGAAACACGCCTACGAACCCTCGGTCGAATTGATTCATGCTCTCTCGAACGTCGTCGACTGAATTTTGAATGTTCAAACTGAATTTTGACTCTAAGGTAAGCACATCTAGAGTTCCATCTGAAACATTGTAATTTTGTGTAGATCAGCGAATGCTTACCTGCAATCTCGGCATGTCGGCAAACATGGAAGAAGCTCTACGAATACATGTTCGATGCGGACGCTGAAACCCTGGAATACGTCTTCTTCCTACGTGTTGTTTGCATCATGTTCGAACGCTTTGTGATTGCTTTCTCGCGGGAAAACATTGACACCGACTTTAGCATCCCGAATATCGTTGTGCCGTCTGTGCGCAACCAAGAACTGTACGACGCACTCTTCACGGTGAAACAGAACTTGGAGCAACTCGAACGACTGCCGCTTTCATCGAGGATATCCGTAGAGGTATCGGACTGTCCTAAATCAATTTCTTCAATCTGTCTTATTATAGAACATTTCCTACGGAGCGCAAATTCTAAAGAAGATGACCTCTCATAAAGTGCGTCTACCGCTATTCTTCTTCCAGCAGAAATACCGAACCGAGATCAAGCTTCATGTCACTCCTGAGCCAAAAGAGAATCAAACGACGGTTCTGCCCACTTCCAACCGTTTCCCGGTTACAGTAGAAGGATACATCTCATCAAATAACAAGTCACAAATCGAGCGGGTTACGGTCGTCGCGTCCACGCGCTTTGACAGGGAAAAGTTTAATGATTACGAACTGAAGAATACGGTGCTGACACAGGAAGGACGATATTTCAAGACAACCTTCCTAATGAACATCTTTACGGTAAGTGGAATGAATCGTGGATTTACTGTAAATCTAAATTTCAGAGCGGAAAGATCAATTTCAACGTTCATTTCAACGACAAAGAGAGCAAACGAGGCTGGAGTAGCGATTGCGAAGCGCAGATGACTATTAGCTTCTCGGGCTAGCTTAGACAATCAGAAGAATGAAGAATTTACGGGTTATTTCGCAACTTTTACAAATGTTACTTTGATTTCGTTAATAAAAATAAAGTATTGGCCACGATGGTCAGTCAGCCGATTGGGTTGACTGACGCATCGAACCAAAGCGTGCAAGCGACAGAATAAAGCGCAACTCTCTGAGCGCCAATTCAGCTGAGTTGGAGGGCAACTCATCCATCGTCTACTGTGCAGATCTGTCTAGAAAACGAGCTGCAGCTTCCAACTCATCTTTTTCGGTCTGCTTTTCATAAAGCTGTCCGCGCTTCCCAATGTCATCAGTCTGCTCTGATATCTCGGTGCGATGAGTGCGAATTCGATTTTCTTGACATGTGAATTTGAAGCTGCGATCTGCTTTCTTGTTTCGTTTCTTTACGTGTAGGATAGGTCCTGCCACGATGCCCCTGTGGCCAGCGGCTGCACGGACTGCCACGCGTCTACGAAACGTCCACGTGGAAGTGCTGTCTATTATTATTAGTGTGCGCGCAAGCGCGAGTTCAGTAGTTGTTCATTGCTACTCTCGTGTGGTGTGTCCGACCGGAGGTCGAGATAAAGTGTTTATTGTTATCTTGTGTTTTGTGTCGTATCGTAGGTGTCAGTCGAGAGTGACTGTGGTCGTGTGTGTGTAGGGGTCTTTGTAGTAGACCACCGGATAATTCTATTGGTGCCCGGGAGTTCCGGTACGGTTTTCCCTCCGTCTACCGCGACCCGAAGAAACGAATCAGAGTCCATCGAGACCAGAGTTCGAGCGTGTAAGCCCGATTCAAGTACCACAGAGTCCATCGAGACCAGGGAAGAGAATGGCATCGCGGAAGAAGCGAGAAGCTGCAATCAAGGCCGACGAGAAGATACGGCAATTGCAAGAACAGGAAAAGAGTTCGTCAGAAGAGAACGAAATCTACGACGATGATAACGGTGAAGATGAGCGCCCGCGGGAAGAAGAGCAGGGTTGGAGAAACGCGCAAAGCGTAATCCAGTCTCCCAGCACACAGGAAGAAATCCAGCGTGATGACCAGACGCTGGCAAGGGATGAAGTCGAAGAGCTCAACATCAAACTGCGCAGCATGGATGTCAGCAAATTAGCCGAAATCTGCAAATTCGTGGATGCCATATCGGAGCAGACGGAACTGTCGCCAAACGCAGTGATCATGAAGAATTCATTGGCAACCTGTGCCACGCAAGCATCGGTCATTCAACAACACAGTTCGTTCCACTATCCCGTCCAGCAGCCGCCAAGTCAAGTGGTCATGCCTATGGGAAGTGCAGCAGGATATCAGCCAGGGATCCCGTGTCATGCGCCACAAGCGGCTCCAAGTCATCCAGCATTCACGTACGCTCAGCCGGCGATGAATCAACAATTTCACCCAGGAATCCAGCCGCAGCAGACGTATTATGCAGTGCCCCCACACCAGCAAATGCACTACCCAGCTCCAATGCAGCAGCAGTCCAACGTTCAGCCGACAGCGAGTCACCAGTTTGGGCAAGGATTTCCTATGCAGCAGACGAACTACGCAATGCCGCCACAGCAGCAGATGATGATGCCAGCTCAACACCACATGATGATGCCGGTAATCCAGGAAACGTCGCAGCAGATGGCGCAGCTGATTGGCCTGCAGCTGGCCGCACAGAAGAAGAGCGACCTCCGGGAAGTAAGCGCCGATCTCCAAAAGATCCCGTGCCTAGCAGGCTACGAGGGAGAAAGCACCCTCCGCGATTTCTTCAATGGATTCGAAAAGTTGTCGCTAGGGCTTAGTGACAAGGAGAGAATTGAACTACTTCTCTCAAAATGCAAAGGTCGAGCAAGACGCATTGGGGAAGAAATCCAGCAAGAGGTAGACTGCAACTACCACCTGATCAAGAATAACCTATCGGAGCACATCCTGGAAGCAAGCACGGAGCAGTCCGAAGCGATACGCTCGCTCTCGTCAAATTGCACAAGACACCGTGGAGAAACACTGGCCGCATACGCAGAGCGTTTAACACGCACGGTCAAGAGAGCATATCCAGATTCGGGCAAACGCAGCCACGAGCGGCTCCTCAACCATTACTTCTTGGAAGGAGTCAAGGACATCCAGCTGAAGCAGATGCTGTCCACCAAGCGACATTTGCCATTCGAAAAAAAGGTAGCTGAAGCGATCCTGCTGGAAAATGATATCCACCCGGGACGAAACACGTCGAGACAGCATGAAGAACAAGAAGATTACCGTCAGCGCTCCCCACAGCAAGGAATCTTTGATGTTGGAACTCTACGTCAGCACGGATACGGCAACCAGGGAGCTCAACGCCAGTTCCAGAATCACCGCATGCAAGAGCAAGGCTATGCCAGCCAGGGATTCCAGCAAGAACGGGAGAACGTTGAACCACGGCAACAGAACTTTGCACGTCAACAGGTGGCAACCGAAGCCAACCGAATCCCGATTGGAGCAAACCAGCGCCAAGGACAGCAGCTACGCCTATCGGAGCCTCCACGGAACAACGTCGACTACGTGGGTGCAGTTCGAGTCGTAAGCGAAGTAGATACCTCGGATATCCCTCGGAATAATCAAGTGCGTGAAGTCGACTGCGAGGCAACCGAAGAAAGAAAATATCCATTACTGGTGCCGACGTTGCCTATCACCGTGAATGGCCGCCTGCTGAACGGTCTTATCGATACGGGAGCACCTCACTCGTTTATATCGGAGAAGTGTTACGCACAGATCGCTCAAGAGGGAAACGTTCTGAAGTCTCCAGCGAAAGGTCGACGATGTCTTGCAGCGAATGGAGAACAAGTCAAACTCCTGGGACAATCAAACGCCGAGGTCAATTACCGCGGAAGAAACTTGACCGATGCGGATTTCACCGTCGCTCCTGATACATTCGGTCATGATGCTATCATCGGAGTTGATCTTCTCCATCGACTAGGATTCAAGCTGTACGATGGAAGGAACAGAACGTTCCATAGTTTCGCCGCGCTCAGCCAGCAGCCGGAAAAGAAGAAACCGAAACAAGAACGACGCAACGGACGGAAGAAAGGGTGTGATCGCTCAACCGTGGAACGAGTAAACGTCGTATCCATCAAGGCTCAACCGAGACCTATCCAGCAAAAGGAGATTGCGAAGAAGGCAGAAAGAAAAGCGCCGAAGGGGAAAACAACAACAACTCTCCCATCTGGTGAAGCTTCGCGCCCTACGATTAACCGATCTCGAGGAACGGATACGCAATTGCGTCAGGCTAAGACCGAGCCGTCCAAAAGGGAAAAATCGAAGCGGCAAGGCAATGTTCGGGACTCTTGTGAATGGAATTCACCTAGCAACGCAGGAACTAGAACATACGCGGATGTAACCCGTGCACCGAAGGCCAAAGAAGACGCGGTCAACGAAGATGACGCAAATTGGTCCGTTTATACCAGTCACAGAAGTAGGAAACGTCAGCGCATCCGAGGCTCCGCTGTTCGAAGATAGCTTTTTTCGTAGTTCATTGGATGTATTATGGTTATGATGTTTAGTTTATGCTCGGGACGAGCATCTTGTTGTTTAGGGGGGGAGGTGTAGGATAGGTCCTGCCACGATGCCCCTGTGGCCAGCGGCTGCACGGACTGCCACGCGTCTACGAAACGTCCACGTGGAAGTGCTGTCTATTATTATTAGTGTGCGCGCAAGCGCGAGTTCAGTAGTTGTTCATTGCTACTCTCGTGTGGTGTGTCCGACCGGAGGTCGAGATAAAGTGTTT
This sequence comes from Steinernema feltiae, assembly GCA_007213375.1. Taxonomy (NCBI): domain Eukaryota; kingdom Metazoa; phylum Nematoda; class Chromadorea; order Rhabditida; family Steinernematidae; genus Steinernema; species Steinernema feltiae. The sequence continues at coordinate 198,922 of MQUG01003068.1, read as the reverse complement.
ATTGTTATCTTGTGTTTTGTGTCGTATCGTAGGTGTCAGTCGAGAGTGACTGTGGTCGTGTGTGTGTAGGGGTCTTTGTAGTAGACCACCGGATAATTCTATTTACGGACGAATTCCCCGAACGTAAGCGTTTGATTTCTTGCTGTTGGTGGAACGTTTCTCATTCCAGGCGTATCGAAGAATGGGCGGAAATCCTCGGAAATCAGATGCTTATGCACCTCCGCGGATCGGACGAGTATTACTTCCTCGTCAACGTGAACGGCGAATGTCATTTTGCCATTGAAGAGGTGAGAATCTACTTTTTTTTTGCTAAAATTGATCTACTTTTTCAGGCGATAAATGCCCTCCGTCTCCGGAAGGAGGATTTCTTCTCATTTCTGCCGAACAATCTCATTCTGGTGATCAAAAAGGGAAGCGTCGTGGCGGAGCATGCTGTTCGAGGCGAGCAGCGGACGATTTACCCCGATGACAACGATCCGACTGGCGTTGTTTACCCGAAAGGCGCCCTGATCCCGAAATCGAAGGTGGTGAAGAATGAAGCCGAAACAGCGCCTTTCTTGGAACGTGTCTTCTGCTCTTGTTCTGACGGGGTAGGCGAAATTACTGCAAACCACGCGCCGGCTGATTGTTGAAAGAACCAAAGTGACAACGCAAAAATTGCAGATTTCACACATTTTCTTGTCCGTTGTTCCAACCTCCGCTCGCTCACAACTCGTCTTTCATCTTCGCCATTGCACCTCAGCGCGATGGGGAACAAACTCGCTCGCAAACGAACAAACTACATCGACGCTCTTCCTCCAGAACTCCATCGCCGGATTCTTTGGTATCTATCCAAGGACAGGAAATTCCATCGGTTGCGGCGCGTCTCTCCTTTATGGAGCTCTCTTGTCAAAGACCTCTACCGCTGTCGAGTTCGCTGTGTGTGCGTAACATTCGGGTCAGTTTGCTGTTTAAAAATGTTCTCTAATTTTTAATTCAGCTTCGATGAGACGAATGTGTTCCTTACGCGTTATATCACAAACGAGTGGAATGCAATGTACGGTCCTATTGAATTCATCGACATCTATTACATTCCATCGCATTTTCTCACTGATGTCGTCATTAATACGCAGAACAATGTTACATTTCAGGATTATCATGCAAAACGGTTCATCTCGTGTATCTCCCAGTTGCCGACCATCAGATCGTTTACTATGCAATCACCACAGTTCGATTGTTCAAACGAGAACCTCCAGAATCTGTTCAGAGCTGCGAAGACGAACGTGCAAGTGATCAAAATAGAAGAATGCAAAAATTTCACGCCGGCGCTGCAAGAGGCGCTCATTGAATGGTGCGGGAGACTGGACAGCTTGAAAGTTTGACCACCGTGTTCGCGCTGAGTTTCTCACGATTGCGACTTTGCAGGAGGTTCACATTGAAGCTTCCAACGTCCCAAATTCTGAAACTGATCGTCTTCGCAAGATTTTGGTGGACAATTACGTAAGTATCGCTCAAGACTGCATATATCAGTGAACATATCATGTTATAGAAATGCGGAATCGTAAAAATCCATCGATGGGCAAAGCTATGTCACTAACTACTAATTCATGGGGGAAAATCGAACTAACTATCTTCAGATTAATCCATGTTTTGTTGAATTCGTGTTGAATTGATCGTTGTTTTATTGCAAGATGCATTAATCAGAGTTTGGGAGCCGTAACCATCTACGATTCGAAAAACACGCCTATGAACCCTCGGTAAAACTCATCCATGCTCTTTTGACGTCTCAGCGAACTGTTGGATCAAGGATGAAGATCATGTAATAAGTTTGAATCGCCAATGCCCAGATTTGACCGATTAACGATGACTGATTAGAAATTGCAATGCTTGCCGGGACAAACCAATGCCCATAGCGCTGAAAGGCGCGTATAAAATGTAATTTACTGGTTCTTTCCACTGAATTCATACATCTCCCGTCAAAATGCTTTCTATTGAACACAGCGAAACAATTATCCAGGATAAACGATTTTCCACGTCTGCAGGCACATTTCGCTGTGATAAGGAATGGAAATGACTTGATGGGAGAATGACAGGGATAGAAACTCTTACAAAAAAGACATTTGTTGTGCTTCTTACCGTCATACTGTCGTCGAAATACAGGTGCGCGTCGTTGACTGTGTTGGTCATAAAATTGGGTCGTCATTTTTGACGGACGAGTGGATAGCCGAAAACCACTTCAAATTCATGGAGGCAGTCAATGCAGTCATTGTAAAATAATTGTAAGTGATAGCTTGAAAGGATTGAGCTGCAGTGTATTTGGTAATCCGGATAATTTTTCCGGAAAAGTCAAAATTTTTTTACAAGCGTATTATCTGTTTATTAGTGCTGACATTGGCGTTCAATTTATGTTTATGAGCGCTGGATTGTATCGGTGATCTCTTGAAAATTTGCGTCAATCGGGGTGATTAGGGCATATTAGTCATCACGTCGAAAGTATCCTGGCCAAAGCCAGGTTTGTCACGCAAGCGGCAAAGCTGGCTTTGGTCTTTCATCGCGCAAACGAACGCTATTTCCTGAAATGTAACATTGTTCTGCGTCCTAATGACGACATCAGTGAGAAAATGCGTTGGCATGTAATAGATGTCGGTGAATTCAGAAGGACCGTACAATGCAAAATTAAACATTTGAATTTGACAGTAAACTAACCTCAAAAATACGTCCACACATCGAGGTGCTCGACAGCAGTAGCGATCCTTGACAACCAAAGAATCCGGCAATGGAGTTAATGTAGATGATGCTGGATCGTTTGCCGGCGAGTTTGTTCCCCATCGCGCTGAGGTGCAATGGCGAAGATGAAAGACGAGTTGTGAGCGAGCGGAGGTTGGAACAACGGACAAGAAAATGTGTGAAATCTGCAATTTTTGCGTTGTCACTTTGGTTCTTTCAACAATCAGCCGGCGCGTGGTTTGCTGTCCTTGATCTGTGTCTAGAAGGTGCCTGTGAGACGATCACAAAAACAAAATCTTTCTAAATAGTTCAATAGAAACCAAAAATACTTCGTCGCGAGGTCTTACCACTGATGTAAACGACAACAACTGCGACCTTTTCGGATGTTCAGAAGACGATGAAAACTGAAGAAAATTGAATTGAAACTATTCTCCGAAGAATAGTAAAAAAACTTATGATATTTGCTGTCAGACACCATTTGAACTTACAACAATGCCAGAGAAGACTTGTAAATGAGTCAAGCCAACGTCTAGGACAAAGCCTTCAGTTAAAAAATCACTGGCCAAACCCTGCGGCGCACCTAGACCTAAGCCTAAGGCAGTTACAGTATGGTTAGCCCAAAACAAAGCCTAAAAACTAAATTTAAAACTTATTTCCCAACAACACAACGTAAGAATAACAAGTGTTCGTCCAAAATGTCATCTGGTAACCCTTAAAAATTTCTCAATGCGCAGAGCACGTTATAGAAATCAAGTTAACTGCAAAAAGAAATTTCAATTTAAAAAATTGCGCTAAAGATGTTGCACTGATGCCATGTCGTCGTATTTCTTTGAATATGACCTATTTTGAACATGACTTGACCTGGTAAGAAATATCCCTGCGGGGAAGTGTCGTCGCGCCGAAATTTCCTGCTTCGGGAATACCAAGTGGTCGCTGCTGCTGTTTTCTTCGAAGCATAGTAAATCAAAAAGTAGGCAAATCACCCGAAACCTTGGTGCTCAGCTTGACACTTTATGCTGGTTAACCAATCGCGAGAATCAGAATCAGAATTCGAGGCAACAACAATTAGAATAGCACGCCACGTACGCTCAGATTGAAGACAATCGTAGGGTTACGCATTCAGGATTGAACGACTATTTTCTTAAGTTCTTTGGCGTATTCCCTGAAGAGCTTCTTGTGTCCTCCGGGAAGCCCAACATAATCAATTTCCATATCTCCTAACTTGATCGTTGTTTCCTTTAAGACGCGCGCGTACTCATTGCCTACAATGCAAGGTTCTAGAGCTCGCTTCTGCGCTCAAATAACGTACGTATATGGACTTCAAATCCCAACACCTTGTAGTATCCATAAAGTTCAATCAGATTCGCCAGCTTACGATTCTTTTTCAGAGCCGATTCAACATCAAAGGTGTCAAACAGCGGATCGTACGAGAATTCGTAATTCTCCAAGTTGTCCCTGTTGATGAAGAATTCCTGCATCATCCGCAAGAGTTCGTGGGCGATCAAATCGTTCCGTTCGGCCAAGAGGCACGTTGCCATTTCTGACACGTGAAAGATAGCCACATCATTGCGAAAGTAGAATTTGCCAGGATCCTGTAATTCGTGTTTTGCTCGTTGAAAACACCGACTGTGTTATGAACACAAAGCTTTCGTTTTCTAAACAAACTGCCTTACCTTGTAGCTGCATCGAAGCTCATCTCTGTTCATTTTTAGGTCGGCCGAGAGCGCAAATTGCATATAGCTGGGAAAACTGTGGTTTGTCGCCTTCTTGTTGCTGTCGGCAAGCAATTTCACATCGCGCACCATTTGATTCGCGACTCCTTCGACTGTCTTGAAGTGTTCTACCAATTTCACTTCATTCTTGACCGGATTTTCTAAAGATGCCAATCTTATTTGCATTTTGGGTGCCCGTACCGATAATCTTCTCTCCACAGCACGTGAATCTAGCACTTGAAAAGTATTCCGGTTCATTTCGAGTAAAACACATCCAGAAATCCAGTTTAGTAACGTTATTATTCTGAAATTTAGCGCTTTTCGGTAAATTAAAGTCCGATTCTGTCCACAAACCTGTCCACATTCGCGCCGAGCGGCATGCGCAAATCGCTTACGTGGCCAACAAGTCGCTCCGTCGAGTGCTGGATTTGGTTGCACTCCCTCAAGGATGTCTTCGATGCAGTTTAACCCTGCGCCAATTTTGTCGTTGGCGCACACTATGACCATGGCTAACAGGCCGCTGAGGAGACCGGCTAGCATCCGCATAGCAACGTAGAATGGTCAGCTGTGCATGCGCACTACAGAGACGATCGTTAATCGTGAGAAGTTGACACTCTACGATCGCACCTGATATGATGTTTACTAAAACGTCATATCTGAGCCGAAAGAGAATCAAACGACGGTTGTGCCTGTAAACGTTTTCCGTTTACAGTAGACCCTCTGTTTTGTTCGCACTTCTCTTTGTTCACATTCAGTTTGTTTACTCTCCATCTCACCTCAGCGCTATGAGGAACAACACAGATCAAGGTCATTCAACCACGCGTGGTCTGATATCTGAAAAAGCATCAAGCGATATAAAGTGGAAAAAACAATACAAAAGTCGCAGATTTCGCTTCACACATTTCCACTTCCGCTCGCTCACAATCCGTCCGTTCGTCTTTTATCTTCGCCATTGCACCTCACCGCGATGGGGAACAAACTCGGCCGCAAACGAAGCAAAATCAACCACATCGACGCTCTTCCTCCGGAACTCCATCGCCGGATCCTTTGGTATCGATCAAACGACTGGAGATTCCATCGGTTGCGGCGCGTCTCCCCTTTATGGAGCTCTCTTGTCAAAGACCTCTACCGTTGTCGAGTTCGCTATGTGTACGTAACATTCGGGTTAGTTTACTGTTAAGTTCAAATCTTTAATTTTGAATTCAGCTTCGATGAGATGAATGTGTACCTTACGCGTTCTTTCACAAGCGAGTGGAATGCAATGTACGGTCCTATTGAATTCACGGACATCTATTACATACCAACGCATTTTCTGACTGATGTCGTCATTAGTACGGAGAACAATGTTACATTTCAGAATTATCATGCAAAACGGTTCATCTCGTGTATCTCCCAGTTGCCGACCATCAGATCGTTTACTATGCGAGCTCCACGGTTCGATTGCTCGAGCGAGAACCTCCAGAATCTGTTCAGAGCAGCGAAGAAGAGTGTGCGAGTGATCAAAATCGAAAGATGCGAAAGTTTCACGCCGGCGCTGCAAGAGGCGCTCATTGAATGGTGTGAGAGCCTGGAATGCTTGAAGGTTTGACCACCGTGTTCGCGCTGAATTCCTCACGATTACGGCTTTGCAGGAGGTTCGCATTGAAGCTTCCAACGTACCAAATTCTGAAACTGATCGTCTTCGCAAGATTTTGGTCGACAATTACGTTGTTGACGCAGGAACAACCACGCGCCGGTTGATTGTTGAAAAAGCATCGAGAGAACAAAGGTGACAATACAAAAGTCGCAGATTTCGCTTCACACATTCCCACTTCCGCTCGTTCGCAGTCCTTCTGTTCGTCTTTGATCTTTGCCATTGCACCTCAGCGCGATGGGGAACAAACTCGCTCGCAAACGAACAAACTACATCGACGCTCTACCTCCGGAACTCCTTCGTCTAATTCTGTGGTATCTATCCGAGGACAGGAAATTTCACCGGTTGCGGTGCGTTTCCCAATTATGGAGCTCTCTTGTCAAAGACCTCTACCGATGTCAAGATCGGATTGTTCATATAAAACTGTGGTTAGTTGACGGTTGGAGCTCTGCTTTGCATTTTTGAATTTAGCTATGACGAAACGAGTATTTCTATGGAACGCAACATTAACCGCAAAAAACGCAATTGGAAAGCTGCCTTAGAAGCAATGAAATTCACCGATATATATTGTATACCGCCGCACTTTCGCACGGTGCTAATCATACGAACGGACTCCGATGTAACATTTCAGGATTTCCATGCAAAACGAATTACTCCGTACGTTCCCGCTTTGACGACCATCAGAACGTTTACTATGCGCGCTCCACGGTTCGATTGTTCAAACGAGAACCTCCAGAATCTGTTCAGAGCTGCGAAGACGAGCGTGCGAGTCATCAAAATCGAATACTGCGAAAATTTCACGCCGGCGCTGCAAGAGGCGCTCATTGAATGGTGCGGGAGCCTGGAGTGCTTGAAGGTTTGACCACAGCGAATTTTGCGCTGAATTCCTCACGATTACGGCTTTGCAGGAGGTTCACATTGAAGCTTCCAACGTCCCAAATTCTGAAACTGATCGTCTTCGCAAGATTTTGGTCGACAATTACGTAAGTATCGCTCAAGCCTGCATATATCAGTGAACATATCATGTTATAGAAGTGCGGAATCGTAAAAATCCATCGATGGGCAAAGCTATGTCACTAACTACTACTTCATGGGAAAAAATCGAACTAACGATCTTCAGTTTACTCCAAGTTTTGTTGAATTCGTGTAGAATAGATTGTCGTTTCCATTGCAAGATGCATTAATCAGAGTTTGGGAGCCGTAACTATCTACGATTCGGAAAACACGCCTGCAAATCCTCAGTAAAACTCAAACCCTCGGTAATACTAAAACTTGTCGCTTGATCGCATTGTATAGACTGATGGAGAGGGTGAGAGATGATCATTGGGCCGCTTCTCTTTACACCGGAGGAACTGAAGCAGATGTGGAAAGTGCACGTGTAAAAAAGGCGCGTTACAACGGACGGCGATCGCTCCGGCAGATGAGGAATTGCATTGCAACAATGCCGGTACGCAGCAGTCGGATGAATGCCAAAGTCAAAAAACGAGCTCGAATTTTCGTTTTATGAGTCAAATCGCAAAGCAATCGATTTGATTCAACATTGTATTTAGTTTCTATAAGAAGGAAAATGAATAATTAGAGTTTATGCATCGGTAAGAGGAGGAATCAAGGAATAACAAAGGGAACCAAATTATCGCATTTATGATGGATGTAATAGAAATCGATTTTCTCTTTTTTACTGCAATGTTGCATAATCATGAATGCCTTTTGTTCTCCTTCATTTGCATTCAAAAATCGTATTTCCAGATCTGTGGTCTTTGCTTCCTTTCTTTTGCGAAACTTTGATCTTAAGCGTCACCCCGCGCTTTTTGTTGTTGTTTAGTCTCCGCTTCGTTCCCTCAGCAATTGAAAACATTGGCGTTTGCGATTGCGATTTTGTTTTGTTTTTCGTTATTCGCCGCGCTTTTGTGTAGCGGCACGAAGGCGTCGCTGATTTTTGTTGCTTTTAATGGAGATTCCCGTTGTTCGGCGCCACAGTCTTGTCCCGTGTTCCGTGTTCCTTAATCTGTTTACGTGCAAACGTTTAAATGCAATTAACCTGAATATATTTTCTGAGGCATTTTTGGCGGGAAAACGCGACGGCATCACTGATGCTTCAGAACGAGAGAGCTTTCATGCAACCCTTTCATGACCGCCGCTACCGCGCGCCAAAAAACTTTGAGTGTTGGCAGAACCGTTGCTAACTTGGCTGTTTTGATATCGATTACCTCTTTCTACGTCGAATCATTGAGTTTTCTTTCAGTAATTTTATCAAAATCGCCTCAACGGCCGTCGATCGAGTCTGAGCATCGTCTTCAAGATGAGGTAAGATTGAAGTATTAACTATAAACGCTGGAACGCTCGCAATATTATATATTAAATAAACAAAATGTTTTTTCTCGTTATTTTTCGTATTTTTCGGAATCTTGGTCATAGAACCATAGACTTATTTCTCAAAAGTAACCCATTCGTTTCCTTTACGCGTTGCGGCTTGAGCTCGAGGAACACACAATTTATTTCGACCGTTCAGCTCGGTGAAATCATAAAACTGACGTCGGCGCGTTATGATTCAGCCGGCGGCGGGTGGCGAATGTGGACAGAAGCAAAGGGCATCGGAAAAATCATCGCGATGCTCGCGACAATTTCACTCTATTCTTCTTGTTTTTTTCGGAGTCTTGGTTACAAAACCATTGACTAATTTCTCCAAAATAACCTCAAAAATTCATCGTGTATTTTTTTTAAATTTTAGAGAAAGTGAAATCGGAGGGATTAGTCGTCGTGGAGTCGGAGCTCTGAGTCGAATCGGCTCCCGCGTCTTCATACTGTTTCTCATCATGGTCATCTCTTCAGCGGAAGGGGCAAGTTATTTAACTAAACGAAACAGAAAATTTTCGATTTGATTGTTTTGTTCCTGTTTTTACGGTGTTTGGCAATTTTTAAAAAAGTAGATTACGGAACCTTTGAATTATTTCTCAAAAATTACCCGATTTCCCGTGTACGGTGTCTTGAGTTGATTTCATTTTCAGCGTTAGCTGCAATTGATAGATGTAACGTCAACGTCAAAATCACCAGCCAAAACTGAGAACGAAAGAAGTTCATAGAGGTTCCTGGGGCGATCGAGCAAACCAAAATGCAGTAAGTATTTCTACATTGGCCTTCTGTGGTGTTTGGGACCTCAATTCGACCTTCCACAGTCATCTTCTCTAACAAGTTACTCGTAAGTTACTCGCGATGAGATGGCAGCCTTAGAATAACTTTGTTTCTGTTCTAGAAACGATAGGAAAAGAAGTGTAGGAATGCGGCGGCCTTCCAGCAGCCCGAACGAAACGAACGATGATCTCAGGTTTGTTAAATTTAGTTTTTGCCCTTTTTACGTTTTGCAGGAACCGAACTCCTACGGCGCAACGATATTGTGAACCTTGACAATTTGGTCATAAACGTCGGCTGCCGTGGAAATTACGAAAGGAATCAAATTGCAGTAAGTTAATTTAGTTTTTGTAAGTATTTTGACATTTAAATAACGGGTTTTACGGTGCTCGGCAATTTTTCAAAAAGTAGATTACGGAACCATCGAATCTCAAAAATTACCCTTACTTTTCCCATTAGTAATCCAACTTCATCATTCTCAGCGATACTCGTCAAACGCTGCCAAAGCTATCGAACAGGCCGAGAATCTAAGAAAGGACTATTGTTCATTGCTTACAACGATGCTCAAGGCAATCGACGAGTGTCAGCTGTCAACCGTTGGAACCTAGGCGTACGCGATTACCATAAAAACAATGGATTACGGTTAGTAAAATTTGATGAGGACATGATCCCCTCCCCCCCCGAAATCTCAAACTGTAACAAAATAACGCATACATTTCAAATCGGCTGACTTTTACCACACTGGCCTACAACCGCAGCGCAGGACCTGCGACGAGGAGTAGTTTTTCAAGCATCCAGCTCTTCCACGTTCCTAGCAACTGCTAAACTTCAAATTTCTCCGCTTCCGGTCGAAAAAACGACTTTTCATTTCACATGAAGATTGTCAACTTGAAAGCTCAAAATTGCAACTTTCGTTGCGGGGCTCAAATCAAAATGTTATGAAGACAATGACCTCAAATTAGGCTACTAATTAGATACAAGACACTTGGGAAAATCAAGATTGCCGCCTACGCCTTTTCGGACTCAGTTAGCTGCTCGGCTTACAGATATTTTCTTATTTATATTGATTTTCTACAAATTCATCTTGCAGGAGTCGACTTCTTAGGTCCACTTTGTGGAAGTACATTCTAATGCCGGCAAACCAACCGTATGCCGTATGCTTGCAATCTGTTTTCTCGGAATGTGCACTTGCAGTAACGCCGAAATGAAGATCGATATCACAACATGCCAATCGCTGGAACAGAACACTCAAACTCGAAAATTCATCAATGGTGGACTCAATACGACTCCTCCTCTGCAGAATAGGAAAATCTTATCGAATCTGCTGCGACGAGTAGGAATTTCCCATTAACTATGTTTTAAATTGACTACATTTTCAGCCCTGGCAGAATTAGACCATTTTGAGGCAAATCTGACTGCATTTCGCTCGAATGCGATGAAGAGCGAACATTCGATCAGCCGTCACAGCCAATCCAGCAGTTTATCCCTCGAATCCAGCCGTCACAGTGATTCAAATAGACTCTTTGAACCAAGCTGCAGTAAGTTTCCACACTTTGCTGAAAATAAATGGGAAAAATAAATTTTAGCCGAAGTGAACACACCAGTTCTACGAGTTCTTCAGAGATCGTGCAGGATTGCAGCTGCAGATCCTCACCCTCGCCTCGAATTATCGTCTCATGAGAATGTTGAAGGCGCGATGCAATTACGGGGACCGCTGCTCCGTCACCTCGGATTCCAATCGATATATTTCGATTGGCTGCAAGGAGATTGGACGCCGTCAAGCGTGGACCTGCCGCTGCGAATTGGCTTAAGTCCTGGTTTTTTTTTAATTTTTTAAAAATGAATTGAATGATGAAGGCTCATATGCATTATAATAAATGAGTTCGCAAGCAAGTGTACAGTACAAACAATTCGAAATTCTCTTCCTTCTGATCTTGGACAGCGAAAACGTGCTTTCACAGCGAGCGTGAGACTAAACGTGTTGCGCCAGAAGCGCGCTTGCGCTGCGTCGTCCACTCACAAAGTGCACCCGCACTTCATTCTAAGACCAGTCGACGCAAGACCTCTCTTTTTTTTTTCACCACTTCCGGCCGGGGAAGACTGGCTGGGACTCATCGCTACACTCTGGGCTCCGGGCCTTGGTCGCCCCTGGATCCCTGGCGTAACACACGCATTTGATCTTCAAATTTGGTTATTTGGGCAACTTTTCAATCGGAAGGAAAGAGACTGGAAAATGCCACGATAGGACGTGCCGATGTGAGATGTCTTGAGAGCGTCATGATTTTGCCATTTTTTACTCGAAATTATTGCTGATGAAATGATGATGAAGGCTCAAATTATAATAAACCAGTTTGCAACCAAACAAATGTACAGTGCAAACAGGATTCCCCTCATTGTTGCGCAGGAACAACCACGCGCCGGTTGATTGTTGAAAAAGCATCGAGAGAACAAAGGTGACAATATGTACAAAAATCGCAGATTTCGCTTCACACATTTCCAACTCCGCTCGCTCACAATCCGTCCGTTCGTCTTTTATCTTCGCCATTGCACCTCACCGCGATGGGAAACAAACTCGCCCGCAAACGAAGCAAAATCAACTACATCGACGCTCTTCCTCTGGAACTCCATCGCCGGATTCTTTGGTTCCTGACGGAGGAGAGAATGTTTCCTCGGCTACGGCTTGTTTCCTCGTTTTGGAACGTTGTTGTCAGGGATCTCGACCGCTGTCGAGCACCTCGATGTGTGGACGTAATTTTGAGGTTAGTTTACTGTCAAACAGAGAAGCCGACGAGCCGGAAATCGAGCCGGCCGGCTCGTGGCTCGGCTCGATAAGTAATTGTTCTTATCGAGCCGGTGCGATTTTCAAAAAACGAACTTTTCATTCATTTAACTATCTGTTTCCGTTCTTTTCTAACCAAATCGAACAAATAAACTGTTAAACGCACAAAACAGGCAAATTTAGTCAACTTCATTGAATATTGAGCCGGCCAGCTTGGTAGCCGGCTCGATGGTATTTTCGTAAAACGAGCTGGCGCGTGGCTTGGCTCGATTACCTTTTATTTTTATAAAATCGGCTTCTCTGCTGTCAAATCAAATCTTTAATTTTGAATTTAGCATTGATAATTGGACTGTGTATCTAACGCGCTCTTTCACAAGCGTGTGGAAAGAACTGTACGGTCCTTCTGAATTCACCGACATCTATTACATTCCAACGCATTTTCTCACTGACGTAGTCATTAGAACAAAGGGAAATCTCACATTTCAGGATTACCATGCAAAACAGTTCATCTCGTGCATCTCCCAGTTGCCGACCATCAGATCGTTTACTATGCAATCACCACGGTTCGATTGCTCGAGCGAGAACCTCCAGAATCTGTTCAGAGCTGCGAAGACGAACGTGCAAGTGATCAAAATCGAAAAATGCAAAAATTTCACGCCAGCGCTTCAAGAGGCGCTCGTTGAGTGGTGCTGGACAGCTTGAAGGTTTGACCACCGTGTTCGCGCTGAGTTTCTCACGATTGCGGCTTTGCAGGAGGTTCGCATTGAAGCTTCCAATGTCCCAAATTCTGAAACTGATCGTCTTCGCAAGATTTTGCTCGAAAATACGGTAAATTCAGTGCACTTTTGTTGATATCAGTAGTTTTTGAAAATTTTAGAATTGCGGAACTGTAGAAATCAATCGACGATGGGAAATTTAGTACCGGTAACTCGTAGGTACTTTCTGCAAAAATTCACATTTGTTCTCTCTGACAGTTAATATCGCACATTTCCACATTAGCGGCTGAAAACGACTGCGGACGAAAGCAAAGAAACGCTTTAATTTTAATAAAATCGATCTATTAGGAGCCGTCTTTACACGTTTGACCCCCTCTCAAGTACTGTAGGGGTTTACGGTAGAGAACACGGAGGGTGAAATTGCTGCTGCGAGCATTCCACAGAACATTCCCATCGAGGCGATGATTCCGGCAAAGCGCGGGGCGATGCTGAGGGTCGACGTGTACGATCCGGAGATACCAGCCGAGTAGCATGTGCCTGAATAGCACTGTAGGATACGGTAGATGACTACGACAGTACCGTGGAACGCGAGGAGAATGATCGCGAGCCAAATGGAGTTGCAATCGACGAGAAGCGCTAAGCCAACGAGGCTAAGGGCAGTTCCGTAGCTTCCTAAACGCGATGGATGATGAGATTGAGCGCTGTGGAGACGGAAATACCGATTGCTTGGAAGATTTTCACGACTACGGTATCGCTGAACACGTTGTGACGCTTTAGGTAGTCGGCGGACATGGCGAAGACGTTTTTGAAGATCAATTCGCAGAAGAAAGGAAGCATAGAGCAGAGACCGTTCTGAAATTACAATTTTTGAGTGGATGTACCGTTTTAAGGACGTTAATCAGCATTCAGCCATCGTAATTGCGATATTCTACAATGCCAAGATTCCACAATCAATCGGATATTTTAGAAACGACTCAAATACCGATTAGACTCTGGAACGAGCCGCTCTTTTGGTGCAAGACAGCGGAGCGCTGCAAGACTTGAACCTGCGAGTTGTCTTAGCTACTTAAAAATGCACTTACATGTGAAAGAATAAGAGTTTGCAACGAATTAAAAGTGCACAGTGTTTGACATCGAGCCCACGACAATCCATTAATGCCATCTTGAGAACATTCCGCAGGTTTCTCTTCCCTTTGATCCTGAAATTGCGACTTTTCTGCGAAAAACACTTTCGATTGATAGAAGCGCCAGGCTCCTCTTTTCCCATGTCATAGTCGCGTTCTTTCTCGTACAAGTCGTCGGTCAACTCGCCTCTGTGGAGTTGTTCAGATGTTCCTGTATTTTGAGCGCAGAGGCCGTAATTGAGCTCTGTGAACACCGTAATCTGTGTTCTCATCGCTGCACTCTCAACGCGATGGGAAACCAACTCGCAAGCAGCAATCCAACAAACTACATCGACAATCTTCCTTCGGAGGTTCTTCGCTTCGCTCTACTGCACTTGAGCGAAGAGAAAGGATTTCATCGGCTACGGCTCGTTTCCAAGTTGTGGAACGATGTCGTTATCAAACTTCTCCGCTGTCAAGTCCTGAAAGTGAACGTAGAACTCAAGTAAGTTTTTTTTGTGATTATGAGAGAAGCAATGCCAAGCGGAGCTTATTAGAGCAAAGCCATTGCTTTTCTGAGCCTGCTAGGCTCTTTTCTTCTACAAGCGATTCATTCTTGTTTTGTTTATTTTTGATTTTAGCTTCGATAAAAATGGAAAACTTGCTCTATTGAGAGCCGGATCTCAGAAAGCGAAGGCACGGAAACTCGACGATGTAGATTACATGCCAGCGCACTTGCACACGGAGCTGCTCATTCAAGAATTCTACAGAGGACCGGAAATTAACAATTTCCGTGTAATGCAGCTGATTCCAGTGATCTCCAAGATGCCAACGATAACATCGCTGTTTATTCGCGCAGAAAAGCTCGATTGCTCGAGCGAAACGCTGCAGAATCTGTTCAGAGCTGTCAAGGACAACGTGCGATTCATCCGACTCGTCGGTGCCAAAATTTTCACCTCTGCGCTCTGCGATCTGCTTATCGAGTGGTGTGCGAGACTCGACCGGTTGGAGGTTTGATTTATGACGATTCCGCTATGTACGATTTCACAATTATGCTTTGCAGGAGGTTGATATCCAATCTGCGAACATCCCAAATTGTGACTCGAAGCGTCTTAAGAAGATTTTGGTCGAAAATGAGGTCAGTTGAAGTTTCTTGACAATGTTCAATAGCCGCAGAATTTAGATCAAATGCATATTTCACAACTTCAGGATGGAGTACTTCACTCAAACCTCTAACCAGTCGAGTCTCCCATTCCAATTAATGAGAGCTAGCTAATCCTACAGTACTTTTTGCTGTTTCCAGCGTGGCTTACTGTTTGCAGTAAGCGCAGCGGCTTAAGTCGACTGCCTTCATAACACGATAAACCTTGTTCTTTTGAGCGGTTCTATTTGATCAATCGAACATAATTTTCATCAGGTGATGCAGAGCACTCCCAGGAGGCTGAACAGAGATCTACAAAACCATGTTTCCCGCCTTCTCGTCGCACAAGCCACTAGAGCAGTTTTTGCTAAATTGCGCTGCGCCCTGGATTGCAAGTGTGAATCGACCAAAATGCGTCTCATCAACAAGGATTAAAATCTCTAAAAAAAGGGCTAAAATATGTAGTGCAACAACACGCAACATCTGATTATGTGCGCTAGAGCCTGGACTCGTTGACGTTGACACGTGACACATTTCGCAATCTGAGCGTCTTGTAGGCGAGAAATTTGCGAGAGATGCACTATTGGATGCATCTTGAAGCGAGCTGTGAAAAAAGCTTTGGACAAAATTCCCCTTTATCAGGTTTACGACCACTGTGAAAAAATTAGAGATTGCTGTTGCCTTTCTGATTGACGAATCGACGTTCGGTGACCAACCAATTCGTGTCCGCGTAGCTCAATTCGAGCGCAAATTCGGGAATTTTGTTACTAAGGACAACACGTTAAGCTGAAGGTTGATTTTGGAGTTTAACGACGACGAGTGCCATAGTCGGAGAGTCAATGCAACTTATTCTTGCGGTCAATATCAATTGCACAAAAAAGACAAATTCGATTTCACACATTTGTCTTTCCGTTGTCACACTCTCCACAATCAGTTCGTTCATCTGTGTTCTCATCGCTGCACTCTCAACGCGATGGGAAACAAACTTACACGCAGCAAACGAACAAACTACATCAACACTCTTCCGCCGGAACTCGTTCGCTTGATTTTTTGCTACCTAAGCGATGAGAAAGGATTTCATCGGCTACGGCTCGTTTCCAAGTTATGGAACGTTGTCATTGCCGAAGTTCACCGCTGTCAAGTCCTGAAAGTGAACGTCGAACTCAAGTCAGTTTTTTGGTGATTATGAGAGAAGCAATGCGGAGCTTATTAGAGCAAAGCCATTGCTTTTCTGAGCCTGCTACGCTTCTTCTACAAGCAATTCATTCTTGCTTTGTTTATTTCTGATTTTAGCTTTGACAAAAATGGAGAATTTGCTCTATGGAAAGCCGGATATCGCAAGGAAAAGAAACTCGACGATGTAGATTACATACCATCGCACTCGCACACGGAACTGCGCATCAGAAAATTTTACAGAGGACCCGAAATTAACAATTTCCGTGTAATGCAGCTGATTCCAGTGATCTCCAAGTTGCCAACGATAACAACTTTATACATTCGAGCACGAATGCTCGATTGCTCGAGCGAAACGCTGCAGAATCTGTTCAGAGCTGTTAAGGACAACGTGCGAGTCATCCGGCTCACAGGTCACTATATTTTCACCTCTGCGCTCTGCGATCTGCTTATCGAGTGGTGTGCGAGACTCGACCGGTTGGAGGTTTGATTTATGACGATTCCGCTATGTATGATATCACAATTATGCTTTGCAGGAGGTTGATATCCAATCTGCGAACATCCCAAATCGCGACTCAAAGCGTCTGGAAAACTTTTTGGTCGAAAATCAGGTAAGTTGAAGTCGCAACGTGCAAGCAATCAATAGCCAACGATTATAGGCAAAATGCTCATTTAGCAACGCCATGTTCCTTTACTACACAACGTCCTAACTGTTTCTACAATATTTATTGGTGTTTCCATTGTTTGGTTAAACTAAAATCACAGTTAAACACTTTAAAAGTTCTTTAAAGCAATTGGGTTCTTCTGCCATGTGATGTCTAGGACGATGTTCAGTATATTGTGGTTGTTTCTGGAGTAAATAATTTCCAACATGGATGTTTCTCGTTTTACGAAAATCCCATCGAACCGGTTAGCGAGCCAACTCAATATTCGCTAACGTTAAGTAAATTTGACTGTTTTGTGCCAGTTCAGTTTATAACAGTTTATTTGTTCGATTATGGTAGAAAACAAAGGAAAGAGAAAGCTAAATCGCACCGGCTCGCTAAAAACAATCACTTACATTTAGCGAGCCGAGCCACGAGCCGCTCGGCTCGATTTCCGGTGCTAAGATGGATTGCATGCGTGTGAGACTGCAATCGGACACAAAGCGTTTCATCAATTATACAATTGGCAAGCTGCTAGTACCGTAGAGGCAGAAGCATTCCGGAGTTTCGGAAGTCGAAATTGAATTCCGCACATCTCTAATCTACAGATATTAGGTTTGACTACAGCGATGTTTGAGGATACACATGTGCGATTCTATACACATGGCACCTCTGAGCTCTGCGATAGGCGATTTGCGGTTTATGCTTTGCAGAAGGTTGATATCGACGCCGCGAACATCCCTAATTGTAACCCTGATCGTCTTGAGAAGATTTTAATCAAAAATCAGTCACAGAGCAAAATCAATGATGAAGCTGTGCAAGCAACTTCTGGACCGACCAAAAAGAAATGACCCTCCAATGCCCAATGCTCAAATGCCCAAATTTAGGCTGCATCCATTTCGCAATCTGACCATCCTGAAGGCGTGAACTTGCGTCAGATGCACTATTGGCGGCATCTTGAAGCGTGCTGTGAAAAAAGGTGTTGGACCAAATTCCACTATCAGGTTACCACAATTGTAAAAAATTAAAGCATTTTCGAACTCGCTTCCGCTTAAAATCGGTCATTTCAGATATATTTTTTGATTTCAATTTAGAGCAATTACCGCTCTTTCTAGTGCAAATCACGAAATTTTAATTTGACCACTGGTTTTCTAGATATTTTCAACAGACAGCAAATTTCATATAAAGAGCTAAGAGCGACACTATGCAGCACTGAGCAGTTAAATTAAAAAATTATATTAAATTGTAAAAAAATAAAATAAAAAGAATTAATTTACAAATTACTTTACTGCGCTTTGAACACTGAGCAGAGTGTGGTTGTGTTGTTATTCTAAAAATTATTCCAAACTCAAAACAATGTTGCATGCAATTATTTTGCATGCAATAGGGCAACTATAAAGAAAAGAAAATCTCTAAAATTGAAATGAGTACAGCGAATAACCGTTACTATCTTCAGGTTTTGAACGGAAATCTAATGATGGTGTACAAAAATTATTCGAATTATAAAACCAAATTAATGCAGAACGTTTGTTCACATTTGCTCGTACTTTGCTCGTCTATGTGCTAGCACTTACCCGGTGGAGGTCTTTATGTTCACGAATTTATTTAAGCAAAATGTTGCATTCAATTCTAATCTTTGTACTTGGTGTTTTGTCAGTTTGGCAACTCATTGGTCAGCCTGTAGATTTCCGTGAAATGTGCGGGATTCACACCTAGCTAGTTGGCATAATCTCATTGGTTCCCTAAATCAAAACAAGTGCGATCATAGAGTGTCAACTTCTCAAATTAGCACCAACGCTTAGCTTAACGATCAGAGCTGAGCTCTCTACGTTGCTATGCGGATGCTAGCCGGTCTCCTCAGTGGCCTGCTAGCCATCGTCACAGTGTGTGCCAAAGACGGTGTCAACATTGGCGCAGGGTTAAACTGCATCGAAGACATCCTTCAGGGATTGCAACCAAATCCAGCACTCGACGGAGCGCGTTGTTGGCCACGTAAGCAATTTGCGCATGCCGCTCGGCGCGAATGTGGAGAGGTTTGTGGACAGAATCGGACTTTAATTTACCGAAAAGCGCTGAATTTCAGAATAATAACGTTACTAAACTGGATTTCTGGATGTGCTTTACTCGAAATGAACCGGAATACTTTTCAAGTGCTAGATTCACGTGCTGTGGAGAGGAGATTATCGGTACGGGCACCCAAAATGCAAATAAGATTGGCATCTTTAGAAAATCCGGTCAAGAATGAAGTGAAATTGGTAGAACACTACGTAACAGTCGAACGAGTCGTGAATCAAATACTCAGCGACTTTAAGTTGTTTTCCGACAGCTACAAGAAGGCGACAAACCATAGTTTTCCCAGCTATATGCAATTTGCGCTCTCTGTTGACCTAAAATTGAAGAGGAATGAGCTTCGATGCAGCTACAAGGTAAGGCCGTTTGTTTAGAATGTTCAGAATGCTGGTGCTATGCTCTGAGAAGCCAAGTATGCCAACGAGCACGCTAAATCTTGCATAAGCTGAGCTTTTCGCGCAGCTTTAAATTCGCAACGACGCCTCCTAAGCCAGAGAATTAGGCTCAAAAACTACGGCAGCCTGCCTAAGCGGTAACAGACTTGTAATAGGCCTTTTGCGTGCTGCAATGCTTGGTAAGATAGGTTAAAAGGAGGCAGTACAATTTGCCAACCGGCCCAACGCAGTTACGTTTAAAAGGTAAACGCTTCTCTCTCAAATTACCACTTTCAGGATCCTGGCAAATTCTACTTTCGCAATGATGTGGCTATCTTTCACTTGTCAGAAATGGCAACGTGCCTTTTGGCCGAACGGAACGATTTGATCGCCAACGAACTCCTGCGGCTGATGCAGGAATTCTTCATCAACAGTGACAACTTGGAGAATTACGAATTCTCGTACGATCCGCTGTTTGACACTTTTGATGTTGAATCGGCCCTGAGAAAGAATCGTGACCTTGCGCACCTGATTGAACTTTATGGATACTACAAGGTGTTGGGATTTGAAGTCCATATACGTACGTTATTTGAGCGCAGAAGCGAGCTCTAGAACCTTGCATTGTAGGCAATGAGTACGCGCGCGTCTTAAAGGAAACAACGATCAAGTTGGGAGATATGGAAATCGATTATGTTCACCTTCCCGGAGGACACAAGAAGCTCTTCAGGAAGTACGCCATACATGTTCTCAAAATTGTCGCTCAATTCTGAGTTTGTGTATCTGCTACGTGGTTTTTAGCGTACGTAGTGCAGTACTCTAAATTTCATCGCCTTAACCTTGATTGTTCTCGCGATTGGGTAACCTGTATAAACCTCCATTTGTTAATTTATGAGCATCCAAGAGCTCAATTGGGTTGCTTCTGAAGTTGCTTAAGGAACCAAAGCAGAGGTATTTAAGCTCTGCATCACCTCTGGAACACCAATCTGATCATTCAGGGATTTGGTGGTGAGACCAAAGAAGGGATTTTTAAGTTTGGGGCCTACGGCTGACGTTAAATACGTTCCCCGCCCATGATTTGGAACTGAAATTTGCATGAAAGCCATAATTGATCTGGTTTCACAAGAGCCCACAAACTAAATCTTAAATAGCGCGATTTGGCATACAGACTGGCAGACAAGGACCGAAATTAATAATTGCTTATGTCGCTCTTCTTCGGATCAAAAACCAGAAGTATCCTCTTAGCTTCATTGCATACTTGTGTAGATCCAATTCAGTGCCGGTCGCAGCCAACGTCACCTTCTTTGCAGTCCAGACAGTGTAAACAAACACACTCATCGTGAGTCAGAAAGATAAGAAAAATGGAATTGAATAGACTACACTGGAGCATCAAACCCAAAAACACACACGTCATTTTAGTCAAAGTCTGCTGTACGAGGTTGTCCTGTGGCTTAAAAACCCAAAACAAGTTTAGTTTCGAACAACGAATCTTTTGCAAAATGAGTTTCCGAGGGTGACTTAGCTTCATCACTTCATACCCTCAAGTTACAGAGCTCCGACACTTCCCGACAAGTGCATCTCGCATTCTTCAATGTGATTTAAAATTGATAAAATCTTCTAAACCACGTTTATGACTCAAACGGTTCATGTTGGACCACAAATAGGAACACTGTGGTCTCGTCGTCGCGCTAGCAAAATTTATAACATTTTCGTGGCGTTTTGATTCTGTTTGCTCAAAGAAACTGTGATAAGGAGCGAAAAAGTCGCATCGCGTCACCTTTTGCTCGGAGCAATGTGTACTTGGCTCAAACGCGCGTCTCGACGACTGTCGGCTGCTGCGTCACTGCTGCGTAACTTCATTCCACGGCTAGTTTAATTGCTTGATTTCAAATTCCAACAAAACGACAAGTTCTGGTTTGACTGACTCACATTGTGAGTCTCTGATAAGCGTTTCAAATCGCCTTTATCAGCATTTTAGAGGGAAGTAACGTTAGAAGGTCAAAGCATTCAAAATGACGAATTTGAGTCTAGTCATATTAAAGAACAGATGGATAACGAAAAGATTAATGTGTTTGCTCAGCGAGACCATAGCAGCAAGTGATAAGGAGGAGACAAGGAAGATCGCGTCACATTTTGGTCGCTGCAATCCGTTCTTAACTCAAACTAGCGTCTAAAGGTGACAATTTCCCGCAGCTGCTTGACCCACCGGTCGCGTTTGGCGCACATTCTTATCTTCCACATAGTTGGGTTGCAAATCGAGTGCTGCAAGCCTCTTCGTGTTGTTCTCGCACCGAGACACCCTTGAATGCAGTATTCTTGACTTGATCTTCGCTCATTTTCAGGCATCATGCTAGTGCGGCACGTCTTTCTCGTGCTCCTCTGCGCTGCTTCTCTGAACGGCCTCGAATGGATCAACTGTGGCCCAAATTCGACTCCCAAACCGTTGACAGCAAACAACAGCGCAGTTTACGGTATCCGTTCGTACGGTTGGCCCAACTCAATGACCACGCTCTCTGGGAAAACTCTGTTTTGCAGTTTCCACATTCAAGTGAGTTTGAGATTCCAAATTAATTAATTTACATGAACATGATTACTTTTCTTGTTACCAAACCAGAGCTCTGCGAGCTCTGGTTCTGCGGGGGCCCAGGTCAATTATACATAGGATAAGTTCAAACTCATTGGAGATGTGCTGGGTGACAAAGAAAGCTTCGCTTTGGGCTGATTCCAGGGCTACAACGTGCCTGTGGTTAACGTGCATGCGTGCTCGCCGCTCCGCGGCTCGAAGTCGACCGCAAACATGCAAGCTGCGCTTCGCGCAGCTCGTAGATCACCTACAATCGCATCTTTCTCGTGATGCGGTTCTGTCTGTCTGGGTTTGCATATTCCAGTGAATCGGCCGGTGTCACTGCGAGACATGCGAGCGCGGCTGTTCGCGCGGTCAACTTGTACGGCTCATATCTTTGCGATGAGGCCGATTCAGCCCAAACAAAGCATAACTTTTGTGCGCCCATCCTTTTCCTACAACATGGCCAAATTTCAGCTCGATCGGAGCAATCCCCGAGCAGTTATTACTTTTCTAGACAGCGTGTTCAGAATTTTTTCGTTTCCGCATTTTAAGCAACGTGTACGGATCACTTTGCTTCGCCTTCAACACAAAACACACGCAGCTTGACTCGAGCTTCAAAATGACCTACAAAACTCCCTCGCAACTCTCATCATTGTCCCGTTATTCACTCTTTTTTCCCAAAAAAGCAACCGGTCTTCACTCGTCCACGAATAACACTTTGTGGAACACGGTGAAAATGATGTTTCCTTTCTTATATAAGAATCTGTCCTTTTATGCTTCCGTTTTCTGAACGACGAACGAAAACTAGATGAGAATGGAGGCCCACCGCTGCGCCCATTTTTAGGTTTTAGCTTTTTAACAAATAATTCTCAACTTGCCACCAAAATATTTTCTCAACTTTAGGACCACATTTCTCTAGGTATTTTCCGAATTTGGCAATGTTTTGTATACAACTTCTGTGCGCCTACTCTTTAGCTACCACATATCCAAAAATGAGGGCAAAAATCAAAAATTCGTTGACAAAAGTTGGTTTTGGTAGCCTCCACTCCAAAAGCAAAAAAGTTCCGCATCCAAGCGAGTTTGAGGTTCCAAATTAATTTAAGCTGTGACTAACGCGGAAGGGTTTGCGCGTCATGACGCTGTCGCTGCGCCCATTGAAAGAACAAATCGTTTTGCCCCAAAATGACGCCGCGAGACTTCGCTAAGCGCCAAGTGCTTCATGTTTCATTTGCAGAAAACTGCGTTTCGCCATTTCGCGGTCGTCTTTCTGCACGCGCGCATTTCAATCCAAATCAACGGTGACCACGACGCTCTTTCAATCGACACAAACGCCGACAACGTCTCGCCGATGATCGTGCCGCGCACGGGGATCCGGCCTGTGGACATTCTGGCGACAAGCGACAAGTACGACCTGCATTCCGGCCGTTGGAGTGGATTTGAAGCTAGCCAATTATGGTACCGTAAAGTTCCTGTCGCTCTAGCCTAACATTTCATTTAGATGACGAATCCAAGTGTCCCCTCGAAACGGGCGAATTGTATGCGCAAGTTGACGAGCGAAACCCGACGTTTGCGGCATCATCGTGGAGTATGGAGCACCAGGACAAGTAAGAGTCGCTGGTTTTCTGTGAATTTTTCGTACAAAATGTGTTTAGTGAATTCCCGCTATTGCCGCAAAGACTCTGTGTGTGGGGATTCATTCCGAAGGCTGGGCAGACCCTCAAACTGGTGTTTACGGTCTTCACTCTGAGCACTCTGAGCCGCAACGGCGAGCAACTCACTCTCTACGACGCTGACAAGCCTGTTTTCACCTTTGGCCCCACTCAGGCCCCCTCTTCTCAACGGGTATTCTACACAAACGCCTCTTTCCGGCTCGAGTACAGCCGAGTCAGCCGGGAAGCAATCTATTTTCAGTTTTTCGCCGTTGTGAGCGCGTTTCCGGAGAAGCCGGTCAAAGGTGAGCGTCTCAGGTTGCGGCTTTAATGTCCCAACTTCTAGTACCCGACTTTCAATGCCAACTGAACACCCAAATGCTCGTCGAGAAGACCACTTTCGTTCAAAACAACATTGAACCGAGGAATGCGGCTGCTTTTCTCACTCCCTACGCGAATCAACAGGTAAGCAGAAGTGAATCTCGAATGAAGACAGTTTCAATTCGATGTCTGATTCTGCACGATTCTGTCTGATTCAGATTATTGTCGGATTAAATCTGATTGTCGCATTTCGAAAAACACCACGGGACCAGAGCGATGTGTGTGGTCCCATAGTTTTTTCAACGGGGTTGCCAAGTCGCACCATGCCAAGTCGAATTGCTAATTCCACGAGGAATTAAACAGAAATCTGCCTGTTGTATTCGCAAGAGTCTGCTGCTCATTTTGCGCCAAAATTCACGCAAATCGATGGGATAACCGTGAACCGTAGTTAGAGAGTTCAATTTTTGTGGCTCGATAAGACGTAGCACGAGCTGGGTTGGTTGAACCTCCTCCTGCTCATTTGTATGCACTTACTGCATGAAAAACACCTGAAAATCAAACAGATTCATTGCTATTCGCGTGTTTCATCAGCAAAATTCAGCGTTGTAATGAGCCAAAAATTGAAATTTTTTTTGCTTCTGTCTGATCGTCTGTATTTCAGGAATGCAGCTGGCAAATCAGTACCGTAACCGGGAAGGAGCTCCGTTTCTACGTTGAAAGAAAAGACTTTGAGAGCTGCTGCGACGTCGCTACCATCACGACTACGAACACCTCGTCTTTCTTGTCGTAAGACACGCCTGCAACAATTCTAAAAACGTGCATTTTCTTTCACAAATCAAACTTTCATCGATCACTCCTCAGTTTTTTTCCCCACTTACGCCCCACTCATCGCAACTCGCGGAGCTGAAAATGCAACCATTTACTGGAAATCGGATGGAAACTACGGTAGATCGGGTTTCCGGGTCAGGATCGACGTTCTCGGTTTGTGCGACTGTGCAGACCTCTAAACAACGCGCGTTTTGTAGATTGCAGCTGCGGAGAGACAAACATCGTGCTCACTGACGCCAGCTCATCGATCGCTTTTGGACCTTCTCACGGTGAATCGAGAGCATACTGTAGGAGCATGTCCTGTGAGTGGAATGTCACATTCCCACCCCAATATGTCCTCGTTCTGCGAACCGACGGACACTTGCGCGATTGGTCGCTTGGAGATTCGCTGATTGTAAGCGACTCAAACGGACGCGCCTTGTTTTCGTAAGTTGGACATCACAAAATGCTCTCACTGCTTACCGTATTCAATAGCAACGACACCGAAAACACGATGGGTCCCTACTTTTACGACTCAACAGGCAAAATAACGGTCACTTTCAAGAGTTCGGACCTTTTGCCTAGCTCGGCTGGGAGCGACTCTTCTCTGAACTTTCATCCGATCCTCTTCAGTCGTAAGACTCTCCAACTGAATTCACATAGCGTCAATTCCACTTTCAGCCTCCACGATCAAGAATACACCTCGAGTGCTCACCGACGTGAACGATTTTGAGCTTTTCAACCCTGCAGACACTCTCACTGGCGCATTCTCGAGTCAATCGTTCCAGTTGGGACCGAATATGACATCAAACCGACTGCAGTTGTTTCTTTTAATGCTCCAGGGAACAGCCAGGGAACAGCGGAATCCTTCTTTTCGACGGAACAATCGATTCATACGACTCGGTCACCGATTTGACAAGCGTCACGGGTTCTCCGATCTCAGGCATCCGTTCGTCTCCAAAACTGGCACGATCACACTTGTGAGAATGGCCTCAGGCGTTGGAAACGGTAAAATTCTCATCAAAGTCTACGACGGTAGGTCAGAGAGGTGGTTTTGTTTCTCAAAGACCCATTTTTGCAGAGACGAGAGAGTGCGACGACCAGCAGGGCCTGTTTCGGAGTGCTTCTGACAGTCCTGGCGAGTTTACGTACAAAGCAACGAATCAAAGTCAAGGCCAAACGCACTGTGCACTGATGATTTACGCTAAGGACGTGCCGAGTGGCAATACCGGATTGAAATTGGCGAGTTACAGCTTGAGCGTAAGTGATTTCTTTGATTCTAAATCCACAACGAACGCCGGTTGGTTGGCTGGTTTCTACGAAGCAGGACAACTTGGCTCCAACTTTTAGACGCCTTTAACTTGGCACCAAAGAATCTATGTACCAATTTCACTGGGCGCCAAGTCGTCCTGCGCCCAAGATGACACGTAATTTGTGCTTCAGAGCTTTCAATATGTCATGTTTAGGGCACCAAGGAATCAATCAAAGTGTTCCCCGGAGTTGACATCACTAGAACGCCGTTTTTCGAGTTCAAGTAGGTCTCAACTTCCGAACAAAACCTTCAAATTCCTAAATTCAGCCCCACTACACGGCATCTCTGGTCTCAGACACTATTTATTGGCCAGCTGTTCACGATTCTCGTCCCAGTCAACGCTCGCTACTCCTTTGGCTCTGCGTACTACTCTCGTAGGCGGTCGTTTCGTTTAGGCTAATTAACTCCAGCTTCAATTCCAGCTCACCGTTCCCGAACTGGTCTTGTTCTACAAAATGGTCCAAGCGACGGCGTAATCATGTCTCCGTTCTATCCATTCGGATCGAAAGAATCAGGCCTGACGAACACGTTCCAGTACGTTGAGGAACAGTACCCGACGGATTTCGAGTTTGAGCTGTTCGTCGAGAGTTTCTCTCTGCAATCCTCTCTCGAGGTCTACGCAGATAACAAGCTGGTCTACAGGTATACACTCTTTGTGCGCTAAAACTGATTTCGACCTTGGATGTTCTCTAGTTTTGACTCCAACAACATCGGCTCGCTGCAGCCTTCATACAAAGCCGGAATTGTAAGAAAGCTCGCCTTTAACTACACCGGACTTGCTGCGGAAAAAGGATTCTTCGTTCGCTACAGTGCGATACCGCGTGGATCTGGAGCGTCTGTTTGCGTGTCGATGGTTTTGGTGATGCTTGTTGGCGTTGTTCACATGTTTCATTGATTAAGAATCAGATTAAATTTTGAATCAATCTGGCAACAACGGCGCCGCCAACTTGATGTTGGCTCCGGACAATGCAGCGTCATTTTGAACACAATTTGCTCTTTCAAAGCGCCCGTTTCGAGATGACACTTGGATTCGTCTTCTAAAATGGAATGTTAGGCTAGAGCGGCAGGACCTTCACGGTACCATAATTGGCGACGATAGCTTCAAATCCACTCCAACGGCCGGAATGCAGGTCATCGGGTTCGTTTGTTGCCAGAATGTCCACAGGCCGGATCCCCGTGCGAGGCACAATCATCGGCGAGACGTTTTCGGCGTTTGTGTCGATTGAAAGAGCGTCGTTTTGACTTGGATTGATTTGGATTGAAATGCGCGCGTGCAGAAAGACGACCGCGAAATGGTGAAACGAAGTTTGCTGCAAATGAAACATGAAGGAAGCACTTGGCGCTTATTGTTAGCGAAGTCTCGCGGCGCCATTTTGAGGCAAGACGAACACGATTTGTTCTTTCAGTGGGAGCAACGACAGGTCTACATTCTCATCTCGTTTGCGTCGTCGAACAAGGCTAGAGCGACAGGAACTTCAGGGCACCATAATCGGCTACGATAGCTTCAAATCCATTCCAACGGCCATGTTGTCGGCGGCGCCAAGTTGACACGTACCGGCATTGACTACAGCGCTGTTTGAGAATATGTGTTTCATTTATTATCAAACCTAATTCACACAACAAATTCAGTTCGTCTAAACAACATGCTTTGGCTTAATGCGATCGCGGGGGAAAATAAATTAGAGTTTCGAGAAGTTTACAGAGTGTGGATGTTCTTGGGAAGCACGAGGTCCATCATGTCGACGATGACGCCGATTCCGAGAGGCAAATCGAGCTGCAAAGACGGAAATGTTAAGATTCTAGGTTATCGAGGCGACTTACGATGTCAGCAGAGGTGGATTCCGTTCCAAAGACCCAATTCTTGAGCTCGGAGATCGTCTCGACCATATTGAAGAAGGACTTTTGCATCGAGTGACTGTGGAGGACGTTGTGGCACGAGGCGAGGATGTCGTTGACCACGATATCACCGTTGGAGGTCATTGGTGCGTAGATTCCGACCTCTTCCACGATGTCAATCTTCTCCACAACAGTCTGCTCGAATCCGTAGTTGCTGTTCATCGTGTAGAGGCAGTCGCCGACCTCCACCTGCTCGGCGAAGACCGCCTCGCGGGAGATATCGTCAAAGGCGACGGTAGCGCCTGGCGCGGAGCACTTGGTCTTGTAGATGTAGTGCTTGCCGGTCAGCTTCAGCACCTTGCCGTCGGCCAACTCAATCCGATGGAAATCGGCCTTTGCTTCGGGCATCCGATGCACCCACGAGTCCATCGGGCTGTAGACCGCCTGCGATCCGTTCACCGAGAGCAGCCAGTCCGCCATGCTGATCTTGTCCATGCGCTTCTTGTGGCCGTCCAGCGTCTCGACCATCGTGTCCGCCGTGAAGCACCACATTCCTCCGCCACCGCCGCCGTAGTATCCGGGAGAGCCGCCACCGTAATAGCCTGGAGAGCCTCCGCCGGTCTGCACCGGTTGGAACGCGGGCTGACCGACGAAGACCTGCTGTCCGCCGCCGAATTGACCGCCGCCGTTTCCTCCAAAGTTGCCGCCTCCTCCGTTGCTTCCGCCGCCGTTGCCGCCAAAGTTGCCGCCTCCTTGGCCGCCGCCCTGACCGCCTCCCTGGCCGCCCTGCGCGAATCCTTGGCTTCCACCGCCCTGCTGGAGTCCGGCGGGAACTTGGCCTTCCGGCAGCTCGAGTCCCTCTTCCGCTTGCACCTCCTCAATGATCGCGTCGTTCTCAGCGGTGAAAGGTCCTTCGACGACCTCCGCCTGCTGCGCGACTCTCACTGGCTGCTCAACAACACGTTCAACAAGTTCGACGGTCTGGAGTTGCGCCGTTGCACCACCTGCACTAGAGACAATTGGGGCCTGGAAAGCAACGGCGCTCCCGGGAAAGGGCTTCTGGAGTTGTTCTTTGGTGAGTCCGGCAAAGCGGCGGAGGATCTCGTCGCGCGCGATGTCTTCAACGTTGGTGGACATTTCGTCGGGTTGGGGGATGCAGGGGAAGCGGCGAATGGAGACGTCGTAGGAGACACTGAAAGTAAGTGGGGTCATAATCAGTGCTCATCAATAGCGCCAAATTAAGTATTTAAGGCTTGCTGTGAGGCTATCAGCTATGAAAACACTCTGATTTGTGCTCTTTTGATGGTATCTAACATTTCGTGGTTGCCCGTAAACCTCAAAAACATAGCCGACGTCCATAAAATCTTGGAAAAGCCAATATTATACCGAAGGTCAGTGCTGGCGCGCAAGGGAAAGCTTCAAAAGGGTCGTTTTCAGGCTAATGTGATGCCGCATTGATGAAAACGTGGTAAATCGAAGATAAATGAGACTAATGTACGTAGTTGAGGTAAACGAGCTCATTGGAGCAATCAGTTCTATCATTTCAGAGCAATTTCTGCGCCGCCGAGTTTCGATTTTTGAACTATACTCTGTTTCTAGGCTTTTCAATTGAATTTCAAGACCGAAAGTTAGCCGGATCGCAAGAATCCGATCAGAAAAGTCCAAAAATGGCCGATTTTCAGTTGATTCTCGGCTAATTTGAGCCAAATTTTGACTTACGTGCCGTCAGCCTTGGTGTGCTTGAGCACATCGCTAATGTAATCAAAAGCGTATTGACGCTTTCCATGCAGCACTTCGCCTCCGATCACAATCTGGCCAGGATTCACAACGGCGACTCCACGATCCTGCGAGAGGCTCAGCGCGCTGTAGGAGCAGCACTGCAGAGCAAGGGGCAGCGTGGTCGCGTTGAGCAGAGGTCCGATACCGCCGACCCAGTTGGTGTCGCTGGGGCACTGATCGTTCTCGAACGTCGCTGCGCACTCCTACAAGCGATTCAATCAGTGTCGGTTACGGTAGCTGACTTTGACTTACAGCAACTTGCGGTTGGAAGTTGAACGAATCACCGCTGTTGAGCGCTTTGGGACGCGCGTCAGCCGAGTTGCGGAAGAAGCCGTCTGGCTTCTTGTTGATACGGTAGAATTGCGCGGGTTTCGACGCCGCAGATCCGTCAGCGTTCCAGCCGAAACACGCGGGACGAGCACAGCCGAGCACGGGTTGACCGTTGGGGAGCGCCTGAAAGGGACTACCGTAATCCAATAGAGCTAAATTGACAAATTACCTCAAAACTGAAAGGAACAGACGATTTTCCACAGAAGGACGCATCGCTGAAAGCTACTAATACCGTAGCCAAGAGGGCCACACGCACCGAAATCATGCCGAAACGCCACCTGCTCGAAGCTTTAAGCACTTTTAATAGAACGAAACCTCTTGAGTGGAAATCCACAGACGACCTGAGAGAACCTACAAATGAAGTTCTTAAATGCGGCCGTCGCTGTAAACACAATGACGCTCCTCCTGGTGGACATCTCATTTTTCGCTGACCCGTTTACCCGATTACCGCAAGGCGCGCTTCGGCGCGAAGGTGAGTGGATTGGGATTCGCGCTCGCGCACCGCCTTCGCACCTCTGGCGCGCGCGCGTGAGCAATTCTCGCAATCTCCGAAATGAGCGAAGAGAGAGAGATGGAAGAGTGAATTGAATCGAATTGAATTGACGGAGACGGGAACGTCGGAAGAAGAGAAGAAGGAAATGATTTGTTGTTCGTGAAATGTGGTCGCGAGAAGCGTCTACAGACGCTGGTGATCGAACATTGCAAAATGAAGCAAAAAATGACACAAATTTGGTAGGAATGAGTGATTCAATTGATGGAGAGGGAGCAGAAATTTGGAAAACAAAGCCAATCTTTGAAAAATCGTCATTGACCAACCACATGAAGCAATTCGGGTTCAGATGACGCTTCAATGCATCAGAAATTAAAGTACGATTTTGGGTTTTAATTTGAAATTTACAATTTCCCGAAGACTTGGATGCCGTAGACAGAAGTTTGTGTCGCTGTTTGAAGCCTATGAAGCGATTGCAGCGGGAAACGAGGGAATCCGAAGCAAGGATCACCTGACAGGAGCTTCTTCGCATGGTGGAGAGCCTGTTTAACGTCGACACAGGCTTCTGAACCCTGAGATGGGTCTACGGCATCCAAGGCTTCTGGAAATTGAAGCTCTGACAAAACTCTTTCAAATTAACCTTAAATCTAAATCAAGTTTCTAATCTGACTGTTGCTTCCAAAACCCGATTTTTTAGCATATAACTAGCAAGTTAAGTTCTTATTTTTGCGCTTTTTTGATGAAATACAACGCGTTTGAGAAAATATCTTTAATTCTGGTTAATTTGAATTATTGGCTTAGTCAAGCAAGTTGGCAGTCTGTAAATCCTTGAAATGCTTAGTTTAACTTAGCCCAGTTTAACTCTTCTGACATTGAGAACGCCAGTTACTAAACCAGTGTTTAGACGTTATGCGACATTGATCTCATTGCTCTATTACGGCCGCACGGAAGAGGAACCCGCGAAATCACGACAGAGAGAGAGCTCCAGGTGGTGCAATCACATGTCACAAACTGATTTACGCGCTGTGGGCTACAAAAAACCCAAACCGCGATTTGAACTTTGGTGATAGAATTAACTGTCACGGTTAGCGGCAATTTTAAAGAACGATTTTCACGTTTATAATACAGTAACCATTGAAATACACCTTGAAACGGAATTTTTTGAGAATTTCAAAAATTGCAAACAAAATATCGTATTTTAGCTTTTGCGGACACGGTAATTTTCCAAAACTGACCATATCCGACTGTGTTTTGCTTGCTGTGGAGTGCCTTCAGGCCCAAAAACCACCAATAATCGCTTGTTTACCACTCAGCATCCATCATCATCCAATCGTGTATCTCCCGTGTTCCCCTACAAGATTGAAATGTTTCTCATTCGCATCCACTCGACTGAATCGCCGAGAGATCAAAGAGTTGCGTTCAGTCTAGACAGTCACGTGTCTTTGTCTCCTCTACATTTTGACCTTAATGCACTCTTTATGCAAATTAACGTCGATTGCCGTCTTCGCAGGCGCGACGCCACGCTGCCGCCGTCGATCACATTGTTATCGCGCGCACGCGTGTGGACGCTAATTCGACGACAACAACGTCGCTGTAACTGTAACTGGGTCAGTTCCTCTATCGGCGAATTTTGAGGATCTCGAGCGCTCGTTTTGTGCAGTAATAACGCACTTTGTAACTTGACTCTGCAAACAAAGGAGCTCCTGCAGAAGAGCGGGAACTCACACATGGAAGAGGAGTGATTGATCATCGTAGATGTGCAGAAAAACGCGGCAAACTTGCAAAAATCACAAAAGTACAAAGGGTTACGGTGTAATATCCGCAAGCGGAGTTACTCTGTGCGCGAGATGCTCCAGTTTTGCCAAAAAAAGGTGAAACTCTCAACTGGTAACTAACTGGCTTCTTTTTTTGCCTCCTACCAGGATGCGCCGCCGCTTCGTTTTTCGTTTTTCTGGCGGATTGTCCTTTGCAAACCCGACTGACTACTGACATACTTGCGAGCGCAGGCGATTAATTTGAAATCGAGATTTTTGGAGAACAAAATCTAATCAAGTGAGAGGCGACGGGGTTCCGGTGCTCTGATTTTGAGCCGAAAAATTGGGAAAAGATGGTTTTTGAAATTTCAAAGAGTTGAGCAATTGATTATTTTGAGAGATTACGGTAAGTGAAGATGGAAAAATGAGGAAATAAACTTCATTAAAGTGATTGTACAATAAAATAGTCACCTTTTACATGAAAGTTTATGTAAAATGACGTCAATAAGGCTGTTTTGACGATGGTTAGGGTAATAATAGCCTGTCCTGGTTTGAAAATGCTTCAAATTAACACAAAACCTTTGATTTTGAGACCCAAAAATCAATTTAGCTCTGAATTATTCCTTAAACTAGCTTAGCAGATAGACAGTCTTAGTGCTCTATCGTTTGTCGTAAGGTGTACGATAGCGTTAGCGTAACTCTTTGATTTTATCATGAAAAGAGCCTATTTTCAGTTTCCGGTCACCGAAAACAGTCAAACGACTAATTCCTTAATCCAGGTTACGGTAGTGAGAGTCACTAATTGACTAATTCGGATTATACTCCTTTGTTTTCATAACATCAACAAAAACTGGTAAATGTCGTTCATATCTCGAACAAGATCTGATGTCATTTGCGACTTTTGGGTCATCGCGAGTGGCGTAATTAGAGGAACGAGAAGACGACGATTAACACAAAATTATCTGCACACAAAAGATAACAATCAGCTTTGATCTCTTCATTTAGGACTGAGAATGATGGAATTGTGCAAAATGGAGCAGAATCGGGCGCTTATGAGGGCACCGTTTACTCAATCCAAGTCTAAAAATCAGTGGAATTGTCAGTTTAAGGATTGTGGGCTAGAAGATCAGTTTGGTGGCCATAAGCCCTGTTTGTTAGGAGTTTGGCCTTAAAACCTGACGTTTTCTAAGAGATTTGTGAGCATTACAAGTGATTTCTTGAGTTTAGTTGCTTTCAATCTCGCTATTTTGCCAATTTAAATCTAAATCGAATTTTTAGAACGGTGTCTGCCCTAACCGCAAACTCGAGCTCCAAAAGCTCATATCTGAAAATTTGAAATTAACGTTTTCGTGCAAAAATCTTGCAAAACAATCACAATTTTACAATTACTGATCTGATAGCTATTCGACCGTGCGTAACGACTGGTCTCCAGGCACTACAAAGCCTGGCATGCAAAAAATAATGCACAACACTAATGCACTCGTGAGCAGAGAAGCCGACGAGCCGGAAATCGAGGCGGCCGGCTTGATAAGCGACTCGAGCCGGCCAGCTCGTGGCTCGGCTCGCTCTGATTTTTGAAAAAGCGAGCCGGCTCCTCGCTCGGCTCGATTAGTAATTGTTCTTATCGAGCCGGTGCGATTTTGAAATACGAGCTTTTTCATTCATTTAACTATCTTTTTCCGTTGTTTTCTAACCAAAACCAAACCAGAACAAATAAACTGTTAAACGCACAAAACAGGCAAATTTAGTCAACTTTAGTGAATATTGAGCCGGCTCGATAACCGGCTCGATGGGATTTTCGTAAAACGAGCAGTGGCTCGGCTCGATGGCCTTTTTTAAGAATCGGCGTCTCTGCTCGTGAGGCTCTGCAAAGCTCTATGGCGCCCAATTGTCTTGCTTTTCGCTAATCAATCAACGATCATGTAAATGTGTTTAAAGGGTGAATTACAGCAAACGGTCTGCTTGTTCAATTGTTCAATCGTAAAGTACTTCTTTTGAGTTTCTATCATCAGCAAACCTTCTTTCAAAACAAACAAACTTTGACTACAAAACCAGTTTTACGCTTTTATTTCGTCATTGCATCTCTAAAAACTCCAAATTTTCTCAATTTTCGGTGCTCCGCTGCTCTGTTCCGGCTGTCAACGTCCACATTGTGTCCCAACAAGATGAACTGCACGCGACGGGGAAAAACATCTCCTCTTGCCGCCGTCGCCGTCGTCGCCGCAATCACCTTTCTCTTTGCGGATCCCCGTGGCCGCTCGCCACTCTCTCTTTCCGCGCCTTTCGCCCGCGCGCGTGCGCCTTTTTCTCCCCCCATTAGGGGTTCATCTTTTCGGTCGTTTTCATGTTGCGTGTCCGCGTGAACAAAGCGTTAAAACAATGCAACTGTCGATGTGGACGGGGAGTGACCCAAATGAGGCGCGGCGGCATCGCGCAGGCTGACCTCGTTATCAGAATATTTCTTCCGCGCGCCGATTGCGCATAAATCCACTCGGTGAAGTTGGATACGAGAGTGTGGACTGAAGTGGTGGATGAAGAAGATGTCATTGGGCGCGGCGCCGACGACCGCCGGGTGTTTATTCCCTAAATTAGTCTCGCTAGTTTCACTTTCCACCGCCAGCACACCAGGCGCAGACGCGGTGAAAACGGGTGTTTTTGAGTTTTTGTCTCTGTTTTGTTTTAGGGTCTCCCGAGAACTTGAAACTGTTTTCCTTTGCTCTGTTCTAAAACGGGTTCCTCGCGTCACATTAAAGCACCGCCGCCATCACTCTCCTCTTCAGATTGTCGTCAGATTGCTGCCGAGATGTCGCGTGCCCTTGCCGTCGTCCTTCTGCTCGTCGCGGTCGTCTACGCCGAAGAAAAAGACTCCAAGTGTGGAACAGCGGAGTCTGATTTTGGTCCCTGCGTTCCCAAGGACCGCGCCGACAGTCTCTTCAAGCAGTGCTGCCAGCAATACGTGCCAGCCGGATGCCAGAGCCTCTGTCAGTACGAGACTGATGAGGTCACCGCACGCAATCTGGTAGCTACCGTAATCAAAGGGAGTTTTTTTCTCTAAATTCGCGATTTCAGTTGATGCAAGCGATCAAATCGAACAAATGCGACCTGAAACACACGTCGGCGATTCTCTTCTGCGCGTCGCAGAATCAGGTACTGCAAGTTGCCGGCTATAATTAGCTTAATCGCAACTTCCTAGGACAACCGCAAATGCTGCGAGCACCTCAATCTGACCGACTCGAAACTCGGCGTCGGAGATCGTTGTCTCCGTTTCTGCGACCCCGCCGGCGAGGGAATCTCGACGATTAGTCGCAACGACGTCACTTGTCTCTTCAACTGGAACGTTCTGATGTACTGCCATCACTCGGGAATTCAGCTCGAGTAGAGGGGAAGACGGGGACTTTTAGAGGGGAAGAGTTGTTTGAATTGATCGATCCAAAGCGTTTCTTGCATTATGTGTGTATAGTGTTAATAAAAATAAGAACAACATATAGTCTATTTCTCGCAAACTTGTGCGCGGGTACTGTAGGTGAGCGCTGGTTTGTCGCGGCAAGACCGCAACTATTGTGGCAGACTCGTCTAAATCTGCGGATTTCTCACTCGTATATGACTTCGAGCTTAATAAACTTTGTTATAAGCAAACTCAAACTATTTCAATTACCAAGTTGGAAAAACTATCTGCATACTTATCGTTTGGAAGATTCAAGCTTAGGTCGCCTCCCATGATTTCCTTAACTGAAATCCGCAAATGTACAAATCGGGCCAACACAGTGCATATTCAAACTCACTTGTTTCGAACACATCAGCACAGGTGTATGAGGGAATACGCAAGTCTAAACAGTAGAACCGCGAGTTCTCCTCGCTCTCTTGAGTGATGCGAGTGACTTTCTCAAATAAGGTACACTCGTATGAATTTGCATCGAGCTCTTTGACTTTGAAGACAAAAATGCTGGCTGCATGCGCATGCTGAAGGCAATTTATGCGTTTGGCCACAGTTAGAGTTTCTCCTGTCCCTTGGACATGATCAGAAACTCTTCTGTATGCGACGCCGCCTGCTCCGACAACAATCTATGCATAAGAAATGAGTAAATTAAGCTCGAAGTTGACAACGTACTATGTTGGTAATAAGGATAAGCACAAACGTGCGCATTAGCAGTACAGAAACAAAATGCAAAAAATGTCAAATTTACGCGTTCATGACAACAGCTCACGGCGTCGAGCCGTTAACGAGCGTGGCTGTAGAGTGGATTTTCGGCAAAATTGCTAGGAAACGCCAATTTTGCGTTTACAAAGCGGCTTTTTTAAATCCAACGTTGTTGGGTAAATTAAAGCCAATTCCATTCACTTTCTATGGAATCTCATTTGAAACATTCTAAAAACCGGTGGTTTAGGAAACAGAACACAAAAGAGACGACATCATCGTTCGTCGAACTCAGACGCCGCGCGCAACAGGCTATTGAATTCAACTAAAATCAAACATAATTTAGCATTATTTTACTTGGAATTGGTCATTAGGGATAAAGGTCATTTCAATACCGCTCAAATTATGCTTTGTGCGTCTATTCACGTACCCAAGCCAGACCTTTTACGCCGAGAACTAAAGAACATTACAACCACGAGAATTATTAAAATCAAATTTCAAACTCAGATTACCAGTACTAAAGATCTTCAAAGACCTTTGAGATGCTCCGCCCTACTAAGTCTGTAAGCCAGGAAACTTGGCTCACAAACAAAGCGACCGATCACGCTTGAAAGTGGACTACATGTGAATTTATCAGAAATCATTTATTTCTCTTTTAACAAGTTGGATTAATGCACTATTGACACACATGACTACAAGGTGCGTTTAAATCCTTCTGCTGGAGTTTCCCAGTGCGAAATTGATCATATTCCTTCTGGTTCAGTATAGCCTCAACTCCGCTGTCCATCCCAAGCAAATAGTACCCGGCGTGTTCATTCAAACTGTTCTTTATAGGGCTTTTTTTAAAATGCCGTAAGCAGCGTTCGTCGGTTGTATCACCCCCAAACCAGTGCTGCGATGAGGATTCGCAGCACTGCGCCGGATTGGGGAATTTGAAACTTAATCTAAAATATGTCCAGATTAAATTGTTAAGTTTGAAACTTGCTTTCTGCCGGTAGGGAATTGAACGCTGATTTCTTGGAAGAAATGCGGCTTATCGGTGTCAAACATGTAGATCATTTTGTCCACATTTTCGCATAGAGGCGCCTGGAAAGAAGACGTCTTGTTTCCATAACTAAAGTTCTCATAACTTGCCTTTATCCTACAGAAATCTGGAAATGTACGTACAGTCTAAATTATTCGAATCAATATATTGAACTAGTTGAGTGTCTTACTTGTATTCGAAGGTGCGTATTCAGTTGATTTGGGTCGGTTGATAGGAATAGCGTTTGTCCAACAATGTTCCCATTAGCATCCATGTAGAAGATAAACACAAAAGTTTGAATAGAATCTTTTGCGACTATGGCAGACTGCGGGCACGACAGGGCGTTCTGATTCCTCACCTGCAACTCGACAGCCATTTAAAAACAAAAAAAAACCAAAATCTACCTCAAAAACAGGTTTTGCATAGACTGTTGTAGGAGAAGCTGTTGCAGCTGAAGTAGTAGGCGTTGTTGAGCGAGGAAAGCTGATTGGAACTCCATGGACAGTGGAGTGGGGCACGTGTGTGGGGACGCACGCTGTTGAAAAGGCGGCCAGAGCGCCCAAACAGTGAACAATATAGTAGAAATACATTTTGAGAAGTAAGAAATATAATACGAAGGGTGCGAGCCGCTTTTAAACGGCGGAAAAGTGTGTCAATCCACAGTTACAAGGAGGCGATCCGCAACTTTTCAATTATAATGCAGATTGTTTTTCAGGTTTTCGCGTTGTTCAGCGCCTTGTTTCATTTCAATTCATTAATTTCAATTCACAAGAAAGAGAAACCCCGATTCAAACCATCACTCATTCACCGAAATCTTTGTGATTAATCGTTTTGTGTAGACCATTTGAGGACAGGAAATCGCAGCCATTTTGTTGTAATTCCTTAAGCATGTTGCTCTGTATTTAAACACTCATGAGAACCCTGAGAATCATGCGAAGCTGCCGAACCGGAAGTACCATGAAAATTGTCGGAGAAATGTCCATTTTAAACACTGTGACGTTGCAGAGACCGCAAATCTGCGGACAGTCGCATTGCGGACTGAAAACCCTTCTTTCATTGGTAACAAATAGCTAGAATTCCCGCGTGCTGCCTAGCCATGCCTAGCCTAAAGCCTAAAACGTGGATTCTATCAGAAGGTCTGTTTTGGGATTTCAGCCCAACTGCGTTTCTCAAAAATCCACTTTATCCAGAGACAATCAAACACTGTTTGCTCTTCAGCGCTTCATCTTTAGCGTAGCTCGGTCATTGTCTCCACATCTACCTCATTTCCTCCTCCTTCTTTGTGCAAATTTCAATAAAACAAACGCAACGGCCAGTGTGCCAATCTCAGCTGCACAGGTGGCAGCAATAGGATGTGACTCAGCACGAGGCGATGGCCGCGAGTGACCGATGACTTTTCGCCGAAACGACTGTCAACGACGTTGTGTAACAGATTGTTCCTCTTCGCCTAAAACTTCCCGCTTCCACCTTCGCTCCTCTCATCTCCTCTCTCCTTTCATTCCTGTCGTTCGTTCCACTTTGATTTTCAGCGCCGCTGCGCCGCCGTAGTCAATCGAAGTGATTAATTCCGCTTTTTGCCTCAATCATAATTGAATCAGCGCGCAATTTATGTCGAAGAGTGGTTTTTCTCTGTTAACCGTTAACTCTCGTTTTCTCGTAAGGAATGTTTCGGATTGTCTGTGGTGGAGACCACAAGCTTCTGATGAAACGTCGATTTGTATCTGGTTGTCTTGAATTTCCGATTTTTGATGATTTTTGCAATTTAGTTTCGCGTGATATGCGCATATAATTTGAAAATTACGTTCGCCTAGTTCCTGTCTTGGCGCGAATACGCTGGATCCGTACGGTCAGTAGAAGGCAGCAGAAGTCTCTAAATTGGAGTTGAATAGCATGTAAGGATTCAATTTTTATGGCTTATTTTCATGTATAATCAAAAAACCGGGCTTGATAATTGTTCAAACCAATTGTGCTGTCACCTCGATAGTTTCATTATTGAAATATTGATTGAATTTTTGGTTCAAATTGTGAGGTAAAAGTTTATAATTTTACAAGCACGATTTTTTCAAAAGCTGGTTTTTTGCATTTTGAGCCGAATTTCGTCTGTTTTATGTCATTTTTTAGCTGAAAATCGCCTCACATTTAAGTAAAAAAACGTACGGTTTATTCAACCTGAAGATAACAAATCTACAAAAATTTCTGCAGCGGTTTAATGCTGCGAAGACTGGTTAGAAAATTGATTTTTCTTCGTTCAGGTTTGATTCAATCTGTTTTTTAAATTTTGAATTGCTTGTTCATCAACAAAAGAGTCCATCACTTTGAGGAACTTGCGAGCCTTTGCCATAACAACAGAACTAACAATACTTCATTTTGCACCAAATTTCGTCTATTTTTGCTTCTTTTTTGTTCCTTTTTTGCTGAAAATCAATTCTAAGATCAACTCCACCTCGAAAAGCAAAAAAGCAAAACTCAGGATTTACAAATTTAATGTTTATGTAGGTTTTAGGCAACCTGCAGATACCGTATCTGTAAACATTTCTGGTTCTGGTTTGTACTACATTGCTTGGAACGTTTCTGTCACCATTAGTGTTAAAAAAAACATATTCCACGCGAACAGTTGAAATTCCATAAATTGGTTCGTTTTTTCGTTTTTTTTTGCTTTTGAATTGATACTTTGATGTTTAAACTGCTCATAAACCTTTCAAAAATTACCGAAATTTTAAGATTTCTGACCATTGCGGTCGTGTGCAAGATATGATCAGACCTCTGGCCGTTTGTGGCTTCAATAAATCACAGTTCCAATTGGCTATGGACACGAAAACAAGCGTATTCGATCTCGGCGCTCCGCCGTTGATCGAAGCCCCACGAACTGACATCTCCTCCTCCTCTCTTCATCGCCTTCAGCTCGGGGCACTTTGATCTCTGTCTCCGCGAGCCAATCGATTGTCGTCGCTGTCCCTTCCTTCCCAATCGCTCTCTCGCTCGCTCTCTGTCTTTGTCGTCGCCTGTGGGGAAAAAGTGCCCTCGAGACCTCAAATTCGATGCACTCGAGGCCGATTACGCGTGTAGCGAGTACAAATTTGGCTCGCAGAACCCACGAAGGTCACACGCGCGCCTGTTACGCTCGAGTTGGCGGCGATCGCGGCAGATTGCGTGTGGTAATCGCGCAGCGCGCTCGTGGAATGAACGTTTTTGGAGTCGGTGGTGGAGACTTCGATCTGTTCGCCGCCGCTAGATGACCAGATGGCCGCCGCAGGCGGTGATCGCTTCAACGCTTTGTTTATTGCCGCGGTGCTCGTTGGCGTTGTTTTATGGGACGCGTTTTTCATTCTCCTTTTGCAAGTTTTGTGGTTTTTGCGTCGCGCTTTTTGGATTCGAGCAAGACGATCAGTCAGTGGCCGGCTAGCAAATGCTGCAGTGTGCGTTTGTGTTGCTTTTGAGTTTCTGTGCGTTCAATCTGTATTTGTGAGCGTTTTTGGAACAAGGATTTACTTTTGCTTTCGGGAATTATAGGTTAAAAATGTCAGTATTTGGATGTTGTTTGAAAGACCTTTGAGCTTTAAATTGAGATTATTG
Source organism: Steinernema feltiae (assembly GCA_007213375.1). Lineage (NCBI taxonomy): Eukaryota > Metazoa > Nematoda > Chromadorea > Rhabditida > Steinernematidae > Steinernema > Steinernema feltiae. Next base: position 158,172 of record MQUG01003068.1, on the reverse strand, counting down.
ATAACACGAATAAAAAAAATAACGAAATCAGCGATGGACCTTAAGAGTTTAAGTTAAGATTAAGGCGCCTGTGCCTTAAAGCATCATGAAAGGTCGCGAGTTGATGTCGGTCGGCAACCGATTATTCTTTCGTGCGTAACAGGTCATTCGATCGGTTTTTCAGTCGAAATCTGTCTCGGTCATTCTTTCATGTATTTTGAGTAGTTTTGAAGTCGTAGCATTATGAATTGAAAACAAAATGGATCCTCAGTGGGACGCTGAATTGGGCTTATGGCAACAAGGCATTGTTTAATCGATCCCGTGTATTTATAGTTGCTCTTCGTAAGCCCTGACATAGCAAATTTCCGTTAACCACAATTTCGTGCACGTTAATTCTGGTTTTGGTGCTCAACCCTGTGGTGACAAGAAGATTTCGCTGAAATTTACTTCGATTTATTTATGTCTGATTGTCTAGAATTTCTAATTTTTTATGATTCTTAACTGAGGTTCGCGTGATGAACGCATAAAATTTGGAAATTACGTTCACCTAGATCCTGTCTTGGCACAAATACCCTGGATCCGCACAGTCATTAAGCGGACGTAGTAGACGCTCGCAGAAGTCTACACATCAGAGTTCAATAGCATGATAATATTCGATTTTTGGCTTATTTTCTTGGATCATGGCATCTCAAAAATGTCATTCTATCCTCAGTTCCTCACACCGCTGTTTACCTCTCTTTCCAGACCAAAGGTGATAAATCAAATCAAAAAGGCGCAAAAAAACAACATTCTAAAGCAGAGCTAAGCGGCTGAGGCGCTGTGGAGGAATTCCTGGTGATGACGGCTGCTGTATCCGTTTTGAAGACGGCAGCACCGCACGTGGGCATGAGTTTGATCGAAGCCCCAGAGCGTCGTCCGACAGCTGTCTCCAGGGCTACGAGAGTCACAAGCGCCGATTCTAACGCTTTTATCAGGTCTAATCGCTATTTTCTCACCTTTATTCGCGTTAATTGCCTCGTTTGAAGGGTAAACAAAGGCCGCAGGGTACGTGCGAGTGACTAACGTCTCGTATTAGTTAGGCATAAAATTTTAATGCTCTCAAATTTCGACTTTATGTCTGCCCGCGACCATGTGAAAGCGGTCGATTTGGCGACGAGGAAGTCGACCAATTGATTGACGTTTTTGCGACGCCGCCGCATGTTGTAAACCATGATTTTGATGTGAATTTGGTCCACTTTTGAGTGAAAAAACGCTTTGCTCTATTGAGTGCTTGCTAAAGTCGTCGTGTGCGTCCACTCGATGCCCAACAAAGCAAACAAAACACCGATTATTCGCGATTTCCAGTCGGTCGTTGTGCTGCTGCTATATCAGTTGTTGCAATTTCAGGCGATGAGCGCCGACGAAGAGAACGAGAAGGCGGAGAGCGCGACCGAACTTGGGATTTTTAGAACCAGGTAAGAGGAGCTGCAGTTGATTGTTTGTATTGTGGAACGCCCGCTTTGAGTGTTCCTAGTTTTGTCAACGTCAAAATTCATGTCTTATAGGCAGTGCCTTAATGGGTGTACCGACGTTTCCCCCAACGTCTTTTCCCCCGCGACATTTCCCCCGCGACATTTCCCCAAAGTCTTTTCCCCCAACGTCATTTCCCCCAACGTCTTTTCCCCCAACGTCATTTCCCCCAACGTCATTTCCCCCCTTAATGCTATAGTTTACCAAATTGACCAAACACCAAACAAAAAAACCTCTGTTTTCTTGACTATATAAAATCAAACAAAAAGGTATTTTTGTAGCATTTTGGTCTCACTTCGCCATTCAAAAAATGCAGATCTTACAAGCCTGAATTACCTTTGTTGATTGGCCTCGAGAATCAGCATTTGAGCATTTCAGGCATCGATATGCCAATTTGCATTTTCCCGTATATGGGTCTTATAAAATGAACTATCTCCCAGAACGCTTGAAACTAAGGAATTTTACAACAACTATTAGCTAGGAAAACACCACACTTTCGTTTTCAATGTGTCGCTAAATGTCGTACGTTCGGATGCCTGTAAACAGAACGATAAAATACTAGGCATGATCAGTCAGAAGTAATAATGCCATTCTGTGCCCTACACAGCCTGCTTAGCCAAAGAACTTGGCATAACATCATAAGCTGAGCAGCCTGATCTACCTACATCTTGCCAAATGGTTTTCACATGATTAGGCGTTTTGCTATGTTAGACACGTTAAAATAATAAATTCCCGGCTCAACTCAATCAAAATTTTCAATTATCGCGCCATTCAAGGATCATTCTGTTTGTTATTAAGCGTTGTTCGTTCAGAAAAGAAGTCAAAGACGACAAAGAATCGAAAAGCGACAATGAAACCACTGCCACTGCCACCGCCACACCAAAACCCCAATCTTCAGCGGTGTCAGCCTTTGCCACACTTCGCAAAGTGCAACCGATCGTTGTCAAACCCCTCAAGAACGCCCTGAAAGTCGATCGCAAAGACGAGAAGAAGGGAAAAGACGAAGCGTCGACCAAAGTCGGCGACACGATTGTGTTCAACGTGGAGAAGTCAGTTGTCGTCGGCGAGCCGAACGAAGCGAAAGACAAAAGTCCCGAAAAGAAGGCCAAGTGAGTTTCATCAGTACGAATTGCACGCGCATTCCATAGCGGGCGTGGGGCCGCTGTGCAAACAGCTGCGAGCGCGCAATTTGCATAAACGGAGAGGAATGCGTTCAAATGTTTATTTGCAGATCGCCTTCGCCGACGAAAACGACTTTGGGAGCGGAGGATCATCGTAGTTATCACACGTTGATTATGAAGAAACGCTCCGATGAGTGCTTCGCTGAAGCGGAATTCACCGGAGAGAAGTGCGAAAAGTAGGTTTTTTGGCGTCTGTGGTTGGAGTTACGGTAGAGGGTGTATGGAAGGGGAGTACTGCTTGACTGGAAGCTGGTTTTTTGGTTTATGATGACATTTCACTCGATTTTCGAGTCATGAATTGCGCCATGTGCGATGACTTGACTTGAAAAATCCGTATTTTTAAGCATGACAACTTGGCGCCAAGAATCTGGTACCTGGCTAACTTTGTGTTTGGTCATAACGCATTTAAGCGTTGGGACATGGAAACAAATCCAAAAATAAGCGGATTTTCCGAATATTTCACATATCTGCCTTTCTCTGCGATCAGATCACAACGGTAAAAGCACAAAACGATGGTTTGTTGTTAACACAAGCAGTTAGCGTTCGTTGGCGCGCTGTTTTTTCGACAAAACTTGCTTTTTGCGTCCTCTACCGTCTTAATTCAGCTAATTCGATGTCGGCGTCCACGTTGCGAGCATCAGAATCATTGAGAAACTGGTTTCGCTCTTCCAATAATAGCCAATTTGGCCTTTCGAGGCTCCAGAGTGAACATTAGAAACAACATAACGCCACCTATAATTTGAGCGGTAAGGAAGAAATTCTGGGTTATTTAGAATTCTGGGTTATTTCTGAGTTTTTTAAGTCCAAATAACAGGTCAAACTCAATCTTTTCTCGTTCAAGAAATGAGTTTTTGGTCTTTATGACAATTTCGCACATCAGTTTAAAATACTTTGAATTTTGGCATCATTCGGAAGGTCTTCTTTCGCTCTACTATCATGCAATTCTCCATTCTTCACCACTCAGCCCAAAAAACCCGAATACTGTAGTTCTAACTAGGTGCAAAAGACAATATTCAGATCTTCTGATAAATCACATTGACGCGCAATCCAAAATCTTCCTACCTTCCGCATTGAATAAAGGGTCTTTGTGGTTGTTTCCAACGTCTTTTTTGCGCTCGTGCGCAATCGCGTGTTTCAGCGCATCGCCTAATTGGTTGTCGTTACAAGGGTCTTCTTCCCTGCTCTGCGGTGGTGGTGGCGAACGTCGTCGCCACCACAGAGAGCGATGGAGAGAGCTTCCAGATGCGCTTAGATGCCCGGCGAAGGGCCACTGCGTTGACCGCAACGCGGTGAAGAAGATTTTATGATCGCGATCAAAATGTTATTAGATTTACGTCGTCGACGGTCTGCTCGACGCGACGGCCAGAGAATGATTCCGCTCTGTCCAGCAGCTGTGGCGATCTGTTGACGTATACGACTTCAGCTGATTGCACGCGGTTAGGAATGTTTCACGCGAGTCTTGGCTTGTCTGTGCTATTCTTGAAACGTGTCTGTTTGAAGCATATTGATTTCCTAGCGTTCCAAGGTCAAATCAGTCCACTCATGGCCAATTCTAGCTGGAATGCAGTTCCATTTGAAGTGCTTGAAGTTCCTCAAGGAGATGCTTATTTTTGGTCGTAAAATTCACAAAAAGAAAGTTATCTTCGTGATCTAAATGGCTAAATTTAGTGCGCAATAAATGCAAACGTGTTTGTGAGTGCGACGCTGCGACACAAAGGGTCGTTTGAATTACGCGGAAAAGTGAAGTTTGAATTTTGACACCAGAGATTCCGTTAAACGACACAAATGTAAAGAAATGGAACTGTTGTAGGGCAATATTTTAGACACTATAGACTCTTGCGGCCGTTTAACAAATTTGCTTGGCGCCAAGATGAACTGGCGGCATGTATCGTAATTTACCAGTTGATATCAGTTGAGCCACAGGCTTCTGAATCCATTTTATGTCCGCTGGAGATGATCCGGGCTGAGTGGAAGTAGGACTTGTGAAGCCAATGGGTTCGGACTTGAGCTTTATCTCAAAACTCAAATTAAAAACAAAAAATTGCAAATTTCACTTGTTTCACTTGTTCCAAGGCCTCTAGGATGCAGGTATTGAACAAGTTGTCTCACATCAAGTCCGATAGCATTCATTTACATTGAACCATCAAAGAAATGAGTCTGAACTACAACCATTGAACCATAACTGGTTTTGTCCTCAGAATTTTTGATATTTTTTCAAATTCCACATTCAATAGGGAACCCAAAAAGTTGTTGTTCAAATCTGGCTCCTATTTCCACCGCAGGTGCGAATTTCCATTGTGTGAGAATGCAACGCGCAGCTGCTAGCGCAACAATTAGCACCGCAGGTGTTTTGAATGTAACCGTTCGGCGCTTGCAAATATAGGGCACTGCGGAGTCGTTTACGCGCGCTTTTTGAGTCTTGAGGTCTTGCTGGTTGGTGGTGCCAACTCACGCTGGCTCGGCTCCTGAGTTGCGGTCGTTTTTGGTCGCTCTAAATCATGGTTTTCCAGCCTTTTTACTCGTTCTGACCACGTTCTTCCAAAAATGTCATTTTTGGGCTTATTTGGAGCTTGTTGGTGGTGCCAACTCATGTTATTTGGGCTCCATGCGCTCCTGATTTGCCGTTGTTTTTGGTATTTAAGTTTGGAGTCGGTCATACTGTTAAGATTTAGGTTTGTCAGCTTTTATGCAGTGATCGTGGCACATAAATTCATGTTTACAGCCTGTTTCAGACCTCTGAGGTCACTGCATTCCAGGCGTTCCTTTCATGTCATGTTTCTCATATGAGAATTTTCACATTTCGCTTCACGCCGCTGCAAAAAATACAAAAAGCGACCGCCGTCAACGACCGCCGTGTTTTGGGAAATAATCCTTTTGGCAAACGGGACGACGCGCCAACTACCGATGTTCGTCTTCTTCTTCTTCTTCTTCGCTCCGTCTTCTCCTCCGTCCGCGCCAATGATTCATCGTGCTCAGCAACGGCGGCTGCGGTGACGAAAACGAGTTTTGAGTCACTTAGCAGGAGGAGAAGGCGGAGGGAAGAAGGTCACACGCTGCGCCGTCGAGTGCTGCAGGTGGCGATTTGCCTTCGCGGTCGTCGCCGTTGCAAAAAGCGCGCTTCGTGTTGTTGTTTGCGCGACGAGAAACGCGATTTAAAGTGACGCGTAACGCGTGGCGAGTGGATGTTTGCGGTTAGAGACGTCATAAGAAATTATTTCCTATTCCAATTGATCATAAGCGCGTGGCATTTGATGGGATCGGGGAAGAAAATTGTGTTTGCTCAATGGCACTCGAAAGCGCTCTATTTTTGCGTTGTTTGCGGATGATATTTGTGGGATTGTATGATACATGTTTACCGGTCTCACGGCTGGATTAGAGAGATTAGTTGTGGACGTGAAGCAGGAGGGTCTATGAAAGGTTGAGTGCAAAAAATAGACCAAAATATGGTACTAGAGAGGGTGACATGATATATGCGCAAATTCCACGAAGGAGAGGTCAATGACCAGCGCTTAACAAATCAATATTTGAACTTGATTTTACATTTTATGTCTAAAATGCTCAGTTGAGCCTGGATTAGGGTTTTAAACCCGTTTTTTTGAAAAAATCTGGATGACCAAATTCTGCAACCAACGTGGATCTCGTTTGCTAGTCAGTCCGATCGCGCATTTCTGCTGATCCAATCAAAACATTAGTTTGTGCTCAAATGCCTAGACATCGCCGGTATACTTTAAAAATGCTCGTTTGCTGTAGTTGTTCTACTGACGGCGCATTTTGGCCCCATTGCCCTGTACCGCTATTCAACCACTGGACATTGGACACGCTTTTGGTCCCAAGGCCGCCAAATGTTGCTGTCTATACATCACCAATTGGCTTAAAAGTGCCCTTTTTTAAACTAAATACTGGTTTGCTTTATCGGTAACTTGGAAATTTTGCAAAAGTCTAGACAGCGCTGGCTGGCCACAAACTGACTCATTATAGAATTTTATGCAAATTTGTGCAGAAGCGCTGCTTATTTAAACGCGACGAGCAAATACGCCAGCCGTTCTGCTCACTGTCCCCTCTCCTCTGAACCGCTGTTCGACTCTGCTAGAATCGGACACGTTGTTGGTCCCAAGGCCATATTTAGATTGCTGAACGTCCACCACAATCAACTCCTTTTTGCAAACTTTCAAACCAAAAACAACTCCATAAATCACCGTCTTTCCCACTTTGAAGTTCTCTCAAGAGGCCGTTATCATGACTAATGACTGTGAAAAGAAAGCGCGTTATCAGAACGCGCGCCCCCTGACAGCGGCGACCACACAAATGACAGAGCGCGTTCTTCGGGGAGCAAACGAAAAAGACAAATTATGCGAAGATGAAAACGTGGTCAGCGAGCGCAGCGAATTGAAAATGCGCCGCTCGCCGCCGCGATTGACAAACGACCGTGTTGTGTCCTATCCGGCTCGTTTGTGATCGTCGCGGTCGCGGTTTTTCGCTCTTTTCAGAGATAAACAACTTTAATTTTCGATGTTTTTAGCCAAAATTTCAAGTTTTCTTATTGCTTTAAGCGGACAATTGCGACTATTAAGTCGCTAGAATTCGTCCTTAATTGCCAAAAAAGCTATATTTAGTCTTAAAAATTCCTCGCTTCCGCCTAACCTTGAGCTCCTTGCCACACGAAACCGAAAACCACCTGAAAACACGGGCGCGAGTTGCGCAATTCGCCCAATAAACAAAGCTCGCGTGCATCTGCCCCGGTCGCGCGCGCATGGATTGACCCTCGGCAGCTCATCCCCCGACGCTACAGTAACAGACGCAAAGTTGGCTTTTGGGATTAGACTAATGGCCTCACAAGCTGTCAGCCGTCCACTTACGGCAGCAGCGTCTCCTCCTGCTTGGAAGTGACCGCGCGGTCGTTAAACAGACGGCGCAGGTCCATGAGAACCCCCGACGATTGAGAGAGTTTGAGTGAGCTGAGCTGAGCTGATGCGGGTGGTCTTTTTTGAAAAGAGAGGAATTTTGCTTAATCAGGACATACCGCAACTGTTGATTACTCAAACGTTAGTCAAGATCAACTTAAGCTCAAAAATCAACGAAAAACGTGGTTTATTACAAAATTTTTGATGGATTGTCCAGTTTCATGAGCACTGACGATTGCTTTCAGGTTCGTCAGACCGCTGATGGGCTTAAATTGAGTTTCAGTTGTCTCCTCTCGTCCTCTCCTTCCTCATAGGCTTCTCTAGATCAATTCAAATTCAAAAAGAAACAAAAAACGCAAATTTTGCAGAATTTTTTGATCAATTGTTTCGGATGTTCTTCCGGTTGATAACCCTGAAACTCGCTTCCTGCTACCCTCCTTCTCCACCTCTACTCGTCGGCTTTGTGCCACATGTCGCGCGCGCGCGAACAGTCACCTACCTTCTCGTTGTCCGCTCGCTCGCTTCTGTCAACAATGAATCATTTCGCACCTCCTCACCCCTCCTTGCGTGCGTGTTCAGTTGCAAATCACAGTGATTAACGGCTATTGCGAGCTTTTCTTCACTTCTATCAGCGTTTGTCCTTGTCCCAAGGCTGCGTCCTCCTTTGTTGGAACGCAAGGAGCCACTTGAGTGTCGTGTTTTTCGCAAATTCCGCGCTCGTCGCTTATCGCTCGCTTGCACGGCGACGCGACGAGTCGCCTCACCCTGAAATTCGGCTTTTTATGGCCGCACAGAATACGATTAGGAAGCTGCTGCGCTTCAACTGCGACGAGGACGACACGTCGTTTCGCTCGTTTTCACGCGTTCGCGGTCGAACGTTAAACTCTTCCTCAAGTGGGCGCGGAGGCGAGCGGCGATAAGAAACGCGACGACGTTTTGTGACACGCGTTTAGGTGCTCTTGTTGCTTCTTGCCTCTACTGGCTCGGCTGCAAAGTTGCAAACGCGCGCATTCACTCGTTCGTTAAGCGGTTTAGGAGGTGCGAAAGTGATTGACAGGAATTGGGTACGCCGAGGTCCTTATTAGTCGCGGATTACGCGCGTTTTTGTGTGATTAGGGCTGAAGGCGCGTTTATTGGAACGACAGCTGCTGCGAGTTCCAGTTCCACTTGTTGCACACGTATGCGTTAGGGTTGGTTTAGCCTAGTTTGGTGCCGATTTTTGATGGAAAACTCAGATGTTGTTTTCGTTAGGAATGTTGCTCTGTTGTGGGAATATTTGGTGCTTTGTGATTCATTCATAGAGGAGGAATTTGTTGGCGACATGCGTCTATTGAATGTATCAGAAAGGCGATTTTGAGACTGAATTGGATGCTATCGCTATTCAATAGATTTGCAAGGTTTTCCAGCTGGTGGTGGCAAGTTGAGAATTGGTCTTCTCATAGAGAACGATAGCGATTGACGTGTTATTTACGACGACAATTTTCTAAAAATTTGCGATTTTAGGCAAAATTGAAAGTTTTATAGGCTTTCTGAGCTGCAAAACTGTCATTTCGTGAATATTCCCACAAGCAGAGCTCTGTCACAAACAAATGGATGTGAAAAATTTATTCAAAATTTGGTGCCTTGGTCGCAGTGCGCTTAATGGGCGTATAATTGAACCCTGCTTACTGTCACTCTTATCATGCATGATTCACGGTCCTTATTTCAGTTGTGTTGAAATATTATCAATTACAATTTACTATCATTCAGCTTCTAGAAACTATTGGTATTGGCTTGGTGCGCTTGGTCGCAGTGCGCTTAAGCTTCACTTTGGCGCTTTGTCTGACTTCTTTACAATATTGAGCAATATTTGAACATGGCATCAAAAGGTCCATGTACCAGGCTTTGGCAACAGGATTTATTCAGGGTTGTTAAGTTTTTTAGAGTTTTCATAGGCCGCTTTTATGCCTAATAGAGCCACCGATCAATTTTGCTTTGTTATTTCTAGTTTTTCTTGTTTGCTCTTCATCTGTTTGTTTCCGCGACCATATTCGCTTTCCAATCGTACAGTTAGTTATCTTTTTTTTTCAAAACGATCCTTAATAAGCTTCTTTGCGCTTATCAGTCGAACGGTCACCACTCACCGTCACCGCCATCGGTCGCCCGATGGCGATTGTTTATTTTTGTTTATTCTTTCCTATATTGGTACATGGCGCACCCTCTTCGCGAGCAACGCTACTATGTATATCAAGCCGCCGCCTCATTGATCATAGATGGCTCTTTCAAATTTAATCTTGCAATGTTGCGGAGTTGATGGCTAGAATTTAATTAGGGTCCGCTTGCAATTAACGAGGCAGTTCGTTACTCTATAGACCTAGTTCTCTGGTCATTGGCTTGGCTTTTCGGTGTGGCTTACAGTTATCGGAAATTTTAGCCATTTTTTTGCGTTTTCTGTCCAGCTGACGCTAATATTGGAATTCTCAAGTTGCCACCGGCTTAACCCGTTGTGCTAAAAACGTAGCTTTTTGATACATCAGCAGGTTGCTGCTGGAGCAGAAAAGTCAAGAAAATCATCAAAATTGGCGTGTTGTGACCACATTTTTGAATTTTTTATGGAATGTCCGTAATTAAAATCCGTTTCTTGAGAATTTCGGACAGCGCTGACTGATCCAATGGCGTTCATTCTGACGCCTTGAGCTCACTTTCAAAGACTCTAAAATTAAAATTAAAATTCAGCTCGTCTAGACAACGCAGCGGATCTGAGAATTCTCCCCGTCAAGTGTCATCTTCAATGTCAAATCAATCTCCCCGCAGTGATCACCGCTGTGAGCTCAAATTAAATTCCCAACCAACTACTCGATTAGATGCTAATCCACGCGTCCTTAATTAGTCGCCGCTTCTCGATTGACATCATCATCAGCGTTGTCGTCGTCGGCGATGTCATTCGATCCCACTTTGTGTGACCTTCGACATCCGCGCGATCTGATACGCGCCCTAACGAGTCGCTAATTTGTCGCTCTCGCGCGCTCGCGTGCGCGAGAGGATCTGCAACCATGCGCTTCTAATCTCCGCGGTCATCTCCGTTAGTTTATGCAGGGCGGCCCCGCGAGGAGTTTCCAACACCCGAGCGCCTCTGCTGCAACTCTCCCTCGACGACGCTCATCTGTCATCACAGCGCAGCAGTGAGTGCCCGGGGACTGTTTCCCTCGCGCAGCAGCCAGCAATGTTCCCCTCCTACTCCTCCCAAAGTCAGCTTCCACTCTTCCGGTTTGAAATCCGAACCGCTGCGTTGTTGTGAGCCGGCAAGCGAGAGGTGCCGCCAACCGGTCCTCCCTATCCCTCTCCCTCCATCCCGCTCTAGTCACCGCTACATCACAAGCGCTAATCGTCTCCGTTTACCGTGTTTTTACTCTGCTCATCTCCCTCATCCACACCGCTCGACGATCCATCTGCCGCCGTAAATGGCGACTTCGGCCTCGCGGCGCACAATCGGCGCCTCGCGGCGTCTCCGTCCACATGTCCGAGAGCTTAGCCAAATGTAATCTTTCCATCTTTTGTTGTAGCGTTATGGTCACCAGATGTTTGCGGCCGCCGTTGCTTTGCCGTTGGCGAGGCGTTCCTCTCTCGGTTGATTGTGGTCAGTTCTCTGATTTTATCGCTTTAGGTCGTTGGACGCTGCCATTGAGAGTTTGACCATCGCAGAGCGACCGCGTGAAGCTGTGGAAAAGACTGTTAAGTTGGGGAAGCTGAAGAAGGCGCAATCGGTGAGTTTTAAGCCTTTTTTTTAGTTTACACGATTAAGATGATCACCGGAAAGACAAAAAATTGATTTTTTTGTTTGGTAAAACCATTAAATTTGAATTAAATCTGAATTTTAAACATTTTGCAACATTTGCAACTCAGAAATGGCGCAAAATAATCTATAGTCATATGGTGCTTTAGGAGATCAAAACAGCCAAATTTTGAGTTATCTTGAGCTAATATTTTGCTAGCAAACTCAAGCCCTTAACAAGCCTTTATAGTACAGTAATTGGATTGAGACTCAATCAGCGAAATATTAAACTGACACAAAAAGTTCACAATTTTGTCAAAACAAATGATTATCCGACTGCCTACGTCAATGATGACGATTGGTAATGGGGCTCTAAATTGATGTCATTTCCGCTAATTTTACGAATAACAAAAACAGAAAAACGGTTTATAAAAGAGCTAAAAACGACTAAAAATTGCTACGCTGAGCGCTTTTTGAAGTTATGTAAGTTGTCTTTAATCGACCTTTTCGGTAGTCTAAGCCTAAAAACCTTAACCGTTCTTCCCGAGCCAACATTTTCACATTTTTGATATTTTCTTTGATTTCCAATATCTTAACAAATGGGTCCAAAGGTGCACAGTAACCACAACACTCATTGAGTGGTCAACTCGCGTGCAAACAGCACTTGTCGGAGGCACGTTTCTGTCCACTCCAAACACCACAGCACAGCGTAATCCTCTCATTGTTGGTTGTTTCAGTTGTCGAACAAATGTTCACCGGCCGCGTCAAGTGCTCCGACCGCTAAACAACAGAAACAACCCCAAGACGCAGCAGCGATTGCCACCTCTGAACCCGCGAATATGGACTCTTGCATCGCGAAACCCGCTTCATCAGCGGTCGATGACGCTGCAATGCCGAGCGCAAAGCGAGAATCACGTTTGCAGCACAAACCGTCGATTGCCGATAAGCTGAGCCGCAGTTTCCTCGATCTGACCTCCGGAAGTCACGATCGCCTGCAGCGGTGGAAGGTGAAACTGCAGAATGGACGCCGAGGCCGGGCGAAGGACACGAGCGAGCCTCCGCCTGAGATTAGGTGAGTACGCAGGCGTTAATCCGCCGTTTGTCTTATGAATTAGCAACTGGTCGCGCGTTGCGTGCGCGCGTCTCAGAGTGCGAGGATTATGGTTCGGGGCGCAGATAATTGCGGAGCTCCTGCGCACGCAGGTAATTGACCTTCGCGCGCTCGCCTCAACGGGAAAGTGAAATGGAGGAGAACGGATGCGATTTAATTGAACGGAGGAAATCGTCTTTTGGAAGAATATCATCATTGTAAGGAGGAAAACGTGCGGAGAGTGCGGCAAAACAGGTCAAACGGAAGATTCAAAACAGAAGTGACCATGTAAATGAACTTGATTGGCCTTGAGGAGGTCGGAAAATGGCAAAAAACGAAAGGGATGAGCTGGAATTTTTGTGTTTTCTAGGAGTTTGAGGTTCGTTTGTACAGTACACGCATATGTGAGGTCTGAATTTTGGCATTTTTGAGTAGTTGGAGGGGTTTTCTTACGATCATTAAAGGAACCAAAGACAACGATAACGAGATTATGGTCTGGGTTCCCAATGCGCTTTTCTATAGCATTCGAAGAGCTGAAATTAGCGCCATTTAAGACCTCAAAAATGCTTTAAAAACGGTCAAACTGGTACGAGATTGAAAAAACTAGCTTAACAAAACGTTATACCGTAAGAAGAAGCTGGTAATTCGTGTTAGGATCTAAAAATTGGCTTTGCGAGGCTGGCAAACAACCTCTGCTATTCTGGCATGATTTACGTCGAGCTGTTGCTCCAACCTAAGCCACATATACTGATGTCTTTTGCTCACTTCAAAGCTGTTTCGGCGCTATCGGACTGTTATGTCAATCATCGCCAAAAAGAAGCCCATCTGACAAAACTCAAAATTCCAAATTTTGCATTTTAACGCTAAACAGGACCATTTAAAAACCTGTTCGCCCAATCAATCTATCAAGCTTTTTGCCAGTCGTAAACGTTCATCACTCGTCAGTCAGTTTAATGCTCTCGCAGCAATTATTTGGAATACTCAAAACGGGATTAAAACATAGGGCAGATGGAGGATGAGTGCGTGTTTGCGGGGTTCGCAGGGGTAACTTCACATTGATGTTATGACAGAATGGGGGTTTCAGAAGAGATTAAGAGTTTAACGCACTGCTTACTACGCTGTGCAGTTTGCTGTCTGGAATGCAAAACAGCAACTGTGTGGAACTGTCTAGGATGTCTAGAAACAGTCATTTCTACACATCCTGTGCAGTTCCAGACAGTCGGGGCAGTTATAGACAGTCAGGTGGCTATTTCTAGGCAGTTGTGGCAGTTTCTAGACAGGCTGTCTTTAAAATCTCGGCAATGTCTGCAATCTCATATGCAAATCTGCGCAATCACCGTGCACCAAGACCAGAAATCCTCTCAAATTCTAGTTTAAGCGCTCTCACGTCCATCTCGTTCACATGAAAAGGAAAGCACTTCTCGTCATCCTCGTTTACACAATTCAAAAGTGTCGTTTTCGCCTCTGGCGCGCGCGCACACGCATTTCAAAGACCATCGTTTGCTTTTGCCATCGCCATAAATCGCCGTTTGCGGGTTCTCCTCTCTCCCGCTCTCTCTAACGACCGGGTGATTACGGCCACCGGCCACTCATCGCTCCACGTCCGCCTTTTCCGTGGGTGCGCGCGCACGAGTGACCATGAGCGCCGATCGCTCGCGCGTTTTTGTACAAACACCACCACCGTCACCGGCCGTCAGCCGTCAACGGCTCCGTTTTGCGCACTTTTCTGCTGCTGCTGCTGCGCTCCATCTTGGGCGGCGGAGGCGCATCGTCATCGCGCATAATAACAGAGATCATTGTCGGCCTTGACGCTCGTTCCCCACTCAACCGTTTCATCCCTTCCTCCCTCTGTTCAAGACGGCGTCGTAATCTCCTCATCTCCCACCATTCCAGGATGCCTTTCGAAGAGTCCACAGTGGTGATCCCCTCAACAACGAGCGCCTCCGGCGATATGGACGTGTTGGTCGACTGGTCGACCGCAGCATTCGACTGCCAACCGCCAAAGTACGCGCTTCCTGACCAAACGATCTCAGGAAGACCCGCGCCTCGCGGGCTTCATACCTCAAAGTCGGCCTCGAACGCTCTTCTCTCGTGCTATAAAAGGTTGGTTCGTTTGTTTGTTTGGCGTTGTGTTGCGTTGCGTAATTGATACGGTTTTATCGACCTAATTACTGTGACGGGGCAGGGAGTTTTTGGTAAAATACAACTGAGAATCAATCAAAGAGAACTACTGCTGTTTCTATCGGTATCTCGCGGATGATAGCTTTGAATTGCGTGATAAACCAAGACATCTAAGCCTTGAAGGTGTTTAAGAAGCTCATGATGATGTTGTTGAATTTGTAACCATTTTTTCGCGGATTTTTTTTAGCTCAATTTAATGTTTGCAACGCTGATTTCCGCCTAGTTTTGACCTCAGCTACAAACACTGATGTTTCGCAATTTTGCGCGTTAATGGATGACTAAATTGACCTAATTAGTTAGTTGCGGACATTAACTAAAGTCAACATTCAGCGGCGCATTTGGTTCAAAACGCTGTTGTGACTGTTTTTGGAGCAGCCTATTGGCCTGCAGTTTTATGCCTGTCAAGATTCCAAGGCTCGCAGCGCGTTCGTTGTGTCTAGAAATCTGTATCTAACGGTACCATTCAGGCTTACGCACTCTACGCGATCGTTCAATTTTGTGTTCAAAACAGCCATCATAACAGTTAGCCTTAGGTGAATTCATCTTTTTATGACCGTTTAGAACCCGTTGATGATACGGTCCTTTCAGTTAATGGAATTAAGGTTGCTAAGGATTAATCTCGGGTAAAGGTGCTTTCATCTGCTGAAATGTGGTGCCCAAAATTCTCCCGGAAATGCGATAGAGTGACTAGCAATTTTGCGCGCTAGTTGACCTAATTAGTTAGTTGCGTTTCTTTGACTAAAGTCAACATTCAGCGGCGCATTTGGTTCAAAACACTCTTGTGCCCACTGTTTTGGAGTAGCCTATGGTCCCTCACAAACAGTCATAACTCATCTTTTTAGGGCTGCTTGAGACCCCGGACCCGTCTAAAATAAGGTTTTTTCTCTTTTTGGAATTGACAGTTTCGGATAGAGATGTTTTGATTTTTGATTTAGTTTTGAGGAGGTTTTGATTTGAAATTCTCCCCGCTGTCCCACTATTCAATGTTGCATATAACCCTGCTACAGTACTCCCATTCTCAAGAGCAATTTCCCCTCTCATGCACTCCACACGCTTTGCGCGCGCAATATTGCAAACACGAAACTTGAGCTTCCTTCCCCGCAAACACTTATCGCAGCAATTGATGACAGCTGCCGAGGGGCTAATGGAAGTAGCGAATGACCACACGCACGCGCATGCACAGATGTGTCCAGAGATGTTATTACTGTACTCTATGGTCTGCTGCTGTCTGTCCTGTACAGTCGATCAGCCCGCGGCCAGATGTCGACATTCGAGAAGAACAGAACAAGAAAGTGTGGCACTAATAGAATAATAACGGGAAGACGAGGAGGAGAAAGGAAGGAAGAGACACGCGAGATTGCCTAACCCGCGTGCGCGAGAGGTCATTTCAGGCTGCGCTCGCTGTCTCTTAATTGGACCGAGTCCGAAGACGAGATGATGAATTAGTCCGCGGAAATGCGAACACACACGCAGAGAGAAGAAGAAAGGATGACTGTAGCTGTCATAAGCGGCGGGTGGCGGTGGGAAGATTTTTAGAAGAAGCGGAAAGGTGTCATCAATGGGGTCGTTTATTGGAGAGAGGAAGCAAATGAGGTTGGGATAGCGCGGATTGTGAGAAATTCTTGAATCGCCGAGTTTTTGTGTGATTTTTGCACTTTCAAATAGCCGAATTTTGTGTCTTTTGCTGTCCAAAGACGTGTTTTAACCCAAAAACAGTAGAAATACGCGGTTTTTATATTGAACATTATGGCAATTTCTGACAATAGGGACCAAATTATAGTAAAATCAAAATTTCTGTAAAATCCAGAATTTATATTAATTCTTTAGTAATTACGTATATCGTGCTTTTGTTGGCCTATTTTCACGTTCTTGGAGAAGATAGACGCGTCTAGCGCTAGCTTTCACAATGGTCAAACCAGGACACTTAGCAATGTGTCTAAATATCTGAAAAAAGCAAAAATTTGCTTTCAATCTGGCTCAAACGATGGCATGACAACATTGGCAAAATGATTTTTTTTTCACATTTTTTCCAAAATCAAGAAGTGACTTACATGATTTAGTAGTCAATAAATAGGAATATCGGAGCCAAGACCACATAGAAACGGGGTACCACTTTCAGAGCCGCACGTATATGGTAGATTGATTCTATTGTGCTCTAATTCAAGTATCAAATTTTGACCTTTTTACGATTTTGGGGATCCTTGTTCGCAATGACCAAACCAGGAGACAGTAAAATGCTTCATTTATCTGAAAAAATGGCAAAAATCCAAACATGGAAACGCTATTTTGCACGTTCTTCGTTACCAAATTCATCTCATCTCCATATCCTGATACCAACGCAGCAAATCTGTAAAAATCCACCAAAATCTTTGCTTTTAATTTTTGCAATATTTGCGCAGCGACTCATCATCCTCTTAGATGATAATTCCAAAAACCGTTTTACGAACCGCGCGCGCTCTATATGAACTCGTTCCACCACACTCACTTTCGTTGCTCGTTTGCTTTCGCGCCGCTCTGAGTCATCGTGGACGCGTTTCTGCGATCCAAAAACACTCTCGCGCTGCTCGCCGTCGCGTGATCGTGTCACAACTCATCGGCATCAGCGACAACAATCGCACCGCCGTTAGTGCGCCGCTGTCAGGCGTGTGCTGTGCACTATTGTCAGCTCAAACTCTCAATCGTCGGGGGTTCTCATGGACCTGCGCCGTCTGTTTAACGACCGCGCGGTCACTTCCAAGGCAGGAGGAGACGCTGCTGCCGTAAGTGGGCGGCTGACAGCTTGTGAGGCCATTAGTCTAATCCCAAAAGCCAACTTTGCGTCTGTTACTGTAGCGTCGACCACGGGGGGATGAGCTGCCGAGGGTCAATCCATGCGCGCGCGACCGGGGCAGATGCACGCGAGCTTTGTTTATTGGGCGAATTGCGCAACTCGCGCCCGTGTTTTCAGGTGGTTTTCGGTTTCGTGTGGCGTGCAGCTCAAGGTTAGGCGGAAGCGAGAGGTTGTAATTGGAATTTACGGACTTGAATGTTGCTTTTTGAGAATTAGGGGCGAATTCTAGTCGTTCTGTGGTCTTTAGTGCTGATAACCGCCAGTAACAGGGTTTAAGATTCAAAATTTTAGCCAAAAACGAGCGTAAGTTGGACTTTACGCTAGAATCAGTTGCTGGAATGTTGCTTTTCGAGAATATTGAGCGAATTCTTGTTGTTCTCTGGTCTTTATCGCTTATAGCTGTCAGTGACAGGCTTTAAGATTCACAATTTTGGCCAAAAACCAAGCGAAAGTTAGAGTTTAAGCGCTAAAATTGAATATTCAAGCTAGAATCAGTTGCTATGCTCCGCTTGGCCTAGCCTGCTAACGTTGTACTACATCCAAAAGCCTACAAAGTCCTGCTAAAACCGCTTTTCCGATTCCCATCAAGGATCTC
Organism: Steinernema feltiae; assembly: GCA_007213375.1. Classification (NCBI taxonomy): domain Eukaryota; kingdom Metazoa; phylum Nematoda; class Chromadorea; order Rhabditida; family Steinernematidae; genus Steinernema; species Steinernema feltiae. The sequence continues at coordinate 140,155 of MQUG01003068.1, read as the reverse complement.
TTGCTGCTTTTCCGCTCCACGCGCACCTTTTCGATGCGCAAACTTATGTTTGCGAATGTCCACTTTCCCATGACAACGGGCGCGACGTCAAACGAAGTCGCGATCAGCACGACGATAAGCCCTCGGGGGGAATAGCTGCTGCCTGTTGCAGCCGCTAGTTTCTGTCTTCCGCTCCGCTTCCTCCTCCCTCTCTGTTTATTAGAGGCGCAACCTTGACGCGCGTTGCTGCAGCCGAGAGTGTTGCACAACAGATGGCCATCTGAGGAAGGAGGAGGACAAACAGCTGAGTGCTGCTCTCTGTGAAGCCACGCCTTCTAGAGAACAGATCTGCGCGCTGTTAACAGTGCTGTTCTTCTAAATCTGTCCTCCTAGTTCTCGTCATCGTCCAGTTCCATCTCCACTTTGTTTATTTTCCCCCAAAAAACCAGCGATTTCGCTTCAATTCGTGGAGTATCGCCTGCAGCGCTCCTCCTAAACAAATAGATTTGTCTTTTGCAATGTCTCCATCATCTCCATTGTTTCGGTCGCGACGGCGAACTGTCACTCGAGAAGAGTCGCCCGCTCTCTCTTCTGTGCGCGCGGATGTGATCGATCTCGAGAGAGCGAGAGAGGAGGCGCTGGTGACGCCTCGGGCGATCTCCATCGCCGCTCCACTCAAGTGGCCCTCGTTTGATGATGACGATGGCGACAACGACGACGACGATTATCGATCCGCAATCAAACAGCGCGACTTTTTTTAAACTCTAATTGGCTACGGCGTTTCCTCCTGCTGCCTCCTGGAGTGAAGTGGAGAGGAACTGGATTGCGTGTGGAGATGATTTAAAGGTTTAATTTGCATAGCGCATCGCGTCGTAATTGAGGATTTGATGCGCGTTCTGGTCGCTGGGCGGGCGGAGGACGAGGAGAAGGAATTTGTCATCAGGTGTTCGCGGGTGTCTGAGGGAAGAGTTTTGATGGTTGTTATTGTCACCAGCTTGTTTGATTGGTTATTAAAGGGCAAAAGGTGATGAAAGCGACCCTCGAGGTGTCAATAGGCGTGTTTTTGTCATGAAAACGTGACAACCGCGTACGCTGACGCAGCGGAGTCTCATAGATCGTGAAAATTGTTGATTTTGTGGTCAAAAACCGCAATTTTTGGTTTTTTGTATGACCGATTTGAGTACTATTTTAATGTTTTCTTGACGTTTGGTTGAATCCGCTGGTCATGTAGCGTAATATCCATGAACAAAGGCCAAAATCCATCATATTTGAAGTCTGCAATGTTGCATACATCTTCAAATTCCGTCTTTTGGGTCTGCAATTCATATCTAAGGGATTTTTTAAACAGATCCGAGCCATAAAACCACTCTTTAAACCACAAAAACTCCCAAAATCAATGTCATCCGTCGTCCTAGTGATAGAAATAGCTCCACCGCCTCATCTAAACATCATTCCAACTCGATGATTGCTCTAATCAGCGTGAAATTCTGCAGAAACCAATCAATTATGTGCATTTAATTGAGAGAGAAAAAACTTGTTTTGAATTTCCGCCTCCACCTCGCTTCTCCCCCCACAACGGCAAACGCCGATTGTCGTGTCGTGTTTGTGGCACGCAAAAAAGCGGTCGTAGGCGTCGTTTCCGTTTCACTCGTCCCGTTCCTCCTCTTCGACGGCGTTGTCGTCTGTTGTCAAGAGTGTTACCGAAACGAATCCGGTCGCGCGCGCGCTGTTCGAGGAAGTGCGCCTCGCGTCTATTGTCGTCAAGTGTCATAAGTTGGGGGAGAGGGTGTGGCGGCACCACGTGAGCTCTGTTCCATAAACGTGTGACTTTTTTGAGCACGATTGGGTTTTTGGTTGTTTGGAATGGAATTTTGATTTTTAGACGTTAATTTGTCAAAATTTTTTGATTTGTGATGTTTTCACTTAAATTCAAGGTCACATTGCATTGATCTAGCGTAAATTAAGCCTTAGTTTAACAATTCTAGGCTTTAATTGAGTCATAGTCTTGCAGTTTTGCTCCATTTTCAAACCCAAATCGATACCTTTCGTCTTTGGTTTACAATTTTAAAGTTTTTGACTGAAAAGGTGGCCAATTAGTCTATTTCGCAGGGAATTAAGCTCACGAATCGCCATAGAGGGCATGTGAGCTCTCTTTCCTAAACAAGGGACTTTTTTAAGCGCGAAATGGTCTCAATTTTGGTCGTTAGAGCAGGAATTGAATTTTAATTCAAACTTAAATCGATACCTTTCGTCTTTGGCTTAGAATTGTTCCCTTTTTTGATCAAAAAGAAGGCTTACATATCAATTTAGCCTGCTTCGCAAGAAGCTAAGCTCACGAATCCTTCTTTCAACATCAAAACCAAGACCCCTCGCCCCTGCTATCTCATCCTCGAACGATAACGACACTTTTATCACCCCGATTCCGTCCCGCTCCACAAACATCATCATTCTCTGGCGTTTCCTCGCCTTCCATAACGCAAACAGCCTTGTAGCGATGTTTTAGATGTGTCGTTGTTGTTGTTGTCATCATTCCGCGCGGCGACGACAACGTCGACGAAGACGCGCAGACCGTAATAATCTCGCACTTATTGTGTAAACCCAATTTCTCGGCTCTCGCTCGCGCGCAGATCCTCTCCTCCGGCACCGCGCGCGCGCGCGCGACTATCATCGAAATTACATCGCGCATCGATAATATCGCGCCAGAGCGGAGACTCTCCGCTGTCACAGTCAGTCAGGCGGCAGGCTCCGAGCCCCGAGCAGCAGCAGCCTTCGTTAAATCTCTAATTCGATGATTCGCGCCCTCTCCTAATTAGTTGTCCGTGTTAGTTGGTTTGTCTATACGACAAAGACGACGTGTGTGTATGCAGCACGCCTATTTGTTGCCTCGAAAACTGACTTTGTTCTCTCTTTGCAGCGACATGGAGCACCGCACGAAGAGGGATGCGCCGCCGCCGTTGAAGGACCTCTCCGAGCACGTGTTGAAGGCCAAGAATTTGCAGCAGCTGGTCGAGACCATCGAGGGTTACTCGTCGGACAAAGAGAAGAACCGCGTGAAGCAGCCGCCGCCAGTGCGCATTGTGCCCTTCTCCGGGATGAAACCGCAGGTTGGTGTTTAGTTTAGTTCTGTTTTGTTCATAATTTGAAGGATTCGAGTGGCAGCGGCGCTGATCGACCTTGAGGTCTTATCGAGAGCCGAAATCTGTTGGTTTTTTGTAACATGTACTAGTGCAGTGAGTCGGATGTTCTGTTTTGACCCCGTGAAGTGAACTGAACGAGTCTGAAAGTGATGCGCAACGTTTAGACCAGTTTTTGGCCTCATTTTCACTCCAAAAAAACCAATTGAGAGCTCCTTCGAATTGATCAAAATTTGGGGGTTGCTAGGAGCTATACCGTAAATCAATCGGTATTTTGAGAGTTTTTGGCTCCAAATCCAAGAATTTGAGGCGTCTCTCGACCTTAAAACACAACATTTGGACGAGTTTTGACCTCGTTTTCATCTTCGCGATAGGCAAACAAGGAACCAATTGAGAGCACCTTCAAATTGATCACATTCGGGGCTTGAAAAGAGCTATACCGTATCCATCATGCGCATCAAAAACAATTAGAGCTTCTCTCGAGCTTAAAACGCACTTTTGAAACCCTTAGTTTAGTGATCTGATTGAAACCTACCGTAACATCAACATCTAGCCCTGTGACGTGATCTAGCAGGAGAGACTGTGAAAAGTACAGCATTTGGCCTCATTCCCGACCTCAAACTCTCCTTCACCAAACCGTTTTACACCCTAAATGACCCTTCTTGAACCCCTGTGTGCCTGCTGCCCGTTCGCCCCCGCTAAGCCCCGCTGTTGTCGCGCCCGCCATTACGCAACATCATAAACCTCTCCGTCGTCAACTTGGCGACGTCTGTTTTCTCCGCTCCCGCGCGAATCAACGCCGAAAGTGTCAAGCGGCGGCGGTAACTCTAGTCTGCTCGCTGCTCGCTGCTTTTGGTCGTCCTCTTTGTAAGCTGCGGTGCCGCGATTGCAGAGCCAATTGACCCCGACGCGTCACCTACTTGCGAAAAGCGCCTCTCGCGCTCTTTCGCTCTTTGATCTCTCGACGACTGCTGTTGCTGGGGCACTTGCGAGCGTCGGTAATCCTCGAGAAGCACATGCTGCTTAGCACTAGAGAGAGATTCTTGAGATTCTCGCACGAGATAAACTGGATTGGCCGGTCGTTTCGCACCTTGTTTTTGCGGCGCTCGTAGCTTAGCTTGATCTGTTGGGGGATTACAGGGGCTCTTGAAAATTGACACTTGCACCACCTGATTACGGTCGCTTTGTTTGATTATGCAACAATCTGACTCTCGCGCGCTCGCGCGCTCCAGGTGGTCAGCGGGAGTCAATGACACCACAGAATCCATCTTCATCTCCTCACAGCGGGTTGCCAGCGGCCACACCTTCCGGCATCGGCGACCTCTCACCGCCTGATACGCGAGGCGTGGTCACAAAACAGATCCATTCGCTTCAACGAGCCAAGTGCGCCGCTGATCACTCGTGTTCTTCCGCTAAATTGACCCCCGCCGCTGCCCTCTACTATGAACCAGGTCCTTGAGTGTCTCTGTTGGGTAAAATGACTGCAAAAATGCGCCTATTCTGCGTGGAATTCTAATCCGCTCTGCTTTTAGGACTCGGACATCATTCGGCCGATCGCTTTCCGTCCGCTTCCGTCGAAGAAGGCGGCCGAACCGGTCGACCGCCAGTCGATCACTTCCGAATCGTCGTCGTTCTGTTTGAAATCGATCAAGTAAGTGAGAGTTTGTGACCGATTTCAGTTCCTAAATGGAGCCAAGTGGGTGTTTGCTTAAAGATTGGCGTTTTTACCGGAAGAGTATGACCGGCTCAATTAGCTAGCTAGAACAGGCTTCATTGGCTACATTTTGGCATATCCGCAGTCTTTGAGGGTCATTGTGAAGGCCAATTGCTAAAGGCCTCATTGAATTACAAGCCCAAGCTAGCTAAAGGCTAACATTCAGTGTCAGCTTGAGAATCAAGCCATTTCCTGTACTACACTGTAAAAAATGAACCCCAAAACTCGTTATAAATCGATAAATCTACCAATTTAAAAGACCAAAGATTGCTCACACGAAACTCTAAACGTTCAACCCTCGAAACTTCGCTTTTCTCTCTCACTGAGATCCAATTTCAGCTCCGAATCCCCCTCGTCACATCAATCTCTGTCCCAAAACAACAAACGCAACTCGAGAACCCTCAACGTCGGACTCGTGCAGCCAAGTCGACCCAAACCAATCTACCAGCCTTCTACAAGGTGAGTGCGCTCTCGCTCGCGCCTCATTAATCCATCTCGTCACCTCTTCAGCTCGGCGTCCACCTCGAATGTTTACAAATCAGCAGCAGCGGCGTCGTCGCAACAACCAAAGACAAACAACGTTGCCGTTCGCGACGAAAACGATTACGATACCGTACCGGAGTACCTCGAACGGGAAAAGTGTCTTAGTGAAGGTAAAGGAGAGCGGCTCACTTGAGAAGCCAACGCTAATTGCGCACGTTCTGTTTGCAGGCGAATCGAACACGTCCGACTACTCGATGATCTATCCCTATCAAGCGCACTACGTCGCAGCGAATCGACGATCGCACCAGCAAACCACTCATCTCCCATCTCCTCCCGCAACTCACAAGAAATCGCATCATTCGAGTCATCACAACGTGTATGGATCGAACGCGTCGAGTAGCTCGAGGAACTCTTCTGGGATTCATATCACTCCTTCGCCGAGTGATTCCGGAATTGTTGATTTTGAGGTGAGTATTCTGAGTTGATTTCAGCGACTTGGGCAGCTAGACACGTAGAAAATGACCTGAAAGTGATAGAGGAAGGTAGTCTTGCAATTCAAACAAATCAGACTGAATTTGACTCTAGCTGAGCTAATATGTGTCTAATCAATCAAGCTCTAGAGTGGAAAAGGTTGGCCTCGTTCCCATCATTTACATCTGAAGAAGCTAGCTGGCTATGGCAAACCAAAATAACTCAAATTTCAACTCTATCCTGACTATTTAAAGCTTTAGTTCCCCTTGATCTTGACAACGCAAATCCATCGATGTCAGTCTAAAAAAAACCGCCGACCATTACCGTAGTTGAAACCCTTCCAATTTTGAACCTATCCGACTGTATGAGCTGATCCTGGTCTTGCCAAGGCCTCATTTTCATCTAAATTGCACATTCTGGTCAGAAAAAAATCATAATCTTCGAATTCAACCCTAATCAGCCAAAAGACACACCTCAAGGCCCTACAGAACAGTCCCAAAACTCGTTGCTTGCTCTCTAAAAACCAGCTCTCCCAGGCCCAAAATCCAGCTCCAATGAACGTAGCTGCGAGCTCTGTGATGTTGGCAATCACTGCGTTTGATTGATCGACGCCAGTTGTGGTGCGAAAATAAGTCGGCGCTCGTTTCAGTCGATGATGCGAGACAAAGAGAGCGAACTCAATCAGATCCGCTCGACGATGGAGCACAACGAGGAGGTGGTCGTCCGTGTCTACCAGGAGAAGGAGCGTCAATGGCGTGAGCAGCTCGTGGAGATGAAGCAGAAGCTCCAGGCGAGTCAGCAAGGCGAGCATGCGTTGCGGATGCAGGTGCAGAAGAGCAACGAGCAGAGGGATCAGTTGCTGAATACGATCCACGCGTTGACGAACGATAAGCAGGTGTTGGAGAAGAAGGTAAGTGGGGTTACTGTAGCTTTGAATAATTGAGCGTTTTTTGATGGAAAAAACGGGTTTTGAAGTTGAAAATTGAGTTTTTGCGGCCAAAAATCACAAAAATGCAAATTTTTTGAGCTATCCTACTGTATTCAACCCATTATTAGGCTCAATTTGGTTTTAAAACATGGCAAAACGGGTTTTTTGAAGTTGGAAAATGAGTTTTTTCAGCAAAAAATCAAAATTTTGCAGATTCTATTAGCTACACTACCGTATTCTATCCTTATCAGGCTAATATTCGTTATTCCAGTGCTGCAACATCGAACGAGACCTGCAAACGTTCAAAACCCGCTTCGATCAACTCAACTACCTTCCTTCCGCCAACTGCGAAAACTGCGCGCGTCGCTCCTCCGTGATCTCAACCTACGAGAACGCCTCGAAACCCAAATCGAAGGCCCCAGTGCCCGCGCCTCGCCCCACAAAAGAAGCCAACGACCGTGAGATTCGCTCCGAGATGGACGAACTCCGATCGGAGATCTCGAATCTGAAGACCGCGCTCAACGGTCAGATGAATCTGTTCGCCAGCGAGCGTCAGCGTTGGCAGACCGAGCGGAGTCTGGTAAGCATTAGAAGCTCGTAAAGTGCGAATTCTGATCGATTTGCGTTCAGAGCGGCTCATCGCCAAACAACAACAACAACGCGACGGAGGCGTCGAACATCCTCCGACCGGTGCGTCTTCAGGACACGAACAAACGATGCGCGGTGGTCAGTCAGGATCGTTTGATTTGAGAGGAGAGCGAACAGGAGAGCACATAGAGAGAGCTATTTCAGTATACTTATTTTTTCTTGTTTTTGAATTGAAACGTTTTCTGTACGTTGTTCTCGCGATCTATTTATATTCAACAAAGCGTCTATGGATTATTGATGTATGTGAATAAAAACAACCATTGACAAGCGAAATAACGCTTAAAAACGACTAACAACGATAGAAGAACCAACAGAAAATGTTAGCCACACGAGGGAATCGAACCCGGATGTTCAAACTGAAAGGCTGCTGCGTTACCTTTCAGCCACAAAGCACATGTCTCCACTGTGCATCATCGGCGTGTTATCACCAGGGAGAATGGGACCTTTCAATGACGGAACAGCCTCGATTACTCGGGTCGTACGACCTAATATGACCTAGTATTATGCGAATCTTGGTCGTTTTCGCCGTCGGCGGACTCGCCGTACACGCTGTAGGCGGTAATTGAAAAAATGTGGAGCTCAGATATCCGTTCGATGTCAACAGGCGCCGTTTTCCGTTCCGAATGGAAACGAAACGACTTTCTGTTCGCTTCTCTGTTGTCCTCACAGCTCGCGCGGGTTACGATCCCGCGACCCGATGCGCTAGAAACCGATGCGTTACCGCTTCGGCTATTCGCGCTATTCAGATGCATGCGTTGATTACGGTGTTGTCGGCGTTGGCACGCGCCGTGGCATTGGTTTCATGTGCTGAAGCGGGAAAACGGTCAGAAAGCGCGGCACATCTGGCCCTCAAACGATGGCCAGAGCATTAGGAACGTAACTGAAGCAACGAAGCGGCGACTACTGTGATTTGCGTGACCGATCAGGCAATGTCTCGTGGCTCTTGAGCGGAAAGCTCTTGATCGCTGTTTGCTCCGTTTTCATGGTCATTGCGGCCAAGTTGATGCGATTATGGCCATAATAAGGTTTGCGAACGACCAGGGCACGAAGATTCCACTGTTTTCGGTGCAGACAGCACGTTGCGCTTATTTTTCGTTGATTTCCGGGCGCGAATTGATCAATTTCAGCATCCTTGAATGAGTTCGCTGTTTCAGAGTCCACTAGCGCAGCGAATCGAAGCTTCCGCATCCAGCACCGCTCCAGACAGTCGCACTCTACGCGTCTGCACTGCAGCGGCGTCTGCAAATGGCATTCAAAAGCGCAGACGTCGCGCATCGGTGGCAGTTGCCGAATTGTGAATGATGATGGCAGCCGGTCCGCAGATCGCGAACGACTTCGAAAGCGCTCACGAAGAGTCGGCACAGGTCGTCATGGAGTGCGGGTGCAAACACGTCCTTGGAAGCGGTGGAGATAATCTCTGCCTTCATGATTCTCAGCTCCAACAACCGCAGGAAGCGGCAGCAGCGGTCGTTTCACGCTACGGAAGGGAGCAGATGCTCGGTGAGTCAACTCTCTCTCCTGTTCATCTATTTTGGCGCCATTTTTCAGCCCTGAATCCAGCCCACAATGGAGCTGTTGTGTTTCCGGCCGCTTTGGAGCTCGATCCCCGCGTTTTGGCTATTTTGGGCGAGTTGGCGATTGGCGAAGACGCCGTCCAGGAGGATATGGGTATGACGAGTCGATTTTTCGTAATTTTAAGCGTTTAATTTCAGATATGGAAGCCGATCTGCTCGAAGACTCGAGCGTTGCGAACGAAGTCTTCTCGAACACGACAACGGAAGCGACCAGCGAAGGCGAGGAGGAGAAATCCGCCGCTTCGCATAACTCAAACGTCAAGGCGCTCTTCACCACGCGGCTCTCCGTGCGCCCAGTGGCGATTCCCGTTGTCGACAAGGCCGGAAGGATCCCGATTCTGCCAATTTGCGTCTTCGAGAATATTCTAAAGTTCAAGGTCGACGGTGATGGATTCGACATCTTCCGCTCGCCGTTTCCCGATGTGCTTGTCAAGGTTCCCGATGAATTTGAGGAGTTTCTGCAGCTGAAGCCTTCAGTCGGTGCGTCGACTGCTCCGAGAACTCCGCGAAAGTCGAAATCCAAATCGAAATCAGCGAACGGAGAATCGGCTAAAGGAAAAGGTGCGATTAATCAATTCCAGCGTGTGGTTATTCGGTGTGTTTCAGGCAGGCGCAAGCGAACAAGAAACGAAGTTGGAGAAGCGAAGGCGAGGAAATCTATTGATAAGGAAGCTGACGCTGCTGCAGCTGATGCTCAATCTCCTGATAAGCCATCAAAGTCGAAGAAACAGCGGAAAAATCGGCGAGGACGTCGCCGCGCTCGTGGAAAAGGCGGAAAGCAGGAGACAGCAGTGGAGACGAGCTGATGGATTGTTTTGATTTGAAGTAAATTATCGCGTTCTCACTCTGGAACGACGCATTTCTGATTGGAGACATCGAAAACGATCGAAATTTGGGTGCTTTGTGCAACGTTCTGATGGATTTTTCTTATTTTTGAGGTTGGAATGATGAAATACTATGTTTGGAAGCAGTCAGATCAGCCAGAATCGACGTTTTTGATAAACGCGGTGCCTCTTATCAACCAAGTTGTTGCTTCCCCAGCAGCTCTCCACATTTACGACCCTTTTTACGTGTAAATATTCCATGACCCCACTCGTAGTCGCTCTCGCCATCGGCGTTCGCTGATACAAAAAGCAGTTGAGCGATTCCGTGGGTCCGATCAGTACTCTCGCTGTTATCAGCAGAGCAGCGAGCGAGCGAGGGGAGAAAAGTTTCACCGACAAGCGAGCGCTCATGTTTTATCTTCGTTCTCGTTCTTCTTTCGCTCCGCACGCCTGTACGATGTTGATTCTCGCATCACCTGATGCGGCTAGTTTGATTTTGTAGGCGATCGCAGAGCGAGGGGGATTGGAGCAGCGCAGAGCGAGGTTGGAACTTGCGAACGCGGGTCAAAAAATAGAAAACGGGGAATTCTGGGCACAGGGCGAGCTCGCCATGGTTTTTGCTAATTTTTTGACTTTTTTTCCAGGCTTTTATGGGGTATTTACTGCATGCAGGCCTCAAACAGCTAAAATTATGAAAAAAAGTAACCAAAATCGACCAAAATACAGAGAAAACGTGGTCGTACAGCGATTTCAGCGCTCAGAGTGCGCTGATCGGGTTTTTGGCCAATTCTTCATTTGTTTTTGCTGTGATCGGGATCAAGAACACACAATTCAAGCACCACACTGACAAAAAACGTCGAAATCTCAGTTTATTCGAAAGAAATCATGGTTGTGCCAGGCTCCTGCCACGCAGGGCCAGCTCCGATTGGTTATTTCCCTCCAAAATCAGCAAATTTTCAATTTTTTTTAAGGAAGTAACCATTGCTTCTTATCTCCGCTGACCGCTTTTGACTTCTTTGCGTCGTTCGTCGTCGTTCCACCCGTCTGCGGGCGATGCTGACCGCTGCATGTTTGCACAATATTTGCGCTCACACCACAATGAGCAGGAAATGGCGCTTCAACTCATTTATCCGCAATTTCCACCTTCCGTAAAGTGACCGACGCAAAAACGCAACTCGTTTCGTTGATATTCGCTTCGCTGCGTACTCTATCTTCTGCCGGCCGCCGCCGCCGCCGATACCAGTAGTGCCAGCGCAGTTTCGGTTATCAGCACGGCACGCATTGTCCCGTCGTCGGTGCGCTTATCAGCGCGCGCGCACTGCGTAACGACTGTGAGAAGCGGTCGAACCACTCCGGGTGGCAGCAACGCCGCTCCTTCTTCCACTCCCACCGCCGCGCCGCGCGAGATTCCTCCTCCGCCATAAACAATCATTGTTTCTACGCGATGCTCCTGGCGACGGTGCTCCTCCTCGGGCTTCTCGCCCTCAACGCCGAGGCTGCCGCAGCCCGCAATGGCTCTGTGCCCCTCACCGCCGGTGTCCCGATGCGTCATCGTCTGATGAGCGCGGGCAAATACTCCGAGTACCTCGCGATCAAGGAGAAGTTGCGCGTCTTCAGCGCCGACGCAATCAAGAACAAGTACTCGCAGCCGATCGACGATCTCGAAGACATGATCTACTACGCGAAGGTGCACGTTGGAACGCCCGGTCAAGAGTTCCAGGTTGTGCTGGACACTGGCAGCGCCAATCTGTGGATTCCTGATTCTACGTAAGTCCCCTTGAGAGCTTCATTTCCGATTCAATCGCCTCGTAATTTCAGTTGCGCTCCCCATCAGGTGCAGGCGGCTCCCCAGGACTGCGCCGCGTTCTGCAACGCGCTCGAAGGCGAAGCGTGCACTCAGTTCTGCGACCGCGAATGCTGCGAACACAGCCAGCACAAGCTCTTCCACCAGATCGCAAATCTCCTGCTGAAGGGCGGATCCGACGAGCCTCAGCCAGAGCCGTAAGTCATAGCGCGCCTCTCCATCGCCTTAGAACAATAGAATTTCAGAGTTGACGCCTGCAAGAAGAAGAACAAGTTCGACAGCACCAAGTCGCTCACCTACGGACAAGACGGACGTCCCTTCAAGATCGCCTACGGTACCGGCAGCGCGAAGGGATTCTTCGGCAAAGACGTCGTCTGCTTCCATCCCACCACTCTCTGCATCCCCGATCAGACCTTCGGCCAAGCCACCTCGCTCGCGCCCTTCTTCGCCGATCAACCGATCGACGGAATCCTCGGACTCGGATTCGGCGCCATCGCCGTCGGCAAAGTGACTCCTCCGTTCATCAAAGCGGTCGAGGAGCAACTCGTCGAGCAGCCCATCTTCACCGTCTACATGGCGCGCAGCGGTCTCCGTCACATCGAGAAGGGCGGCTGGTTCACCTACGGCGGTCTGGACAACGAGCACTGCGGCGAGGTGATCGCGTACGAGCCGCTCTCCTCCGCCTCGTTCTGGCAGTTCAACCTGCTCGAGGTCCAGGCCGGCGATTACAAGCTCACGCAAAAGTCGCAGGCGATCTCCGACACGGGCACTTCGCTCATCGCCGGTCCCGAAGCGATTATTGAGAAGATTGCCAGCTCCGTTGGCGCCACCTTCAACAAGGAATACGAGAGTTTCACGATCGACTGCGACAACAAGGGCGCCGACGTCGTTTTCACCATCGGAGAGCACCAGTACCACGTGACTCGCGAGCACTACACCGTGCGCGTCGCGAAGGACGTCTGCGAATTCGGTTTGTTCGCGTTTGGCGGCGGCGGATACGGTCCCGCGTGGATTCTCGGAGATCCCTTCCTCCGCGCCTACTGCAACATACACGACGTCGCGCAGAAACGCATCGGATTCGCGAAGCCGCTCAAGAACTAGACAACTCAGGGTCAACTCTGCTAATCTCAATTTCTCGTTCTTCACTTTCTGTTGAGCTTTCCCTGTGTAAGACAGGTTTCGATAAAAGACGTGTAGCGTAGCAATCTCCGCTGTGAGTCGATAAGAGCTCGAAAGTGAGTGCAAACAAGTGTTTTGGGGGGAATTCTTTGATTTTTTGAACTTTGGATGTGGGCGCAATGATGAAAATCTGATAAGAGCGCGCACTCTTGAAATGCAACAAGCCACTTTTTGTCTTGTTTATGGTCATTTGCACGTTTGTATACTCGTATTGGACGTGTAATCCAGCTGATTGATACTCTATGAGTATCAATCAGCTGGATTACACGTCGCAAGCATTGCAAGCGCATGTGCTTCTGAACTTTGCACGTTTGGAAACTGTATGTGAGCGACGGAAACAAATCGACAAAATCAAATCAAACGGAATCTATTCATAGAGTTTTCGAGTTTGGACACAGCGGAAACCGTTTGGAACGGGAAATGAGAGCAATTTCGAGCAATATTTCTCTCAGGACAATGTTGACGAGGCTTCAATCAACAAATTTAGTGCAAATTCATGGGATTAAAGCCAAAAACCATCGATTTTGGGAATGACGCTTGTTGAAGGATGGGGTTTTTGTTGATTTTTTCCCTCTCTGTTTTGCTACAAACTGTAGACCATAAAATTGTTGTTTTTCGGCTGTCATCGGATGAAACTGCTTCGAGTGTGCACAAAAAGGAAGCTGAGAAACTTGCCGACATTTCAAAAATGACAGATGGCGCTGTAATTCGATAGAAAACAACTGACCGCTAGCCGTGTTTGCATATCGGAAGTGAATTTTTAAAATTTTTGACATTCCACATTGAACGTTCTCGGTTCAGCTTTCCCCGTTGCTTGCCCGCATTCGCGATTAATTTTTCTGGTTTTACGATCTTTTCTAGCGAAACTACCGTACTATGGCAATTGAGCGTAGCAAGAATGAGGGTGATAAAGAGGAAGCTGAAAGTGAACTACCATATCATCCTTTTTTGTCTCTCATCTGCGGCGGTTCTATCAGATGTAAAGGAACACTTTTGGCCTTGGACTCTACAGAGACCGTTACTGACATTAATCAGTCATTTCCGCACACAAAACAGCTTCGTTTAGACCGTTTAAACCCTATGTAGAGCATCGCGCCTCTGAGTTGCGATCAACTGTAAAGCAATCCATTTCCGTGGCCTACGTAGGACCCTGCATAAACCTAGTCACGTTTGCCCATAATTCAACAGGCATTTTCAGCCCCCTCAACTCTCTCTCTCCCTCCAACATTCCTCGTGAGATTTGCGATCACAAAAATACCCTCAGCCCCCGTTTATGGCTTTTCTGTTTACGTCTACCAGGTTCACGTTTTCGAAAACAGCGATTAAAAACGCTACTAAAAACATGTTTTCGCCAATGTTTCTTCACACCTATTTTGGACGCGGATTCTTTCGCTCCTCCACGCGTTGTTACGTCCATCCGGAGACGTTATTCTGATCGTGGCTATGTCACAAAACAACGGTCACACGACTGAAAAACATGTTGTCGTGGTGCGAGGAAACTTCTGGAAAAGGAAGAGTACGGTAATGTGCCGACATGCGACTAGACGGAATTCGTTGAAGCACTACCGTACCATCTGGTGATAGGCTCCTGTTGCGTTTAAACAGTGTGATTTGTGTCGAGAAAAAGGACTCATCTCCTATCCACCTGAGTGAAACGACCATTTGTTGAATGCGTTGAATGTGTAATATGCGCTTCAAAAAGCACGCATTCTTTACGCATTTACGCATATTACGCATTCTTTGAACAGCTACCATACCCAGACCCATCAGAGCCCAAGCTGTCCATGCATCAAGCGCGCATCAGGGTATCAGTCTTTCCGCTAAACTTAGCTTAGACATCCCATTGACCCTAGTTTCTGCTACCAGGGTGTCGAAATCCAGAATCCATTGACAGGTTTTTGATGCCATTTTTTGAGTTATCGACAATTCTGTTGCGCTAGAATACGGTCTCACACGGGACATTTCCAGTTGTCTTAACGAGTACTACCATTCAACGGGGAGCATTAAGGTCAAATGACTAATGGAATTTTGAGCTATTAGAATTTGATCGGAATTCTGACTACAATTGACCTCATTTTTAGTCCTGATGAGACAGACCCTTAGGCCCACTTTGGTTCGCGCCGTCTATTCACCCGAAAACACATATTACAAGCCGCCCTCACAGCACTGTTGGTGTGTTTTCCCAATGCCTTTTGCCTGTGTTTACACTCCATTTCCAATGTTTTTCCCTACAGAAAACGAACAACAAACAGGAATGTTTCACACATTTATTTGCCGATATCGATCGTCCTCTCACTCTTCCATCTCCAGCGCGCTCCACTTACCGCTTCCAGCGGTCTCATCCCGTGAGTGTGTAGGTAAAACAGAGCCCTGTGCGTGTGGCGTGCGTGACTGCGTGGGCTGAGCAGCTCCTTAATGAGCGGAGATCCCATAATCGCATGATTCAAACGCGCGAGGCGAACGCAAAGAGGGAGAGGAACACGCCCGCCGCGTTCTCCTTTTGAGTCACACGTCGACACGCGGCTGATGCGAGGCAATCGCCGTCGGCAGCGTTTTGCTCATTGAGGTGCTTGCGCACGTCGCTGCCACCACCGCCTCCGCCGCTCGTTCATTTGTTTTCTTCTTCGCAGCCATCGGCAGCAGCGGGAAAGGAAGAAGAAGAAGAGGAGAAGATGCCGCAACAATCACGCAAACAACTCCGTTTCCTGCCTCCCGACACGATCATCCAAGTCTTCAAGTATCTCCCTCTAAAGGATCAGCGCAGTTGCCGCGTTGTCTGTCAGGAATGGAATCGCCTTCTGGTCAGCTACTTTCGACCTTGCGCGCTTCGTCTATCGATTGTGATTCGCCGAGGACACTGTGGAACTGTGTCAATGTACGCGCTCGATCATGAGCTCAAACCGGACGACTTGCAACAACTCCCAAAGTACATGGAGCTCGCGGAAATGCGGTTGGTAGGCATTGGTGATGCGATTGCGCCGCAAGTGGTCACTCAGATGAAGAAGGTGTTGGATGCTTGTCCGACGCTGAAGGTTTGCGGTTTGGTTCATCCGCCCATTAAGGTAGGAGAGGAGCCAGTCACAATTGAGGGAATATTTGATTCCAGATGTTTGAACTTCTTGAACATCCGACTGTCAAGCGGGTGACCAAGTTGCAAGTTAACAAGGAGGGAATGACCCCGACGATGATCGAGAAGATTGAAAAATGCATTACTACGAGCAAAATCAAGGTAGGTGAAGTCTAATAGCCTGAGCCAGTCATATTAAGGGTAGTTCTTCGAATTGCCCAAACTGACCGCATAGCTTTAGCCCGTTCTAGCCTGGACCGGTCTTATTAAGCTTAATTAATTGTAGTTCATTCAATCAAAACTCAACACGTGTATATTAGGTGCAGATTACATCAAACCAACCCTTAATTGGCTTAACTAAACATCAAATTTATCATAAAATGCCGTAAATGAGCTCAATCAACCGTAGCCAATGACGTCATCTCACGCTAGTCTACGTCTGCAATGGCGTAGGATTTCCTAAACCTTAATCCAAGCTTAAAGCGGCTTTCTAGATCATAAAATCGTTGCCAGAATGAAGACTTGAGCGCGCAGCCTTAGGCCGATCTAGCCCATTATTCTCCTGGTAGCGTGTTCTGCTTTAAAATCCCATTTCGTCCAGCTGGTGCAGGTCTAATGCCCAAATTTAAGCACATTAACTCGGCCCATTAGCACCCAATCTCAAGCATCCAATAACCCTAACACCGTAATCCTTCAGACCGTCTCGCTAACAGGATTCAAAGGCGAATATTTCGACCGAATTTTCACGATAATTGCGAAAGCTCCGTCAGTCTCGAAATTCCGCGTTGAAGCCTCCTGGTTCAACAGCTGCTCATCGGCTCAACTCGTCGGATTCCTTCGTGTAGGCTCGGAATTCCACTTCCAATAGCTTTTTCTCCGCATTGCAGCAATTCAACAAAGACCCGCGGCTCATCGAGGGCAACTTTGACAACTACATCAACGACGTAGACTTCAAAGTGGTCTCGCAGCAGCTCACAATGGCCACCTTTGAGGGAAGACACGTGTATCTGGTCGCCGCGAAGGAGAACAAAACCGGAGAACCAAATTTTGCGGTTTTGTTCTTCGGAAAGACGCGCATGAGCGTCACGACAATCGAGGATTCACACGAATTCAAATCGTTTTTCGTGGAGCGCTGGACGCGTGACGAGTTGATCTACCAGCGGCCGTATTTCGGTCGTCGATTGGAGTACAAAGTGCGCGAGATCTCACGCAAAGAAGGCGTTCTCCATCTGGACGTTCATCTCTGGTGCGAATCGTCCCCGTGGGCTCGGCATCACCTTGAATGGAACGAGATTAGCTTGGAGGAGGTTGAAGAGTATGTTTTTTTTTGTAAAAATGAGATTACATTTGGATTACTGTAGCTGAGCTTTGGTTAAATCATTGCAAGGGGATGCAAATTTTTGAAATTCATGCTTTTTTATGAATTTTTGTAATTTTAGATTTTCCGCGTTTTTTATTCAAAACGCAAATTGGAACGGATTGTTCTTTAGGATCAAGCTTGATCAAGCTCACCATACACGTCTCCAGGGCTATTAACTTTTAGCTTGAAGGGTATCTCAAGGATCAAAGTTGGATGTTTTTTTTACGTTTTTCATTCAACTTGAATCACAAAGGCGCAGGACGTAGTCAAACAAAAATAACAAAAAGTGCGTTGAAGTGTGGGTAATTTGCTTTCCGGAACGCACCTTTTGTCAAGAAAACAAATTTGAAAGTAAGGAGATTTGATTAAAATAGATTAGAGGCTGAGCTGTATTAGCCAAAAAACACGAAAACGCCGCATTTCCTAGGACAATAGAATCAAGTTTACGATATTTTTCCCTTAAATTTCGATCGAACTGATATCTCTGGGAGGATTAGACTGCTCTCAAGCAGAGAACCCGAAGAGCCTAAAATCGAGCCGAGCCACGACCGGCCCGGCTCGACCTTTTTAACCTTTTTAAAACCTGACCTCTGCTCTCAAGCTTAGGTTCACAGTCTCAACAGTGAAGTAAACGGACAAACCCGGCTCGTGGCTCAGTTCGCTCTGTTTTTTGTCCATCTAACGAGCCGGCTCGTGACTTGGCTCAACAAGTGTTGGTCGGCTGTGAATTTCGAAATACGATTAATCAATATTTTCATTAATTCATCTCACTGTTTTCGTTGTTTTCTAGCCAAACTGAACAGATAAACTACCAAACGCACTAAACAGGCAAATACACTTAATTTAGTGAATATTGAGCCCGTTGGCTGGATACCCGGCACAATGGGATTTTTGAAAATGAGTCAAAGGCTCGGCTTGATTGTTTTAAATTGATCCAAAGCGCATAGCGTAGTTCAAGAAAGAATGTATTGAATTTTGAGTGATACACCATCTTATCAGACTCTTCTAATTGCTATTCAGTTCCGCTAACGCGGCCGGTCACGTCATCGGCGTCTGCAACGTAAACTTCAAACTTCAAATTTATTGAACTTAAGATTACTTTGACCAACATTTACGTCTACACAAAGTTATTAGCATAATCAGTCATACCGTATACCTTCAGTTCACAAACTGGAATTGGTTGTTTCGTAAACTGACTCATCCAATAGCTCGAGAATGTGGATTTTCCACCTGCGAGCTCATTGAACAGCCGGATCGAGGCTTTGTTCGTGTCCGGCGTCACCAGCAACAAACTCTTGTAATCGGTGATGTTGGCGATCTCTTTGACCGTCGCCTTGAGGAGAGCGGTGGCGATTTCGTTGTTCTCTGCGTAGAACGGCCCGAGGGCCAAGTCGCCACTGTCGCACTCGCGAATGTTGCACACGCCGATGACGTGACCGGCCGCGTTGACCGCGAATCGGTTGTGCGTGCCGCTCTGCTGAAGCAAATTCTTGATGTAGCCGTCACGGCGCACTTCCGCGCAGATTCGGACGTCAAAGCGGAGGTACTCGTCCCAGTTGAGCTTCTCCAGCTCGACTATGGTTACGGTATCGTTGGCGGCAAGGTTCGCAGCGTCGATATCAGCAATTTTGGCGCTGTAGATTGCCACTTTCCAGTCGGAATACTTGCTGAAGCCAAATCGTTTACTGTATTTGGCTGTCATGGCCATAACTAAAGGAAACCGCCCGATTACGGTAGATTTACGCGAGTAGCTCACCGCCATTCAAACCAACATTGTTGTTCTCCTCGCCTTCCATCATTCGATTGAAGAGCAACGATCCAAGTCCTGTTTGACGAAATTCTGGACGAACGTAGAACATTCCTACGGTAGCCAGGCGCGGAGACCCATCGATAGACGCCATAATCGCCTTGGTAACGGATCCAGCGACTTCATTTGTGGCTAAAATCGCAATTTTAACGAAATTTTGCTCTTTTTTTGGTTTTTACCTTTGTCAATGGCGCAATAAAAGCGAAAATTCTCGTTTCCAACTCCTTCAATCCAACTTTTGTAGTCGTCTCTCGCCATCATCCAGCCCTCATCGCGGTTGGTCTAAAGAGACCAGTAATTGAAATTTGAAGCACCGTTTCTGACTGACTAGACGAATCAACTCAGTCCAGCGCTTATTGTCGGGATTCACCAAAATTTCAAATTGATCCAAGTTTACCATTCTGTGATGCCTGTAAACAACAACAAACGCGCGTCGAAATCAGTCGAGTTTTCATGCGACAACTAAAATGCAATGAGAGCAAGCCAAAGGTTCAATCAGTTTTAAACCCTTCAGCTGCGGTCGTGTCAACGAAAACAGCCTTAAAAACCGGATTCTGTCGTCATTGTGATTACAAAACGACAAAGTAGGTCTTGACATTTATAGTGCGGAATCAGCGTGCGCTTGCGCGCACATTGTACACAGAATACAAAATACGCAAAATACACTTATAAACATGTCCGTTAGTTCTCGTTTAGGCTGGAAATCGCAGCCATCTTTCGACTGGTGAAAACACCGGTACGTGACAACTTGGCGCGGCCAACAAATTCACTAGGCAAACCCTGCGGCAGCTCCTAGGCCTAAGCCCGCACTTAGTACGAAGCCTGCCCAAGTACGAAGCCCTAAGATTGCTCGGCGCCAAGTCGTCCAGCGCCAAGTTGTCCTGGCGCCCAGTCGGCAACGCCAAGTAGGCAGCGCCAAGCAGTGATGCCGACGAGTCAGTGACTCGAGTCGGGCCGACTCTTAATTCGACTCAAAAAGATTTTGGAATTTGGAGTCGACCCGTTGACCCGACCCGAAAATATTTTTGAAATTTAGGTCCACTCGTGACCCCCGAAAAGTTGTTGACATCGGGTGGGCATCACTGGCGCTAAGTTGACCTGCTTCGTAAAAAAGCAATGCGATAATCGTAACCTTCAAAAATCGGGCATTTTGCGGCGGTACGGCCGAAATGAAGTTAAACTCTTGCATAAAACCGTGCTTTTCGGCGTTTTCATGGGGAGCTGATGTTCTCCACATGCTTCTCGTCGTTGAATTACCTTTACGTTCAAATTCGTTCACGAATCCACCTATACAACTTTGATAATAGGAGACAAATGCACAACTTTGAAAAATCAATGCTTGGTAATTTCTGTAGCTTTGTCGGCTTCAATGTCTGATTTCTTGACCTAATTTGGGCAAAATGCCAGATTTTGAGTGATCACTGCGCTGGACCTGAAGGTTGATCGACAGGTTTCTAACAAGCGAACCTTGTGGACTGTCCTCTCCAGATTTACATGAGTGGTAGGTAGTACATCTTGTGCACTCTTGTTTCGTTCTATTGAGCCTGTGCATTTACACTATTCATTAGTCACTAAGAATCTCATGTCAGTGAAAACAGACCTGCTCTAACGCCCTCAACGCTCCCCATTCAAACTCCTCTCATTCGCGCCATTTTTCAGAAAAGTCAGCGCACGCTTGAGCGCCAAATTCGAGCACAAGATCGCCATCCACTTGAAGCCGAGCTGGGTGGAGAAAGAACCGCCGGACGCATTCATGCGCTCGTTGTCGGCCGTGTGGGGCCGCATCTGTCCGCGTCCGCCCAAAGTATACTGCGCGTGGGAGGTTTTCGCGCTTGGACCCTACGGGTTCTACCAGATTCCGGTCGCATGCGCGCCGCCGCGCATCACTCCAAAGAAGCGGAACATCGTCACGCGTTCCTTCCGGCGTCTTCGTCAGCTTCAGCTCCGCCGCCCGTTGGCTTAGGAGGTAATAACTACACCTCCATTAAACACTTGTTGTGGTTAAACGCTTGTTTTTCAGAATCTCCGCGCTTCGATATGCATTATCCCCTTCCTGTCATGATCTTCTCCTCGTCTCCATCCTGTTATTCTTCTTCAATTTCACTTAAGTGACAGCGACTGCCGCCGCCGCCACCCGCTTCCCATAAAACGCTTCACTCCTTGCCACGTTCTTCCTCTGCTAATCGATAGCTGGCTTGCGCCTAGCGGCTCCCTCTCAACTCATCTCTTCTCCCCAAATTCGCCAGATGAAATTCAAGATTCCCGGCAAGAAGCGCGCGATTCCGCCGAGCGTCGGCGCGCTTTTCGAGAATCTTCCCGTCGAGGTGAAGGTTTCCATATTCAAGAATCTCTCCAACTACGACTTGCGACAATGTCGCCTGGTGTGTGGCCATTGGAACGACGTGATCTTCGAACGCATGAAACCGCTGCGGGTGCAGTTGAACATAAGGTGAGCGGCGGCAGCGAGGCGACGGCGTTTTTGAGGATTTTTAGAACTTTCAGCTTTCCGTCCGACGGATCACCGCAGATGACCGCGCAGATGAAGTCGGTGAGCAAACGCGATATTGAGAGTTGGCCGAGCGCGATGAGTGTTTCGTCGGTTGTGTGCGAGGGATTCTGCGAGTCGTACAGTCCGCACTGGTCGGAGATTATCGCCGACATTCTCGATCAACGCCCGTGCTCTGCGATCGATGAGCTGAGGGCTGTGAACGTTCTGGTGAGTGTGGGGGCGATTTTTTAAATGATTTCTGGGAGCTAAATAGCCAGTTATCGTAACAAGGAGTGTTTGTTATGTCAATTTTGAATTGGAACGTTGCAGTTTAAGATAATCCTGGCCTATTTATAATTAGTGGCGGCAAATGAACAGCAAAATGGCCTAAAATGTTAACCAACAATTGAATACCAACTGGTATGCGAGGTTTCAGTGATGCGAGCCCGGAAAATTAGTCTAGTAGTTCATGTTTTAACAGTTTTCCGACTTTTTAATGTATTTCCTCTCTCTATGGGATCAAAAAAGCACCGGAAGCTCTCGACTAGAATCAAAGTTTTGCTATAGCGTTTGTTCTTATAATCTTATGAATATTTAATGCGTTTCTCAGCATAAGGCACAGCACTCTGTCCAAAACGGCCATTTCTCGACATTAATTACTGAATTGCAGCATTCCCAAATGGCGACCAAGAAGCTCCTTCGCCACAAATCCTTCTCAAACATCACATCGGCCACCTTCTGTGATCGACGCCTCACCCCTCATATGATTACGGAAATCTGTCGATTCGCAAAAGGGAATCGACTGCTGAAGGTACAGTAACCGGAGATGCTATTTATGAAAATAACGTGACCAGTTCATAATCAGTGATTGAAAAATGTAGCATAGAAAAACTCATTCTGTGTTTACTAGTTCACTACTGCTCCACTAGCTAAGGCAATTCAAAATTCGACGTTACCGTAATCTTGTAGTATTCACAATCAGTTTGTCGCACGTTAAGACAAAAGAGAGACGTTTTCTCGCATTCAGACAGTAGATTTAACGCTCCTATTGATCCATTCATACGGTATCTTTCAGAGTTTCCACGTCTCCGGCTTCGACGTTGATCATTTCGACGAAATCTTTGACACCGTTCTCAAGTGTCCCTCGGTAATCGACTGCTCGACGATCGCGAAACGAGGAAGTTGCACCTCCAGCCAGCTTCTTCACTTTCTAAAGGTGCATTTCATCAATTACAAACAGGAAACAATCCGATTTCAGGCCATAATCAGCGTCAATCGAATGATCACCGTTCACGGCCTTAGCATCGATGATCTGCAGTTCAACGGCGCTATGCGCGAGCTCCAAGCGCCCTACCGCAAGGGTTACCATCTGTGCTTCTTCTCCTCCAACACTGACACCTACGGACCGGACATTGCGGTTGTTTTCGACAAATCCGAAGGTCCCGCGCTGATGATGGTCGCGAAGACAACGGAGAACGTTCTCTTTCACCGCGAATTCCTCGGGAGTCTTATCAGACAAGAGCTCCAGGACCAGAAGTCGTACTCTTCAGTCGCGTTGAAGATCGCCGGCAATTTCACCTTCTCCGAAACGGATCTCCTCATCTGCACTACGATATCGGCGATTTCCGACTACGATTCCATGAAATCGGGCTTTTTTGATTGTAAAAAGGTGGAAATGTAGGTCTTTCGGCGTGTTACGCACCCGAACTACAGTAACCTTTGCAGGGAAATCGGCAGCTGGTTCGAGCACTACATACGCCGCTACAAAATCCTCATAAAAGTGAAAATCGACTCCTCAAAATCGAATCTATTCCTGCGGAAGGTGTTCCACAAGCTGCAAGGCACCGAGCAGACGCCCGAACCGCCGCTCAACAAGTCGCCGGTCCTCTTTCACGGTCATCTGAACTCGCCAAAAGCGTTGGGAACGCTGGCGGCAATGCGGCCGCAGCGATGGACGCAGACCAATCAGTACACCTACAATCCCTATCCGGATCATCCGAATCAGCCGTACAACTCGCACCCTTTCCGTCGTTTCAAATTGTGATTTCGCGCTCACTCACTTCTCCTCCTACTGTACATACATATCGCACACACCCGGTACAATTCTATTTCTTTGCATTTCTGTATAAAATTTGAGAAAAATCTGCATTTTCCAGCGTTCCTGAATGAAACAGCTGTGAAAAAGTTTGAGAATATGGAAATATTGCACATCAGGTCCTAAAAGGCAAAAATTTGACAATGCATGCCAAGTCAGCCGGTGTTGCTCGCCTGTTGTAGGCTAGGCCATCGTCTTTCTGAGCTCTAAAAACAGTCCTAGTAATCGCTTCGCTGAACATCAACACTCTAAATCTAAAATTGAGAAATCGCTTCAAAATGCGCGGTGAGTTTGTCTCAGGCCTTGGTCAGATCGTGTTTTAGGGGGAATTTGATTGTGCAAGCCGTCTGCTCTAAAATTTCAAACTCAAATCTGAAGAATATGAGCACCAAGTGCAGCGTTTAGCGCGAATTCAGATTATAACACTGCTAGTACGCGGAGCCAGTTATTCTTTGCCACAGAGTCTTACCAGACTTACTATGTAGGGCGTAAAAGCTTCGCGCCAAGCTCAGCTTAGCCATTCAAGCGCTAGCAGAGCCGACGACTCATCCAAGCACAAAACCACTGAAAAGTCGCAACATCGAATCTATCAAACATGCGCTCCAATGTGTGAAAAGCATATCATATCGTATCGATTTGAAGAAATGGCGGTTTTGTTTGTTTCGGAACTTGCGCGTCTTCTTCATTGCTTTGTTTCGTTCTTCATTACTGATTCAGCCAGAGTACCGTTCGAGTCAACAGCCAGAATCGCGCACCATACCGTAATCCTGTTCATTTCAGATTTTTGTTTCTTCTTTCTTTGAGAATTCATTTTGTTCGTCTATTCAGAATGAAAACAGAATCTACCAACACGCTCGCCTACCTCGCTCGCGAAATTATCTTTGTTATTCTGGAAATCGGTCCTCCAAACGCCAAAGATTTGACGAATCTGCACAAAATTAAAGGCAACTGGGGCAAGACTGTCCGGAGCGGAAAACTTCAAAAATTCGCGCATGACATCGATAAGCGCATAACTCACTCCTACAATTTCAATTCAGCGAAATCTGTAAAGTGGAATGTGGTCGATTCGTACATCGTTCCTGGACGATTGCCGTTGGAAGACGAAAATCGCGTTTTGCGAGATTTTTTCCAAAGTGTGTGGGTCGAACTATCGTACTGTTGCGTTGCAAGAGCCAATGCAGTCCTGGAGCTTCTCAGGACGCGTCCTTTAGCGAAGCTCTCCGTCGATTTACCGCCTGCAAACAATACACTAGTGGAACCCCTCTTGGAATTGTTTAAAAAACCGCTGTTCAGAAGCTTCAGCGCAAACGTCAACAGTGAATTGCCAAAGGAGCTTGTTGATATGCTCGCATCTTTCATCAAGAATTCCAATTTCCACGCTCTATTCTTGTGTCAGCGACACAATTCCGTTGTCAATTACCCGGCGATGTTCCTCAAGTGCCTAATGGAAAGGACCTCTTTGCTCAATCGCTTGCAGTGCGTTCAATTGGAGTGCACAGTTGTCGAGGAACAGTTTGAATTTTTCAATCTTCACGTTGTCGATTTGGGATTCCAATTGGCTCAAAGCAAACAAATTACCGCCGCTCGTTTGAAAGCGGACTGTAACTTGTACTACATGGATCACCCAGCTGATGCGACGAAACGAATTGAAGTCCTACTTCATCCCCGTTTTGTAGAATTTTGTTTGACATCGAAAGAAGCGACAGTGTGTGACGAGTTTGGCGAGTATGCAATTTCTCTTATTTGCGAGCATTTTCATTGATTTGAGTTGAAATTTTGTGGTTAAAATGGGTAATAAATGAAATTTAACGTCAAGGGTGCAGACATTTTGGCGCTAAAAACGCCAAATTCGTTAGTTAGTAATCTTAGAGTTTAGGTTTCGTTCCTACAAAGTTTTTAGGCGTTTTTGACCTGATTATAGTACTTGACAGGTGCAGATTTGTTTACTGGACTTGAGAACCTTCTCATCGTGTTGAGTTCACAGTTGTCAAGGCGCGTATAACTGCGCCTGTGTGCGTTTTTGACGAAAATCAACGTAGACTTTTGGGGTTATTCCAAACTAGAAGGAAAGACTTTGGGGTTTTCATCTCCTTTCCTAGGTCCAAAGCGAAAATTGCAAAATTTCAACCCGATCTGAGAACTGACGTCTCTTGCGAGCTTTACCTCTGCTACCAGCCGACTATATCGTAGCTGTCTTTTGGCTTCTTAGAAATACAAGCATATTAAATTGGTCCATTCGCTGACCTGATGTATGCTTGATTGTCCTTGCGCTTAGAAGTGGAGAGCCGGCTTGCGATCAAATTTTACTCAAATAACCCATTAGGTGCCTACGGTCTTACGAATGTAGCTAGTTTAGGTTAGCCGGTACTGTACTTTCAAGCATATTGCGCCCCCTGCGCTTTGGTGTCAGACTATCGTGCAAAATGTAATGCTTTGACGTTGTAATCGCCGTCGTCGGCCCACCGCAGACATGATTCGCGCCTTTTTCAAATTTGATTGGACGCGGCGGAATGATACAACCGCGCGATCACTGTCTGGTTTATTCAAAGATGGCACTGTAGGCATGTTTTATCTGCTTCGTTATCAGCGTTTAAAACATAATAGATTGTAATGTTAGGTTTCACGTTCAAAGCAGTGCAATCGAACGAACGTGCGAAGAACAGAAATTGTATCGCATCGATCCGAAAATTGGCGGCAATGTTTGCCGCTCGAGTTGCGCGTCCCTTTTGCGTTTATTTTGTTTCGGTTAACAAAAATCGGGTATTTCGTGTTTTCTGATCTTCCCCGTTTGATAATCAGCTTTGCAGCTGCCTGATCTAGTGGCCGAAAGTCTGCAAATTGGAAGAAATGCTCTAAAAACGCCTAAAATGCATTTCATTGCACATTATTAGGCGTTGTTTGCTACGGACTGAGCGCTATTAGGCCTGACTTTGCATAAAGCTCAGTTATTCGCTCAAGAACAAGAATTTTCAAGCATTGTTGACAAGAAATTATCCATTATCATCAACGTGGAGCTGTTTACACCTGTTAATTTGCCAAATTCAACCAATTTTGTCTTTATTCGTCCCGTGTTCAGTCAATTTCTAGCCCCAATTTTTCATTTTTTGCCCATTTTGCAGATATGGTGGACATACAACCACCTCCATTCGTTTTCGACTTTAAACGATCACTTCCGGAGATACTAGGAAGTAGGTTATCCGCCATCCTATCATTTTCATTCATCTCTCCTGCCCTTCAGTAAACCTAGAATACAAGAACCCAAGAAGTTCAAAGCGATTCTCGACACGTCGGAGTGCTGTGCATCAAGAAAATGAAGAAGATGAGCCTCTCGCACCGCCGTTTTTGTTTGATTTCAAGCGAAATCTCCTTGAGATTCTTGAAAGTAAGCTCAGTTAGCTATGCTTAAGTTTGATTTCGGTCGTTTTCAGTTGAAATCGAAGAGGAAATTGAAAATCTAACTGAGGATTTAGAACAGAGCTACAAAGAGATCATCGATCGTAAGAATCAGCTTGATTTTTGAGGCTTATTTTGGTCTCTTTCAGGTTCAATCGCACAAGCTGAGCTAGAAATCCAGGAAGAGGAGCAGAGAGAACGTTCCTCGGCTCAAGAAGAAGTCGAAGAGGCGCCACTACTCAACGACACGATAACCTACGAGCAGTTCGGATCTCAGCAGTTTTGCGCTTCAACTCCACACGTTCTTGTGCCGAGAAAGAGAAAAAGCACGGATATCACGACCACGCCAGTCATCAAGAGATTGTGTCCGGTGCTCGAGTCTCCGGCCTATGAGTCGATGGAAGTGGATCCGACTCTATCGCACGCTAGCGTCGGTCTATCGCAGATGAACCAATTGAGATTGGACGCTACGGTTTACATGGAGGTTGATGAGGCTGAGAAGACGAGGACACCTGCGCCAGTAGCGCAACCGAGACCTGTAGAAGTGGAGCATATCGCAGCCAAAGAAGAGGCAAAGATCAGCTTAATCGAGGACTTTGATGTCACTCTTCTATCTGATTCTGCGTTGACCGCAACCCCTGGGCAATCAGCATCTAGCGAAAAGCGGCCTGCTGATTGTAGATCAATTCTGATGACTTCGCAAAGACCCGAGGACGTTCCTGAGGATCCTATTGAAAGAACAAAGAAAACAGGGACCTACGGCTTTGATGACAGCGAAATTTCGGTCATTTCGACACCAAAAGACTCCAAATCAATGGTCGCTGAAGCTAGTCCGGTGAGAGTAGAGCCAGCGGAACCTCTATTAGCCGATGAGGTCGCAACAGATGCGGCAGAGATCACTCTAGTGGATGACTCGGATGTAACTATTCAATCCAACTCTGAACTGACTCTGACAGTTCCGAAATCACAACCTTCAGGTAAACAGTTCCATTTTATCGTTGTATCAGCTTGTCCTAATTCCAGAAAAACCTAAAGACGTTCAATCCCCTGTTGACACAAAGCCAAAAACAGGGACATATGGCTACAATGACAGCGACATGTCAGGTCTATCAACTTCCAATTCTCGCGGACCAACAGGAACTTTTGGCTTCTACGACTCTGATTCTTCATTCAAAAACGTTGTAACCGCGGAAAAATCTCTCGAAACAAAACTTGACATTTCGCTTCCGCCAGTTGCCACCTGTGGAGTGCTACCGAAGCCAGTCGAGCATCCATTTGGACCTCGGAAAACGGTGTATTCGTTCAAGTCGCCCGGGCGGAATCTCAAAACTCCGGAAGTCGATATTGTCAACGATTCGATCGTTTCCTCAGATAGCGATGATGACGATGATTCTGCGGCCGTTTACGGCGATGTTAGTGATGTGAGCAACGCTACATTGATCGTGAAAAGGCGCTCGAAACCTGAAAATCCTCGAATTCTGCATATGGATTTCGATGAAAGTAGTGATGAGGAAGTTGAGGTTAGTTCAATTGTTTGGGATCGCAAATGGAACATCACATTTTAGCAAAAAGAAGAAGCAGAAGAAGTGGAGATGAAGGATGAGGAAGAGCGTCGAGACCTCGAGAAGGAGAATCTGAAGCGGCAGTCAATGTACGACACACGGACTCCTCGTTCAAGACGGTCGGGCGTCGTATCAGATATCACCATACAAGGTAATCATGAGTATGTAAAGGACAAGCAATATTGAAAAACGCTATGACGCATTAGATATTATGTGGTAATGTTACAACCAACCTCAGACTTGACGCTAGACACAGCTAGACGCTTCTGTTTGCGATATTGCAAATCAAGTCCATCAAACCTTTCATTATAGGATTTGCCAACGTTGAAAGCGTAGTTGCGAAGGAACCAAAACGAGAAATCAAGGACCAAAAAAGTGTTTCAATGTCCACTCGGCGTTCGATTCGTTTGAGCAGAAAGAACCTGGACGGTAAGTGACGATTATTTTGACTTGTGCAATACAACAACTGTTTAATATTTTTGATTGCTATCTGCTGAGTATTACTAGCAACTCATTAACACTGACTTTGTCTTTCAGTTACAACAGAAAACGTACAAGCTGATATCCCCGTACAAGTCCAACCCGATAGTGTTATGGAGGATAACAGCACAGTTATGGTTTGTTTGCTGATTTCTAGGTATTTTCAATGCATTTCCATTTCAGACTAAAGCAAACGATTCAGAAGACATGAGCGTAGTTACGGATGATGGAGATCAGAAAAGACTAACGATGTTTGATGTGGGAGCACTGAATGTTTCAGGCGTTGTTCCAAATCAGAGTCAGAACGGTGAGTAATGGCTATTTCCATTGGATGTTTGAGCCCATGTGCTGAGCCGTTTCTGTGCGTTATAGCATTTAAAATTGAGATTGATTCCTTTCAGTGATCACAGAAAACAAACCAGATTTCAAAATGGAACAGCCTCAAATCAGCTCAGTTCGCTTAGTTCAACCCGATGATGCCAAAAAGGAGGAAAGCATGGTTTGTTTGTGGATTTTTAAGCTCATTCGATAATGGCATTTCAGGTTCTGGAACCTAAGGACGTTGTTGTTGATGACATTGAACAAGAGAACGGAGATCCAAAGAGACTTACAATGTTCGATGATGAGGCGTTGAACGCGTCATGCGCCGTTCCAAAACAGAATCAAGACGGTGAGTTATGGAGATATAAATCAAGTGTCTAAAAGCACTATTATGTTTTACGGTTACATGAATTATCTCCTTTCAGATACCACAGAAAACGCACCTGTGCGCGAAATCGAACTACCTCAAATCAGTCCAGTTCAAGCTCAGGCTGCAGATATGGATATCAGCATGATTAAGGTTCGATTTTCTAGTTATTCTGTGCAATTCCACTCCGTTTTCAGTCAAATCGCAAACCAAAAGACATGTCATCGGTCTGCTTGGACTTATCGGAACTGCGTTCAAGTAACGATCGCTCGTGCATTGACTCAACGATGATGCGCACGTCCGCGTTGTCCATCTCGTTGGTTCAATCCAGCTCCGCCATTGCAAAATCCAAGAATAAACTGAAGAACGGATGGCTGAGTCACTCGAAGAAGGCGAAGGCGTTGAAGGAGCAGAGCATGCTGGTAGAGGTTCCCGAGGTGCCGAAAGCTCTTCCTACTCCTCCCCCTCCAGCTGTAGTGGTAGCTGAAGCTGCACCGGAGCTGCCTGAACAGAAGAACGCTGATGATGACGTCTTTGTGAAGCCGTCATTAACCAAGCGACTCGTCAACAAACGCAAGAGCATGGCGGTCAGTCGCCATTTGTCTGCGACGAGCATGTTCTCCACCGGCTCGCCGATTCCGCCAAAACCCAAGAAGAAGCGCAGCGATGAGAAACCCGTGCCTTCGACGAGCAAAAAATCGTCAATTTTCGATTTGCGAACGCCAAAGTCTAGAAGATCTGGCGCTGTTGTTCAAGACGTTACCAATCAGGTAAAACATCAGTCTAGCGATCGTGATATTTGATAGTATGCTGAAGTTGCAGGAAGAAGGTCCACAGAAAAGACCGAAGCAATCGATTTACGATTTGAGGACCCCGAATTCCCGTCAGGAAGGCGTTGTCCCGACCGCTGACCGGAAACGGAAATACACCGACGGCTCCAAGTCTCTTCTATGTAAGCCGCTAATAATTAATTTTAGATGATTTTTGTATCAAAATCAAAGGCTTTCAATATTTGGAAAGGCTACAAACGTGGGTTGAATTTTGCCTCGATAGAGTTGCTCGATGACTGACTGACCTTCCGGCTTCCACGAATTCGACGCATTCTAGACAGAAAATTGTGAATTTCAAAAGCAGGGCTGTTTGATGACTGACCTTTGTAGCAAAATACCGCTTATTGCAAACAGTCGTAGCTGGATAACGTACGGTTATCATAAAGTCAATGCACTTGTAAGCTTTAAAGCTGTAAGCTTGTAAGCTTGGTGTTTGAATTTTATGCGGTGCAACTGTTGCAGGAACAAAGTCAAAAATTCAAAATTACCATAGGTGACTTTAGTCTTTTGAAAGCTTTCAAAAGGCCCAAACCTAGCCCAGGTAGTGCTGCCTTATAACGGACATATGGATATCATGAAGCCGTTATATTCGGGACAGGGATAACCAAATTTTGACCTGATTTTTCAATTTTTCTAATATCTCTAAGCTATTTTTATTTTTATTAACCTACATTTCTGGTGGCCGGTTGATGCGACGTTTCAGCCAAATGCATGTTACCCCACATTAGAACTTCTTCATTTCAGATCGCGATGAAGAGCTTGAGAACGTTGAAGTCAACATCCCTCGTAGCACTCGGAGTCGAGTTCCTGTGCTTCCGGGGAATGCCGCAGAGAGGATCGAGTACGAATATGACGAGAATGGATGTGAGTGGCGCAGTTGCTCTCTACAATTCAAGAGTTTCTTTTAGTTGTCATCACAAACAAAGTGGCGTCTTCAAGCAGAGCGAACGAAACCGCGCGATCCTATGCGATTAACACTCGTTCCGCGCGTTCGACGGCTACAGATCGAAGGCGGCTTTGAGCTCGACCGAACGAATATCACTACCACGACAATTATCAGAATAAATATGAATTCAAAATGTGCATTGGGTTTGGATTTAATTCGATATGATTAGAGGGAACAACGATGAGTCTTTGTGAGTGATAACACAGCTTAGATCAGCCACTATAGGAATAGTTACCCCACAAAGAGTAGCTTTGTGGGGTAAGTATTCAGTTAACTACTCAGATATCACTCGCGCAAAGTTTGAGTTTCAGTCTAGGCTCTTCGTCAGTCACTCATGGCCAGATTTAGGAAGTTGAGCGGGCGGAACAGTTTGTTGGTCCTCGAAATGCCACCGTTGTTCAGCTTCGAGCGTCCAATTCATTTTTTTGCTGTCTCCGCTGACGCCTCGTTTGCCGACGGATGTTTTGTGTTTGTGTTGCAAAGAGGAATGTCCGCGGTCGATGTTGTGACTTGAGAACGAACGCCAACGTGATTTTCAAATGCAAATTTTATTTCGTGCATCTATTTGCTCCTGTATTCCTGATTTGCTGCCTCGTGTGGCCGTAATGGGTGATTGACTGGAGCGTTCACTGTATTTTTAGCTTTCTCTCTAAATTGTCACTCAAACAGCCGCAAAGCACCAAAGTGCAAAAACCGCAGCAGCTGAGCGCCATTTGTCGCACTGAAAAACGCTCCTAATCGTTTTTGTGGCGCGTTATCTGTGATGCCAGTCTGATAAAATCAGCTGCAGCTCATGTAAAGCGGCTTCGAATGGTCTTTTGTTGTCTTCTGTCTTCACCTGAAATCTATTTGTTCTCTTTGCAGGCCACGATGAAGTTAGTCTCCGCACTTCCGGTTATTCTCCTCGCCTCGCTGATGTTCGCCGGTGCCTTGAGCACTATAGGTAAATTCTAAACGTCTTAAACGTCGGATGAATTAAGATTTATTTCAGTTCACTGCAAAAAACATGGTTTGAACAGGTGTGTTACAGTAACACAAGTCAGTAACAGTGTTACTGACTTGCGACACAACGACAAACGATACTGCCACTTTACCGCCTGCGTGGAACTCCTGGGTTGTCAATCGGACACTGACTGCGATAACTTAAAGGGAGGATTCAATTCGCACTTGAAGAAGTGTAAATGCGAAGCTGCTACAGCCGCGCATCGTCGATTATTTGACCCTCATGTAGCGTTCGACTCAAACCTAGCGATGATGTTAGTGGTGATGTGCGACCATGACGATGATCGCGTTTGCATGGGAGTCAAATGCAAACGAGGTGTGTGCTGGCTGTGATCTGATTCTTTGATCCTCCTTTTTGTTTACTTTATAAAGGAATAAACGTTTATTGAATTTTGTGTTGTGTTTCAGTTAATTTTGTGGAACAGAATTCGCCAATGAATTCGCCCAAAATTCACTAGACAAACCCTGCGGCAGCTCCTAGGATTAAGCCCGCACTTAGTACGAAGCCCTAAGATTGCTCGGCGCCAAGTCGTCCAGTGCCGAGTTGTCCGGCCCCAAGTTGACTTTGTGAATGCTTAATTCAGCGCCAACTCGTCCAGCGGCCAAGTTGACCTGCTTCGGCCTTCGGCTTAGGCTGACTGCCTCAGTGGTTTAACCTAGTTTGAGCAACGTTTAGAGGCGTTTGACTTGGCACTAAAAAGCCATGAACTGAGTGTTTCTGTGATTATAATAGTTGCAATTGAGTATTTCAAATGCAGAATAAAAATTTAAAAAATTAAAACTCGTTCGCTTCCCTCTTCATTCATTGTTCGTGGTCATCAACAGCTGACCGCTCCCGCTGCAACAGATTTCGTGTGTTCAATTTTCAACAATTTACAGCCCCTCTCCCACTAATCATCTTGTAGTTCGCGTCTCTCTCTCTGTATTCCATCACGTCACGACTTTCCAAAGAAGCCCGCGACAACGATAAGAAGTCTTTCGGTGCCACTGGCTTGCGGCGTCTGTCGCCAGGGCTCACGCGTCGATCGATCGACCTGGCCGCAAATCGATTCTCATTTCCGGTAAGCTTTCATTTGCTATGCAGCTTGCAGCGGTCTGCTCGCCTAAATTAACATTTCCACATCTCCTCTCTAGAAGCGTGTTTGCGTCCAGCGCGCCTCGTTTCACGCGCGCCTTAATTAAACCAAAAGCCGCAGCGTCTTTGGTCGCTCTGTTTTCCCCCGGCGACGCCTCGAGAGCGCCTCGCAGTGCTCCGTCGCCTCGAGAATCACCGCAGCGCGTTATCAGCGCCGATTTTATTGGTAATTTCTGTTGCAGCGAACAAAGAAGGAGTAGAGCGGTGCGGTTGAGTTGAGTTTTTCGAGTGACTCGCGTGTATCCGGGTGCGTTCGGTGGTCGCGGCTTAGCGAGCGAGGGGATAAGCGGATTTGTGCGTGTAGGACGCCTGATTCGAGGCGCTCATCTGTGATTGGGAGCGAAGCCACGGGAGAGAAGATGGTCGATAATCTTTGCACAGTTGGAGCTGAGATGTTTGGACGCTATAAACGCCCGTGTTATGACGTAGTACGGTAGCTCGGGTTGCTAGATGATGATTTACGGCCGTTTCTATAGGCTATTCTTGTTTGAGACCGTTTTGAGATGCAAAATATCCAGGCAACGGTAGCTGCACTTGCCTTAGAACAGCCCTGAAACCAAACCCTGAGGATGTACTTGATTAAACCAGAAAAAATCCTTTTGAACTGTTGTTTGGCAAGATCGCTCTTTCTCTCTCTCTTCAAACCGCCATTTCTGTGCTGTGTGGCTAAACTGTATGGTTTGAATTTGATTATCGGTTGACCGAATCGCCAAAATGCGAGTCAACACGGAGAAAGGTTGGTTTTTAGAATGATGGTTTAACTGGAGCACTGAACAACAAACCATTAATTTGGGTTGTTTCAGCTGTTTGACCTTTCGCTCATTGCCTCAGCTCATTCATTGGGGCTACAGTCATCGTTACGTTTCATTCGTTTCTTGTTTTATGCGTGTATGGAGACAAGCGAAGCTCGTTAGTTTTAGAAAGAACTCCGTTGCGTTTCTGTGACGTAGAGAGTGGTTTACTATTGCTTTGAATTTTCCTGTTTTACATTCTGATTTGCCTCTATGTTTTAATTATGGAACATTCGCTTCAAATCATGGAGTTGAATGTTTAAATACGCAATCAGAGCGGGTTTCATGATCGATCTAAATTTATTGCTTATATGGCCTGCCATGATAAACTTGGCAAACGTTTGGAGCGTTTTTTTCCTTGAGTTGTTTTTCTCGCAGCAAGACAACTCGGAGCGAGCTTCGTAGAGCCTCACATGACGATAATTGGCGCTAGGGTGAGCTTATGTTGGCCTTTTTTGGCTTTTATTTAAATAACAAGCTTGGTGCCAATTTGTTACGTATCTTGTTTTTCTTGATTGCAATCCTTGTCTTTCTTTTGTGCTTTGCGGTTGGTACGACGAGTGAATCAACAAAGAGAACAATGATTTGCGTGTTAGTCATCAGTTTGTCTTGAACGATGAACTACAATAGCGTTCTGACGTAGCATTGACGTAATGTGATAGGTGATTGAGTCGTGGCCCGAAGCGCGAAAGCAAGCGCCAACAGGTGAAAAGTTGAACGTAAAAAATTGGTTTTGCCGCTGTCTGGATTTTCAGAATAACTGAACGCTTCGTCTGAGGCAATAAGCCTCATAGGGCGTTTCGGCTTCACGCCAAGCTCTGCTTATGCTGACTGCCCTAGTAGTTTAATCCAGGGTTTCTTACTCGTCAGGCTTCGGAGCGCGTTCAGGCTGCGCGGTCGCGTCCAATTTGCTCTTTTTATGTTCAAGTTCTCCTATCCTTGCTTTCACGTTTGCGCGCTTCTGTCATGGAGTCGATTGCAATATTTGTGCTGGTTATTTTGTTATTTCGGAGTCGTTTTTGGTCCTTTTTTTGTAGCTTCTAGATAATGAGCTCCAATTTTGTAATTTTTTAAATGTGCCTTTTTGACTATTACATAGGGAGAATTTTTAATAAATTTTAACGTCATGTGACATTGAATATCATTACTAATACTCCTAGAAAGCC
This sequence comes from Steinernema feltiae, assembly GCA_007213375.1. Classification (NCBI taxonomy): domain Eukaryota; kingdom Metazoa; phylum Nematoda; class Chromadorea; order Rhabditida; family Steinernematidae; genus Steinernema; species Steinernema feltiae. The sequence goes on along the minus strand of MQUG01003068.1, from coordinate 104,607 downwards.
TAATACGCCACTAACTAGGCTAAAAGACTAGTCGGAACTAAAGCAACGGAATTCGGCGCTTATCAAGCGTTCAAATAATTGAACCTATAAATTGTACCAACAATTGCGTGTCTTTGTTTACCACCCAAACTGAACTTCTCAAACAGCGCTCGATTATGCCTGAATCGCTTTAATAGCATGCGCGCGGCCTGTGCTAGACTCAAGTGAATCGCTCTGTGCACATTGAACCCTCAGAAAAATCATCGTCTAATCCTACAGTACCTCGTTACGCTACCGCTACTAACACTCCGCTTTCAGCCGTGACCGTTATGTACCAACGCCAGAATGCTTCGTCACCGCTCCACAAGCAACTCCTCACCGTATTCAACCAAAAAGTCCTCAAAGATGACAAAACGCGGGTGGTCAACTTTGACACCGACTACGTTAAAATTCGCACCCTCGGCCAGGGACGATTCGGCGAAGTGGCGCAATTCCAGAAGAAGGGAACGAACGAGTTCATTTCGGGGAAAATCGTCAAAATGGAAATGTTCAATCACTACTTGCAGGACATCGCTAAGATCAAAGCGGTAAGCTGCCGCGATTCTAATCGTGATTTTCTAATTTTCAGCATTTAGCGACTAGAAACATTCATCAAGGAGTACCGTATACTCCATCGTCTGAGCAACGGTCCTGGGAAGGAGCGTCTCGCTCAGTTCATCGGAATCTTCTCCGACTCTGAGCGGCTGATCGTCTTCACCGAGCACATGGTTGGCGGCTCTGTCAAGGATCTTCTGGCGCAGCAGGCGCTGCCCGAGGAGATCGCCTACAAGTACTTCTATCAGGCGTGCGAAGGTCTCAACTTCCTCCACAACCAGCGACCGGCGGTCATCCACCGCGATCTGAAAGCGGCGAATCTGCTCATCACCGTGGAGGACAACATCAAATTGGCCAATTTTGGTCTCGTGCGCGATTTGGCGGTCGACGGCTTTGGTATCGCGGTAGCATCGGAGGTTACGGTGGATTTCCGCGGAACGCTACTGTACGTGGCGCCTGAAGTGCTGACGAGTCAGTTGGGACCGGGAAATCGCAAAGCGTACGGTAAACCGGCCGATGTATGGTGAGTTTTGAACCGAAAATCCCTCATAGGTTACTGTATTGCAGGGCGCTAGGCTGCACGTTCATCGAGATGCTCGTCCGCAACCCTCCTCACTACGAGTATTTCGGTAAGATCGAAATTCACTCCGAATTGGTCTCCAGAGCTAATGGACCTACGGAAAACGTAAGCATCTCATTGTTGGGTTACTGTAGCTTACGGTACACATTTTAGCAACTACCGTACCTTTCAAAAAACCTAATTCCAACCGCTTCAAAGAACATTCGCTTCATGATTGACAAAATCTTTGAAAAACAACCCGAAATGCGACCTACCGTAACCCACCTGGTTACTGTAATGTCCGAGCAGGAGAAGATGCCAATGGCAAGCATATCGGACATCTACTCCGAGGTCCAACCGTCAACGTCGCAGCAACAGAACGACAAATTCGAGGATCAGCGAGGCAATGGAGCTGACGACGAGGAGCGGCGGGCGGCGGCGGAGACGATCGGAACAAATGGCGCGAGGAGAAAACGGCCGATTCTGCAGAAAACCGCAAATTTCGAGGGATCAATCGACAAGCTGGAGGCGAGCCCGATGTTGAAGAAGAAAGATAAGAAATCACCGAAAAAGGAAAAAGAGAAAACGATGCTTTTCAGCGGTATCGGTGATTTCTTCGGTTACCATTGGTTCAAAGCGTTCTACTTTAGCAGTAAGTTGATGGTTTTGATGGTTTTGAGGCTTTGAGATAGCCTTTAGGGTCGAATGGGGTGTTTGACTGACGCTGCACTTAATTTAAGGTTGAGCCATTTAAGGCAAACAGAAGAAGCAATTGAGAATATTCTGAGCCAACCGGAATCGATCCTAACTTGAGTCTATCTTGTAAAAATAAACTCGTGAGCCAAAATACAATTTTTTGAGTATTTTGCTAGTGACTTGAGCTTAATTTGAACCAGAATAGCTTGAACACGATATGTGAAGCCAAGATATTAAAGAAAAGAACCAGAAAGTTTGAATTTGGGATAATAGGGCATCAGAATAACGGAGATTAAGCCAGTAATGAGGCTAAAGGAGCCTGAATTCTGTCTGAATGTAAGGAGTTTAAAGTCAGCGATATTCCCATAAACCAGACGAAGCGCTTTAACCTCCCGCTAAAACTTCCTGACGCAGAAATGACTTTTGAACAAATTTGGGTTGTTTCAGGCTAAATTACCAACTATTTAGTGTTTGAGCGACTCTACTTGGGGAGTTCTAGGCTTAAACAATACACGAATAAAACTGCATTTAGTAATTGCGTCTGTGGAAGGCCTGCAACTGCATCTGATACAGTGCTTAAAACTTGGCTCTTGTGTCTTTAAGCAACCGGTCACTCTCAATTTAAATTAAATTTCGCTTAACGCAGCCTGATAGCCTAACAAATCCATTTTCAGCTATCCTATGCAAATCCGTCACCTACGTCCTCATCTTCCTGATTCTCGGAATCGGATCTCTCCTCATCTTCTTCCTCACCGCGCTCGGCATCATCGTCACCGGGCGCGCCATCTACGGTCACTTCTGCGACTGCGACATCAGCTCTCCGCGAGGGATTCTCATCAGCGGAATCTGCTTGATTCTTTTATTCGCTCTATTCTTTAGGTATCCTACCGTAATCCGTCCTCATTAAGCTCAATTTTGCTTGAATTTCAGCTGTTGCTTGATCGCCCTGGGCGAGTACAAATTCCGCATGGCAAATCGCGACATTCGGAATTCGCGATTCTTCGTCCCGCGCCCCTCGAAAGACATTGAGTTCTTCGGCGTCAAAGTGATAAAAAGCAAAAAAGAAGAACCGGCAAAGCTGGAAGAGGAGGAGCAGCAGAAGGAGGAGGATATTGACGCGAGCGAGATGCAAAACTACCTCAGCAGTCGGCGACGAGATGAGCGCAACTTTGACGATTTATACGACGAGCGCGAAGAGTCGGTTTGATTGAAGAGAGAGAGAGAGAGAAGTTAGGAATTGTATAATATGTCTGTAATTACTTGAAACTCAATGAATTTGGTCAGTTATGGGCTACTCGTCAGCAGAGCTAAAAAGAGAACGGGAAAATCGATTGATGACTAAAAGGTGTTGTGACAAGCAGTTGGCCAGCACACCAATGTGTCTAGACGAACAATCGCGCCGGTTTTAAAGTTAATCTCAGCAATTATAAAAGCCAAAAGTGCTTTTTCAAAAACAAAAAAAACAAGCTTTAGTGACATCTACTCTGAGACAGCTGTGTATTAGCCAGGTCCACTGCTGCTTGACAAAAACACCCGCATTCAACGTTGTATGGTCGTAACCGTTGAAAGAGGCGAAGATTAGCGTTATATCATGATCGGCAATTTAAAAATACTAACAAATAAGCTTCTGAATGCAATTTTTTAACTAAAATGGCTGCAAACGTGATGTTTGAACTGTTTCTTGGCTCCGTAGTTTCACCCATTCATGACTATCTTCAGTGGTTATCAGTAAAATTCAATATCCTTCGCCTCCCTAACATCTGAAGAAACTGAACTCAGAACAAACAAAGAAAATGTGTTGCAATCTTTTCTGCATCTATAAAAACTGCAAAAACGTGATCATTAAAGGCTTATCAATTGGTGCAAGCAATCCTCCATCACAAGTCATCGTTTCTTGCAAAAATTCAGCTCTGCACATCGTGTACGAAGTTCACGATCCAATCGATCTGAGCCCTTTGATCCTGTTTTTCAATTGCGGAGAATTGTCGTCACATTATTGCGTGACGTAATCGCCTCCAATCGCCTCAATGATCACAACGACACGCTTCCGGTCGATGATTTCAATGTTTTTTGATCGTTACTGATAGATCACGAGTTGGTTACTAAGTTGTTACTGCAGATCACCAAAAGGACGAATATCGGAGCAACTGAAACCTCTATGAAGAGCGATTTCTCCGTTTCAGTCTGTTGCACTCTCTACCCTTATCACTTGGATCCTGCAGAGGCAGAAGCAGAGACTATCGTCTGAGTTCTGAGCGCTGCCGAGAGCGGAGAGGGAATGCGGTAGTTCACTATACATATTTGATGTCACAAAGAGCAAAGAATCACGTAGTGGTCGGTGGTTTTTAGGTCTTGAGGCTCGTTAGCACATCCCTAAACAGCTTATAGTCTATTTCGGAAGTAACGAGAGCTACAGTAACCCGCGAAAAACACGAAGCAATTGGTACGGTCACGCCCTCGATAAATACGAGCAACGACTTGGCAGCAGACTCCGCCACCGTTGCTTTTTTGAACATTTTCTAGCTATTCGAGTGTGAAATCGCGAAAAACAGCTCATTTATTGGCTCGTATTGATTGATAACGCATTGGTACTGATTGATCATGACGGTCAAAGTTCAGAAGCTCATGTTTGATGCTCAAATTCAATGAAAATACCGTAGTAAAGCCGCTATCTTGTCTGCAATCTCTTCTAATCCCCCAAAAACACCGTAAATCACGTTCCTCTGTTCAGCGAATGTTATCATAAGCATTTACTGAATAATTCAAAAAAGACAAAAAATAGACAAACGGAAACAGAACATCACACCTCGTAGAACATCTCCTCTGCGCGTCTATGTACACCATCGTTTGTCCGTCCGTCCGTCCTCTTTCCTAAGTCGCGTCGCCGCCGCCTATGTACACTGGGGAATGTTTGAGAGATTTGCAGATCTTTTTTTCTGAGGTCTACGACGAGTGCGATGACTTGGCATCGTCGGAGGAGGTCGATTTGATGAGATTCTGATAGAGCGGCGACTGGAGGAAGGCGGTGTAGGGACCCTGGCTCATCAAGAGTTCTATTCTCGTTTGAGCCAGCGAGAAGGTGTCCGGTTTGGGGCCGGATTCGAGAGATGCTTGCGTTGCTTTGCGGACTTCGGCTTCGAGATTCACCTGGAATGAGGGGAGGAGGTCAGAATGGTCAGAAGACACGATTTTGAGAAAATAAGGGATTTATTTGTGCCTCAATTAGTGATTGTCTATGTGTAGCTCTGTCTAGACCTGAATTGACGTCAATTTGAGTCAAAAATGAAGTAAAAGTGTAGTAATTCTGAGTTTTGCTAGGCCTCAATCGACGTGTGCGGTCATCTCAGCCCGACCTAGACTGTATTTCGTGCCTTTCCTGGTCAAAACATGCGCAAATTGAACTAAAAACAAGTCTTGGCCACCGCCAGCGGCCAAAATTGAATTAATATTAACGAATTTACCTGTTTAACCGCATTCTCCGACACGTATTCGCTGAAGATCTGGTGTGCTTTCTGCTGCGCTTTCTTGCCCTCCTTCATTTTCTTGTACTCTTCGCACTCCTTCCAGAAATCAATGTTCTCGGCGCACACTTGACTCTCCATGAATTGCTTGAGATGGAAGAGACCAGCTGAAACAGATCACACGATCAGAGACTGCACTAGCGGAGAGATAAGAGAAGCGGTGCGCTAAAAATAGCCGTTCTCTAGCTGCTCACCTTTGTGTTTGAGCAGATTCTCGAGGCTCTGCGACCAGGAGCGGATCTCGTCTTGGCTCGGATGCAGCTGCGAGGTGCTCGAAGTCAATTCCTTGGAGAAGAACGAGCTAATCTTCTTTGTGATGCTCGGTTTCGCTTTCTTCTCGTCGACCTGACGCTTGTTGTGCTTGTCGGAGGTGCCCTGGGGGCTGTAGGTGAACGAGGCGACACGACGCACAGTCTGATGATCCTTTGTGTCGAGGCCATGGGACGTCGACGGCTCTTCCAGGTTGTCGGTGGGGCTGGACGCGTAGAGCAGCTGCATGTCGATATGTCGCAATGGATCGGACACCTCAACCGAGTACTCGGAGCACGAGTCGGACGTGGTCGAGATCGAGGGGAGCGTGTAGCGGTGTCCCTGATGGTAGCCGCGGCCGGGCTCGTCTAGCGAGTTGTTCGATGAACCGCTGGTTTCAGAGTCGAGTTGGCAGCGATCTCCTCCTCCTTCTCCTCCTCTTCCTCCTCGACCGAGGTGACGGAGGAGCGTGGTCGGAGGCGCTGAAAGGAGGCCATGCACCACTCCAGCCGCCGACAACGCTGCGGGGACGATGTTTTGGCGATGATGGTGCTGCTGCTGCGGCTGCTGACGCGGATGGTAGTGATTATACATTGGCGCGGTGAAGACCGGGGCGCTGCTCGCACATAATGGATTCTGATGAGCGGCGACTGCGGCGGCGGCGGCGCTGGTTGCGAAGGGAAGATGCGTCGGCACTTGGCCGTTTCCTTGATGGTGAGGATGAGGGCCGAGACGATGATGGCCGCCGCCTCCTTGATGATGGTGGCGAGGCCAGTCGTTCTCGTTCATGATCATCTGAAATTAGCGAAAACATATGGTTTGGTAATGGAGAGATGCGCGCGCTTTTTGCGCGGCGAGTTTTACGAGATTGCGCGCGTGTGTGCTGTAATGATTGAAGTGGTGGATGGATGGATGGATGGAGGATGATGGTGGGCTCGTTAGAGCTAATGAAAATGGCAAAAAGAGAGCCTCGCGGGAGTGGAGGGCGAAGTGATTCACGTGGAACGCGTGGATTTTTGCCATTTGACGGGGCGAAGAGGTAAAAAGACGGCAGAAATAGATGTTCTTTTGTTAGTTTGACACGTGGGTGGTTAAATAGACGCGAATTTGAGGTAAAATCGATGTGGTAAGCTTGAATTAGGCTTATCTTAACTCCAAGTCAACGTGTGCGGCACACTTGACCAATTTTTTAGATTAATTGGCGATTTTTGAGGTAAAATCGACGTGTGTGGTTAGATTAAACTCAAATAAAGCTAAGCTTGGACCTTAATTGACGAGATCTAGACTCCTATTTAAGTTAAAACTTCTAATTCACCGCTGTTTCCAACCTAAAATCCCCCAACAAACCTGACTAAGTCGACCCATTTCTCAGACACTCGGCTACCAGATCAGCAGCAGTTGGTATTAGGGCGAACGCAGGCAGCAAAAAGTGGGCTGTCGAGTACACACTTGGGTCATACAGAGCCAAAAAGCGGCGATAAGAGCGACGATTACATACATTCGCCGCACACACACACACATCGATCAGCGCCGCCCCTTGATCCCGGCGGGAAAAGGGCCAAAAACGACGCCTCCAGAGTGCTGCTGCTTCTGTGCAGCAGCAGCAGTTTTCTGCGCACTTTGAAGGCGCAGAAAACAAGTTGTGGGAAAGCGGCAGCGATTGCAAAATGCGATTAAGGAGGTCGCTCTGTTGACGGCTCCGGCGAGATCAACGCGTCGCGCCGTTAGCAAAGTGCTGCTGCGACAGAGCGCGGTGAGTCAGCGCACACCGTAATTATGCGTGAGATTCGCTGTTGATTAAACAAAAAGGGATCGTCGCCAGCGAGCGAGAGTGTGACAAAGAAGGCGCGAAAGCGACGAACAACCGTGAGCGAAGCACGTACAACTCAGCAGCAGCAGCAGCGAGTGAAGCGGACAGATCATCGCGACGACACGAAGCGCGAACAATGATAAACGAGCGGAGAAAGCGATGGAAGTTGTGGGAGTGTGGGGAGACCAAAAAAGTGATGAGTTATGATGTCACAGAGCGGTGAGGCTGAGTTCAGAAGGCTACAACAATCCAAGTCTAGAAGCCAAGAGCACGTGCTGAGTACCGTAGTCTGATCATCGAGCTTTGTGCGCCTTGTTTCAAGCCGAACAACGTCTGGTCTCGATGAACAATGCCTTAGCTGATGTTTTCATGATTCTAGGGACTAAAAAAGCATTCAAAACAGGTCGATTTAGAGCCAAAAATAGATTAAAACCAGAGCGCAACCTTTACAGTTCTAACATTAGTCACAATATGCTGCCGCTTAACCCTATAGGACTCATTAAAGGTACAAAAAATCGACTCTTTAAACTTGAAATACAAATTTGGACTACAGAACTGTCGCTTAGCAACCGCAAAACTCTCACATTTATGGAATAACAGGGTTAGATTAGCCCACCGCTCGTTGATCGTTGACCCGTACACGGTTGATCTACGCTAAAATCGACCAAAAATCGCACCCCAACACATCGCTGACCATCCAGCACAGCGACGACCTTCAAAGCGGAAAAGAGACAAATTTCGAAAAAGCGCGCGACACCTTCGTCTCTTCTGTCTGTGTCTGAGAGCTGAGAACGATTGCTCAAAATATCAACGTTCTCCCCACTCCTCTCACAGGCACAAATTCCGTAATATGCAATGCAGATTTACCGCCGCCACTCAAAACAACGTCGCCGTCTGCGCCTCTCTCACGTCGCCGCCGCCGCCAAAGCGAAGAGGTCGACGCGAAACGCGCATAATGTTGTGAAACATAATTGTCGATGATGATGACCTGGATCGCGCGCGCCGGTGAATAGGAGGACGGCGTGGTCTGAGATGGTCGTCGCCCTCTATCGTTGCCGTTGCTGACTAAACAGAGAGCGGCGAAGCAGCAGCAACAGCACAAGCAAGGACCGACCGCCACACAGCTGCTGCTTCCTTCCCAAAACAAAGCCCTCGGGTGGATTTCCCTCCCGCGGGCGAAATGTAGCGACTAGGATTGATGGTGATTGCGGTGAGCGACGGCGACGGGGGGCAAACGGGGCGAGAGGATCAACCTTGAGTATATCATATAGTCGCAGCGGCGGAGAGGATCGGCGACGCGGCGAATTTTTTGGGGAGGAAAACAAGCGGCGCGACATTCGAGTGGCAATTAGAAGACCAGGAGGAGAAGGGCTGCGGCGACGTGGAGGAGACGAAAATGAAACGTTTTAATTAGGTTTTCGTGGATGTCAAAGCGGCGGAGTCATTTGCAGAGCGGAGAACGTTTGGCGACGTTTTGAGAAAAGTCCTTGGAAATTGGGAATTAGAATGGCGTCTGGGGGAAAGAGGAGAGTCGCTGGACGCTGGGTGCTGGGAGCTACAGTACCTAGGGGTTGATTTGGCCATAGGCTTAGCTGAAATCGACCACACAAGACGATTGAAGACCAGCTGGCTCGTGATTGGGTGCTATTAGGCCAGAAACGTCGGTTTAGAGGCTAGTATCAAGGATTAGAGCCTGATTTTGAAGCAATATGAACACAGACGTTGATATTAAGCTTGGGCTTTGATTGCCGCCTTAGGCTTCGCTTCCATCAAGCTCTAACCGACCACACACACGTCCAACTCTCCTTCATGCTCAATCTGGCCGATTCAGGAATAGATTCGCGTCTCAAAATAGACCCAAAAAGTCCAAAAATCACCGCAATCCGACATCAAAACATCGAGCTTATAGCGGACGATTCGCTCTCCTACCCTATCGATGTTATTATTTGCGTCGCTCCTCTCCGCTCTTCCCAGCCAACCAAAGGATTAACTCATGACTCCCGATGGTCGATTTGTGGAAAACGAAGCGATAAAACAAATTTTCGGAAAACAAAAGGGAGCGGCGGCGGCAGCGAAGCACAGAGTACAAAAGACGTTTGATGCTATCAGTGCGCGCGCGCTCGATTCGCTCGCGGCTCGACTCGCAAATTAGATAAGCGACCGACAACGTACCTTGACAGGAGAGCACGAGCGCGTGGAGATTGACGAGGAGACGGTTGTGCCGACAGAGATGTCGTTTGAGAGTCCGCCGTAGAAGGTTGTGTGTTTGATGTTTTTGACCGCGAAGTGCGTTTGCTCGCCTCGGTCCGATTTCAGCAGGAAGTAACCTTCACGCTCGCCCTGAAAGTGGAGAAGTTGAAGGAAGGAAGGGAGGGCGGGAGGCACAAGTCACAAGTCAAACAGGAAGCGAGCTGAGCTCCGATACGCGTGTGCAACCGGGCTACAGTTGGACACATATGGGCTTTTGGGTGAAATTCCAATTTTGGAAGTCAAGGACGTGGTTTTGTTTGTTCTCAAGCGCTATTTCGGTTTCAAGTGCGGTGCTCTAGTGCGCCAGGGAGAAATGATCAAGAAACAAGCGTTAAAATGCAATTTTTTGAAAAAATAACGGTTTGGTCTAACAGACAAGCAAAGTCTAGACTTTTAGATCAAAAAAGTTGATTGAAGAGGCGATCATGGCAATTTCCCATGCCAAGGTCTTGGTATTTCCTGTTTTTCAACGTTCTTTTAACGAGTTTTTCAAGGTCATCTAATTAAAAGGGGTCCAAACAGAGATTTTTGAGGGTTTAAGCAATGCCTACAGAGTCAGGCCATCACTTCTTGGGCTTCACAGTTGCCCACACAATGACCTCAACCCGCAATCAAGCACTTCTCCTCCTCATCATATTGAGTTAGAAGACCGAAAATTGAGTTCTCTCAACTTACACTCAGTCGTTTAGCCTCCAATTTACGCAACGAGAACGCCATGCATCCGAGTAGAGTCCATGATTTGCTGAAAAAAGCACAAATTTCACACATCACATCCATTTTGTCTCTGCCAACTCACTCATTCGAAGCGCCGAGCTGCTGCTGAACGTAGCACCGAACGGAGAGGCGATCGTGCTCCTTAAAGTTGCGGTCGGAAATCCGGCTGAAATCAGATTTTATGACGTTGTTGTTCGCGCCGTGCCAGGAGGCGTCCATCAGATTAGAGACGTTCGCGGCGTCTATTTTTGGGCGCAGAAGGTGATCGCGTTTGTTTTTTGACACTTTTGGGACGGCAAAACAAAGGGCGAAAACAAGGCCGCTTGCGTGTGGAGGAGGAGGAGGAGGAGGAGGAGGCAAATGCCGATGAGTTCAGAAATTCTGCGTTCGGGGATGATTGACGAGAACGTCTGGCGGCCGCTGGCGCGTCGGTGGGCGAGAAAAGAAAACAAAAAGTGGCGCTGGAATGACGTCTTTTGGGAGATTTGAGGCGCGTGATAAGCACCGCCGATGAAGAGGCGCGTTTCGCACGCTCGATTTGGCGAAATCGTGTGCAAATATTAGTTGAAGGGAGCTGGGAAAGTCGACGTCGATGTGTGTGGTCGAGATTTGGCTCAATCAGAGGAGCGTTTACGCTGTGGTAAGGTAGAACATGTTAAAAATCAACGCGTGTGGTCAATTGCATAAACAAGCCTAATTTTCATACGATTAGCTCGTCATTTGAGGCAATTTAAGCTAATTTAGGCTCTAAATCAACGTGTACGGACCGAAGCTTTAAATTTTTAAGTCAAAAAATGCGGGAAAACTCACATTCTTAGCGTCTCGTTGAATCTCGGCTGATTCGTGTTCTTAACCATCGTGCTCGATGATTGAGAGAGTCGACTCGAGCTTCGATTATCACGAATCGATTTCAATCCAATTTCAATCTTTGACAACACTTGCGGGCTGCTCCGATCGAAGAAATAGTCAGCCTCACCGACCATCACCTTCACTCGCTCGCAGTTCATCTCGATACTCAGATTCACCATGCCGATCAATCCCTTCTGTCGTGCGACTTGCTGCGGCACTCCGTAGACTTCGGCTCGTTTCGGATTGCACTCAAGGCTGCTGCTGTGGCGGTTGTTGTCGCTGCGGCCCATCGACGAGTAGAGACTCTGCGGACGTTGTCGAGGGTTTCGAGACATCAGGATCCCGCCACGGGGCGTATTGGCCACGTGCATCGGGTTGGTGCGCGGGAGCTTCGATTTAGTGGAGGTGTAGGACGGCCGGAAGCCCGGGATTTGTTGGATTAACATCGGCGGACACGGCGGCACGTTTTGCGAGTTTTCTTCACGAATCGGCGAGATCTCTTCGCCGAGCATCGTCAGACCGGGATTGCACGTCCTGGGGACGTCGTCGTCGCTGGAGTTGTCGCTGGAGTCGTCGCTGGAGCGGTCTATGAACGTGGAGGCGTGGTATCCCCCTCCGACGCCACCGCTACTTTTGGGAGGATAGCCGCGTTTCAGACTAAAAGCACTTAAGTACACTTTTTTGTGACAGTCGTGATTTACGCGTACCTGAGAGCACGTCGGGGGACGCGGCAATGCAGCTGCGTGTACAAATAGCGATCGTCGTCGTCGTCATAGTCGTCGGGATGCCCAAACTCGCTCTCCGAAGTCGTCGTTTTGTCGTAAAACTGATCAGGGTTGCCAATGTTGCTCGACTCGTCGAACGTCGTCGAATCGTCGTAGGTGGCCTGTGAACTGTCGTTGGAGAAGTTGTGAGTGGCGGGTTGGAGCTGCGTGTTGTACGAGTGGAGATGCAGTCGCATGTTTGAGGACATGCTTCTGATAGGGCTGCTCGCTGCTCTGAAATGGACACCGGTGAAAGAGAGCGAGAGGAGATCAGTTGAGCGATCAATTGCGACGATTCGAGGCGACCTTGCGCGACACGCAAGCAGATAAGATCGTCAAAGTGCGAAAGAGAGGATCGCGATAATGATGAGGGGTGAGTGTTTAATCCGGCGATGGGAATGTTGCAAACGGAGGGGAAGGGGGTTTGAGTCGATTAGAGCCTGTCATTTGAAGCTCAAGACTCAAGCGAAGTGATGAATACGGTAAGTATAGCTGAGAACTTGCGATAGAACGCGCGCTGGTCTGAACGCGTGCTGAAGCTCTAGATTGCCCCAATTCTCCTTAATTCACGTCTTTCAATTCAAACAATAGGGCCTGATGACTTGATTCAATATCCGCCTACCGTAATCCCCTTGATTTGATTGCCTAGCTCATGTAATTCGCTCTTTTCTGGTAAAAATTCAGAATTCACAAAATCAAGAGAAAATGGTTGTCTCCGGGCGGAACCTACGACCTCACACACGACAGGAATTAGTTAGTCACGCCTCTGGTCTGATAACCATCACGCTAAACTTGGAATTGTCGGCGCGCACTTGAGTGAAACGTTGCAAACAAAGCAGAAATATGCAAAAATCAAAGCGAATCCAGCAAATCAAGTGACAATCAATGAGGATTACGATAGGCGGATAGAGGATTAGACCGCCAGGCCCCATTGTTCACGACGGAAGTCCGGAATTACGCGTCAATCTGAGGTCCTCAATGAAGAAATCACACATCTGGATTCCCAGATCTAATAAAACGGCTCACGCGGGTTACGGTAGCCCAATAAATCAGCACACAGAGCGCAGCACAACGCAAACCGCAGCTCGAAACTCCTTAGTTAATCAATTAGAACGAAAAAATGGTCAAAAATCCGAGAAAACAAAGACCTCGGCGCAAAGAGGGCTCTTCGCAGTCGTCGAGTGGCCGTGCGACCGCGAAGACGCGCGCGCGCACCGCCAACGACCGATCGTCGACGCTAATTTGCATTCATCGTCTCGCATTGTGACGACGACGGAGACAACGCACCGCAATTCAAATTGTGAATATTGAATTGGCAGCGGCTAGAAGGGCCTCCTTTCAAGTGCTGCTCTCTCGTTCAGTGACGACGGTCAACGGCGGTGTACGGTGGATGGATGCGACTGGCAGGTGTTATCGGCGCGATTCGGACATCAACGATCGTTGCATAAGCGGGTTGGGCATCTTATCAATGGTCATTAGGGCGGCAATTTTGAAAAAATGACGACTAAAACAACTGCATAGGTTGTATAGTGCCGTGGAGGTGTACGGTAGCGTTGAAACAAGCAGAGCGCATTAAAAAAAATGCAAATTTTGGTTATTAAAGCACAAAAATGGTAGAATTGAGTTTTGCGATTAATTTGAGGTTGAAATAAATGAGAAAACCGACTTTTTGGGTCAAATATTTTTGGAAAAGAGGCAAACCAAGCGTCAAAAGTCCAAAAAATGCAAGGAATGACCGCTCGAAACCTTTGCTGCGGGTCGACGAGAGAGAACAAGGGTTATCTAATCAGTGGTCCAGGGTCGAAGTGTCAAAAATTATGAGAAAGAGAGCGTAAACTGTTTGGGTCGTATAGTGAACGATCGCGTTAAAACAACATTGAGCCTATGAGGCCATAAAAAGATCAAAAAGGTCCAATTTGAGTCAAATTCAAGTAATTTCAGAGCATTCCAGTAAACTCTGCTGAGACGTCTTAAGCTCAAAAGCTGTGATCACCTGAAATTTTGCCAATTTTTGACAAAAAATACAAAAATTTCGATCCTTTTCGGATTCCTATCAACTCCGCCTAATCCATGAGCCCTAGCGAAGCTCTAGGACAATAGACACAGAACAAAGACAAAGAAAGGCAGCATGATTGATTGAGTCGACTAAGAGTACGGTAGCTGACCGCCACTTCCTCCTATCAAAACACCAATTGCGCGCAAACGAAAACATGTCACTGGCACTTCCCCACACACAAAGAACGCCGATAATTCACTCGTCTCCAACCCACAAATCTTCGCTCCAGCCGGCGGCACAACGACCGCTTTGCGACCTCCCTTTGTTTTCAGAAGCAGCAGAAGCAAATGCACCCCTAATCGCGTCTGCACTGTTTACGCTCTGAGTTGATGGGTCTCCAATTCAACGGCCACTGTAATCCGAGCCCCAGGCGGCGTAAATAACAGCGATTTGGGGCATTTTCTCCCCATTAAACCACTCCACCAGAGGAGCAAAAACCTCCTGGGAATCCTCAAACAATGAGGCGTGCGCGCGCGCGACATTGGCAGTTGTAAATCGGGTGCCGTTCGTCCAGAGACGACGGCGGCGGCGGCGGCGGTAGCAGAAGTGCAGACATAAAACAGAGGAAAGGAGGGAATTGGGTGAACTTTATGAGTGCTGCGCGTTTGCCATGCGCCTCAAAGGGGCCGGATTGCGCAAGAACGGAGCCGAAAGACGTAGAGAAAAGAGTACAAAACGCGATTTTTAAGGCGTTAAGCGCACTAGAAAAATGGGAGTTTTGGAGTGATCAAAAAGCAGACAAATTCGACGTTTTTGGGTCATTTTTTGAGTACAACTGCTGGTATATGACAGTCCAGCGGCTCTAACGTTAACAGAAATGCAACCATAAAGCCATAATTCTACAAAAGAGGCTTTAAAATGTTGAAACCAACAAGGATTTCGAAATCAATCCAAAAAACGAGTGTTGTGGGGTCCTAGAGGTGAACTACATATGCGCTGGCCATTCATCTGAGCGGAAAAGCGCCGAAATGCGCTCAGTTCTGCAAGTTTAGTTATATGGAAGGTTAAAACTATAAGAAAACACAATTTCTGAGTCATTTTAGGCCTATTTTGGGGTGTTTACGCGTACCACTGCTGGTATATGACAGTCCAGCGGCTCTAACGTTAACAGAAAAGCAGCCACAAAGCCATAATTCGACAAACATGCCTTTAAATTTCGAGATCAATCCAAAAAACGATCGGTTCAACGATCCTAGAGGTGCTGATATGAAATCAAAGAAAAGAAACATTAAAGCGAACTCCATATGGCCGCGTTCGCCATGCATGCGCGCGCGCCCAAAGAGCGCAAGAGCACCGCGTTGCGCAATTTCTGTGTTTCAAACGAAGCCGAAAGGTGCGCGACAAGGCAATCGGTCAGCGGAGCGCAGAATATGACATCGATAGGCGAGTCTTTGTTTGCAGTAGTTTGACCACCTGTGGAACGGCGACGATGAGGAGACGCGTTGGAGACGGACACCCTAGGTGGAGGAGGCCAAACATGAAATTAGAGAGAGCGGGAGACGTTGTTGTTACTGTAGCGAGCAGCGCGACAGAAGGACGTTGCGGAGGAGGAGTTGCGCAACTAAGCGAATTGCTTTCCACCTCAATGGCCAAAGTGTTCGCAGATTGTGCACCAAGAATTAGGGTCCTTGGCTGTTCGGGAGGAGCGGAAGTGAAAATTTGGCCCCTTTTCACACGAAAACACTTTCGCGGGCAGTAAATCGTGCGAATTTTCAGTTTTTGACGCAATGTGTGAAGAGGGTTAGGGACCTGGTCAAGGTGCTTATGGCGGTTGCTTAGCACGTGGCGGAAACAAAGGAGAGCGGGGAGGAAGGGCGGCGTTTCAAGGTCATTTCCGGTGAGCCGAGTCAATGAATGGAGGAGGAGAACAGGAAATTACCAGAAAATGACGCAAATTGGAGGCGTTTTAAGGAATTGAGGTGGAAAAGCATGAATTGACGGTATGAAAAGGGGTAAAAAAGCACAAAAGCACCTATTTTTACAGGTTATTTGAGGCAATTTTCAACGTTTTGTGTTACCCCAATGACAGAAAGAGAGTCTAAAGACAGTAATGCCCTATATTAAGGCCAAAAATCAAATTTTTCACGAATTTTTAAGATTTCGTCTTTTACAGTAATTCAAAACAACTGAAAAGATGCTCTTTAAACGGTAAATAACCGATTTTCAGACAAAAAACGAGTATTAAACCGCAAAAACTCGAATAATTGAAGCGGTGGAAGCCTAAAAGACATTCCTTACAAACTAAGGCCGATTTCAAGGTCATTTTAGGCGTTTTGGGTAATTATAGAGCGCCAGGACTATTCAAATAAATGGAAATTTGAAACAATTTTGAAACAATGGAAATTTGAAACATTTTAAGTCAGTTTTTCGGACTGAACGACATAGAAGGGATAGAGGTACCATTTTAGAGGAAAATGTCGTAATTTGGGGAGCTAGAACAATGATTACTTGAAGATGCAACGCTTTGATTTTTGACATTTATCGTTGACAAGCTTAAAATCGCCTAAGAACTACCCTCACCTAACCTAGCCATCTGAGCACTCGTACAACAGCCCAAGTATCGTTTTTCCACCCAAAACAAACACCACCACTCGCCTCGCGACACTCAAAATTGCATAAAACGCGGTCATCAGTGGACAAATACAGCGGCGGCGGGCGCACTCTCCAAGCAAACAGTCTTCAGCGCCAAAAATGGAAACACGCGTCGTCACCGGTGCGCAAAGCACTAGAGGTCAGTGGAGTGCCGGCAGAGACGATCGATCGCTTTGGTAGAGTCGGGTCGCGAGCCTAAGCGAGCGAGTGACCACCACACGAACTCTCTTTCTTCTTCGCGTTGCGCAGGGCACGAACAGGTGTAGGGATCAACAGAAATATGCTAAATCGATTGCGAAAAGACAGCGATTTGGGGCGATAAATTCAAACTAGAAACGACAGATGTTCGCCCCCTAAAGGAGGAGGGAGATGCGCCGCGTGCGCGCACAAAAGAGAGCGAAAATAGGAGCGACCGGTCTTCCTCGAGGTCTCCTTCTCTCACTCTTCTCTGTAACAACGGGACTAATTCCAAGTAATGAGGTGCTTAGGCAAGAAGTTGAGCAACAGCGGCAACGCTACGCGCTATGTAAATGAGGAGCGAAGGTGGTGGCGGTGAGGGTCCTGCGGAGGAGGAGGAGGAGGTTTTATGCAAATCGGGCGGACTTAATTACTCCGCGCGCGGGCACGCGTTTGGCCGCCGCCATCGGCCAACCCAGCCGATTCAAAAAAAGGGCGGGAAATGACCTCTCGGTGTGTGGTCGCGGACGCACTAAGCACTTGAGTAAACAGGCGATTGTCCGGCGTTGGTGGTCCGTCGAGGGCCGCCGCCGCGCGCAGAGTCAGGTTCAAGGTTGGTCGTCGGCAAATAGACTCGCGTAGAGCATAAAAAGCGCCGAAAAGAGCGGCGGCGGCGAAGGAGGAGACGGAGATTAGAGTTTCCGGTGGCGGAAGACTTTGCAACGTTGCAACTGGAGACTAATGTGGTTAGATCAGCCTCTTGTCGGGTTAACAAAGGACAGAAGACAAGGCCAAGGTGAGCAAATAAACAATGGAGCAGCCTTAACATACCGTAATGGCAAAAAACAACAAAAATTGTGAAAACAAAAAATTAATTGCCCGGAGTGAGGATCGAACTCACGACCTTCAGATTATGAGACTGACGCGCTGCCTACTGCGCTATCCAGGCTTGTCTGTTATCAGTGTGTGAATTGCTTATATGTCAGACCACCTCACAGCTAATCAGACACGGATACCGTAACCTACCGTAAATGTGTCAAATTCAAATCTTCCGCTAATCGCCGTTCGCGGAAACCCAACGAAGCGCAGTCATTACGAGGCCATATTGTCGCATTATTGCGTGCGCCGAGTCCTTAATTGAGTCCTCTCCGCCATGTCCATCTGTCAATGACCGTTGAACCGCGTCTAATCGAGGCGCCGCTCGTCGCAACATCGCGATCATCAATTACCTCCACTCGTTCGGTCAACAGCTGACTCCCCGCCAGGCGCTTTTTCGCCCAAAACAACCGTCGTTCCGGATTTTGGCCCCCTTGAGGGTCGTCACTGCGATTATCGCTAATCCACTGAAATGTGATACCACACACAGAGTTGTAGTAACAAATTGAAGGAACTAATCGCGGATGATCCGCCTGCAGCGCAGAATCGGCGCTAATCTGGCCGCGATCGCGTTGCGCAACGGACACTTGGGACACTTCAGTGCTAGCTGAGAATGTCATCTCGATTCCCCTGTGCCACACACCGCGTTTGACGCTTTAACGCCTGTTGGGCGCTGATCGGATCTTCGAAGACCGTAAATCGGTGGAAATCGAGATGCGATCGACTTCGGCGTCTTTGACGCGTTTATCACCTCGCGAGGTCACGCCGTGTGCGCTCATCGCCGATTCGAGGTGAAGTGTTTACGCGGAAATTAAGACGTTCGGTGACCACACGCCGAGTTGAAGTGCGCAAGGTGGTCGTGGCGCCCGCCAGAGTGTCTTTCTCGTTAATTGAGTGCTTTTTAAACAAACAAGGATAATTATCAGTAGATAACACAATTAATGTTCAAGTTGAAGTCAAACACGTCGAGCAATCCTGGTTAAGATAAACGAAGAGGTCACCGTAGAATTCGACTCGTTTCGGATTGACTCAAGGCTTGTTTGTGGCGATTACTGTGATTACTGTGGCTGCGGCCCATCGATGGTACGCGGAAGCTTCGTTTTAGTGGAGGTGTAGGACGGCCGGAAGCCCGGGATTCCTTGGATCAAAAGCGGCGGACAAGGCGGCACGTTCTGAGAGTTTTCTTCACGAATCGGCGAGATCTCATCGCCGAGCATCGTCAGACCGGGTTTGCACGCCCTGGGGACGTCGTCGTCGCTGGAGTTGTCGCTGGAGTCGTCGCTGAAGCGGTCTATGAACGTGGAGGCGTGGTATCCCCCTCCGACGCCACCTCTACTTTTGGAAGGATAGCCGCGTTTCGGACTAAAAGCACTTAGATGCAGTTGCATGTTTGAGGACATGCTTCTGATACGGCTGCTCGCTGATTCTGAAAAAGTTAATTAATTAGAACAAAAAAATGGTCAAAAATCCGAGAAAACAAAGACCTCAGCGCAAAGGGCTCTTCGCAGTCGTCGAGTGGCCGTGCGACCGCGAAGACGCGCGCGCACCGCCAACGACCAACCGTTGCTCTGTTGGCTCGAGCTGTCGAAGATGCACAGGGCGGAAAAGGAGAGCGATATCAGATCAATGTTTATTCAAAAGCCTTTCATTATAAGATGTATAGCACCATTCGTTAAGCCATCAAACTGAAACTGTTGTCACTGAACATAATATCAATAATACAAACGAATGCGCAATCGGGGCGCGGTGAGGTGTGAACTCCGATGCGTCCGCTCGCATGCGGGATTCTTGTTGCGATCGCGTTGCGGTCACGACATCCGTCAATGAAAGAAATCGCACAGCTACCTCCAACTACCAGAATCCAAGAGCGACAAAGATGCCGTTGGCGTCTTTGTGCGCTGTAAGAAGACCGCTTATCCACTTTGTAGGGCACCAAAATCGGTTGGCCGTTCCATGGGCACTCGAATCAGGCGTGGATCGCTTGCAGCGCGTCGAATTCACTTATTTTCTAGTTGGAAAGATTGCCAGAGCGCGGTTTCTTTGACGCTAAGACCATTTCGAAAAAGAACGAGGGCTACTCGCTTAACTCGCGTTCGAGCAACTCCAAAAGAAGCTCGTTTCTAGGAGGAGAGATTACTGTAGGTTTAGGTCATGCGGTTGTAAGTTCATTTGTGATGACGTAGTCATTCATTTCATTTGTTTTTTTGCAAGCGCAGGCAATTCTAAATCGTAAAAACGTACACATTTCCAGTAAAACGCCTATCTTACGATGGATTGCAGTCTTGCATGTAAACTGTGTCTAGCGTTGCTAGATTCTTTGCAGTTCTTGTAAATTGTCCCCTTCGAAGTTTGATTTTTTTGGCCAAGTTTTTGCATTGAGGTTGAAACTAAAGTCGTCGGCAATTGAGGTTAAAATCGCCACCCCGTTCGGTCGATTTCCTTTCCAGCTCTTGACTAAAAATGACTAAAAAAATTGACTAAAAATGGAGTGTCGGAATTGCATTATTACCAGCGAGAGATTCCAAATAGCCTCCAAGACAACCGCCAACATAAGCCGGGAGCTTCCAGATGATTCTAAAATGCCCAAAAACTCGGGCTTCACCTCATATCGTCTTCACCGAGTTACTTGATCAGCAGGCATCAAGAATGATGCTGCGTTTGGCAGACGCTCACAATCCTGAATTGCATAATCATATACTTGTAATAAAATGCCTTTCTTACGATGTAGTCTTGACGTGTCTGGCGTCGTTAAGTTACTGAAAATGTTAATGAATTCCTCCATAACGGCGTCAGAATTTCATTTGATTCTCTTGGGCAAGTGTTTAGACACAAGTGTCAATTTTCATAGGCATTTTCTAAATTGGCGGTTAATGAGGCACCGGTAAACGTCGCCACCCCGTTCGGCCGATTTCCATTCCAGCTTTTAAATCTGACTGAAAATGGCGTGTCGTGATTGCATTATTACCAGCGAGAGAACCTACTTCACTTGAAGACAAAAACGCGTGATTAATCGTGGTCACGCGAAGAATAATCCCCGACCCGTGGAAAATACGAGCAATAGCTTCTTTCCGTTATGCCGTCAAATAACTCATTTTGACATTGCAATGCGGTTGATTGGCATCGCAATGCTTGGGTTGTTCGTCTGTCCGTCGATGGGGTTGAAACGTTTACCGATCGGACGGACGGTCATCCAACCGCCCGTGACGGTGGCCGGGCGCCTTTCTGTAACGCGAAGGAAGAAGTCTCTTTTCGTCTTCTTCCAAAACTCGTTCCTTCTAGCGCAAAGACCTTCCAGATCGGAGATGCTATCTTACATCGGGTTACAAGATCTGGTGTTTCTCGTCAACAACCGCTCGTCGGAGCCAGCCGGTGCGGCGGAGTTATAAAGATGAAAAGAGGATAAAGATAAAGATATAATCTCGCTATCCTCGCGTAGCATCAGCTCTCATGCTTTTTGAACTCCAAACTTAGGCAAAATCGCAATGGACAGGCAAAATTGCTCTCTGATCGTCTGATTCTCTCACACGACCGCACAGGCGTGCGCCGCTAGACAAAATCAAAATTGGAAAACTCCTTGAAATTCGCATTTATCAAAGCTCGCCGTTACTTCATGACATAAGTGCGAAAATCGTAAGCGCGACGACATTAGCACGAACGACAGAAGCGCGAATGCCGTAAGCGAGGATAGTGATGAGAAAATAGGACATCTATTTATTCCCGATGCGTTATGAGTGAATATAGTTTAGTAAATATACAAGAGCAGCTGTCATACGAAGCTTTGCCAAACTTCGCACATAATTACTCGAGTAGGGAACGCAGAGCAACTTATGATTGATGCCAGCGCTCAAAGCACTCAAGATTTGTGGTATATGGCCCAGCGGAACCGCAAGGACCTTTCCTCGAACAGCAAAAGCGACGAAATTAAGCTACGTAAACTCCATCTTCATCTGCTGGTAACTTTGAAATTGCTGCTGATGCAGAGTTCGCCATTCTTCGACGATGACTGAGCGAAGGACGAAATCCTCCAATGTCGATGCTAGTTGGCTTTCCGAGATCCTGGCGGACAAGCTCTTGTAGCTCAACAAACCATTCTCAGAAAGTCTGTCCGGGCTACTTTGTTAGATAGTACTGTTTTCTACCTGGATTGACAAGTCTCGCTGTGCACAGTCAAAATGCTTATATCACAAAAAATTAATCCGCTAACCCCCGTCTACAGGGTGCGAGGAAAGTACTGTGACGCGAATAATAACTCTTTACAAATCTATCCAAGCAACCCGCTTTCCAAAGAACAGATAATTCTGAACACAAGAATACTATCAAGAATACTCAAAATGGCTTCCTTTGGCGGCAATGAAGGTATTTGAGCCGATTGAATGGAGAAGGCGAGGCGCCGAGCAGAGGCACGCTCCGAAGGTGGAGAGGAAGGCGCCGATGAGGAGGATCCGAGGAGAAGACCACGCGAGGCTTGCAACCACCATGGCTCTGTCCAGTGAGAGTCCGTATCTGAAATTCATTAATTTGAGGCTGAAATCTCAGATTGAGCCCACTTGTCACGAAGAAGAGGTAAACGGGGTGGTGACGTCTTGGAACACTTCGACACCATTGTCAGCTTGTTTCCCAGTCTCGAATTTCAAGTTGTTCATTCAAAAGTTCTTTGAAATCCATTGTTTTATGAGAGAATCCCAAAATGAAGGATCTTACCGCTTTCTTATCGGATCATAGCAGCGCTGGATGCTGAAGGAGGTCTTCGGAAGTGAGTTCTCCGGGTTGAACAGATAGACGAGTGGCTGGTGGTCTGTAACTAGGTCGAAACGTCTTCCGGCAAAGTATGTGGAACTTCTACGTCTCCTCAACTCCACAAACCGACTTGAGGGGACATGTGTGAGATTCTCGGAGAATTACTCCTCCGATACAGGCGGCTTGCACCTTTCAGTGGGAGCCAACTGAATCCCTTTGGATGCGCGCTGCCCTGCTCGTCGTAACAAGGGAAATCTTCGGCTTTGACGAACTTCGCGGGGCTCTGCGTGTTGTTGAGAACGAAGCCGGCGTTGCACTTGCATCCGTCGTAGCAGGGCTTGTCGCACGTCTTGCCGGGATTGCGATTCACGCAGGTCGCCTGGCAGCCGGAGATGCATCTCCGGCTGCGAGGCGACCTGCGCGAACCCTGCTACAGAACTCGTGGCCGAGCGCCACGAGTTCAGATCAGCTTCTGCAAGAGTACGATAGTTTGAGGGACTGAAATTCAGGTGCTCATCTCCGAGTCACACCATAAACATCAGTCATATTGAATGGTTACTGTAGGCCTACTGGAGAGTTCTCGTATCACTAATGCCTCTCAAGGTGATGAAATACGAGTTTCAAACTGAAATACAGTAAGCTACAACGTGTAGTTGAACGCTTAATACTCTAAATTTGCTCTTTTGCATAACTGACAACTCGGGGCATACTTTCACGCCTTTCAAATCGTAATCAGAGTCAACTGGAGTGCAGATTGTGGTTGCAAATAAGGCCAAAAACAAAGGAGAAGAGATGAACGAATGCCCCAGAATTAACCCAATATCCAAAGTCAACACATCAATGCTCAAACTCTTTATTTTTCAACGGTAACAAGGTTAACCGATGCACTGCGTCTCGTCGGCGTTCCATTGAAAACCGGCGTCGCACTCGCACGCCAAATAATGATTCTCATCAGTTTGGCAGTGAGAGTGCGACGGGCATTCATGGGTCTCGCGATGAAATACGCCTCCGATGCAGGCCACCTGCTTTGAGCAGTTATCCCGGAGATAACTTAAACCCTTAGGAACTGCGTTGCCCTGCTCGTCGTAGCAAGGGCAGTCGTCGGCCTTGACGCACTTCGAGGGACTCTGTGTGTTGTCGAGAAGGTATCCGGCGTCGCACTTGCATCCATCGTGACAGGGCTTGTCGCATGTCTGTCCGGAATTGCGATTCGCGCAGGTCGTCTCGCAGCCGGAGATGCACGAGTGGTAGGTGGAGAACGGGTTGATCTTCGCGCAGTCGAGGGCGCAGCCGGTGGCCGAGCGCCACGAGTTCAGATCAGCTTCTGCAAGAATACGGTAGTTTGAGGGACTTAAATTCATGGTGCTCACCTCCGAGTTCCTGCTGGCACGTGTCCGCAAAGTCCTGGAAGACACGACACTTCGTCCCCGGAGCGTAGCAGGCGTCGTAGGCGCAATTGTCGAACGCGTTCTCGATCTTCTCCTTGCCGAGTCCTTGACAGGCGGCGAAGGGTCCCTCGGCGGTCAGCGCCTGCTTGATGACGGCGCACTCGGCGGCTTTCGACGCGACGTTGCAGGCGGGGAGGCGCTCGACGATCTTGTCGCCTCTCTCGCACGTTCCCTTCCAGTTGTTGAAGTCGTCGGTGATCCACGAGTCCATGACGACCGCGATCTCCTTCAGCGTCTTGACATCAAGCGGATAGCGGCAGCGCGAGTTGCTGAGCGTCGTTCCGTCCCGGCCGACCAGATCCTCCGTGCAGTCGTTGTTCAGATTGCCGGAAAAACCGCAGATTCCGTCCCTTCCAAGGAACTCCTCAAGGTGGGGGACCGTCAAGTAGAGGTAGGTCTGCGAGAATTTGACGACGACGTTGTCGCGGTTCGAGATGTAGACGGTGCGGCCTCGGAGCTCGACGGAGACCTTCGCGTCGTCCTTCGACGGGAAGTAGAAGGGGTAATAAGCGGTGATTCCGTTGACGAGGAGTTCCAAGTGCTCGGAGACGAAGATCTTCTGCTCCGCCATCGTAACTTCGATCTCCTCAACCCAAGAAACTCTAAAACGACTGTTTTAAATCTTAATTAGACCTGAAACAACTCACCCGTAAGCGTCGCCTGCATACTGGCGGTTCTTGACCTTCACCGAGTAGAAGTGCGAGTCGTCCGTTGACATATTGCACGGCTGTGAAAATATGTAGGGACATAACCCATAGTAGTCATAGCTGGTGCCGTCGAATGTCGTGTAGTGAGGATCTCCGACTGCTTGAGCGGTGCTTGTTTTGACTCCGCAGCCAGTAAATGGATTACCGGTTGTACCGGCCCGGCACAAACACGTTGTGACGCCGGATTGCACGTAGCAGTGTGCCCTTGCGCCGCACGGGCTGGGCACGCAGCCTGGGGGAGGAGGCTTCGTCGGAGGCTTCGCAGGCTTGCTCGGCGGGTTGGTTTGCGGCTGCGTAGTCTCCGGAGACGTCGTGGGAGCCAGAGTGGGCGGTTGGGTTGGAGGCTGCGTTGGAGGCTTGCTCGGCGGGTTGGTGGGCGGCTGCGTAGTCTCCGGAGACGTCGTGGGAGCCAGAGTGGGCGGTTGGGTTCGAGGCTGCGTTGGAGGCTTGCTCGGCGGGTTGGTAGGCGGCTGAAGCGTCTCCGTAGACGTGGTGAGAGCCAGAGTAGGTGGCTGCGTTGGAGGCTGCGTCGTAGGCTGCGTTGGAGGCTTGCTCGGCGGGTTGGTAGGCGGCTGAGTAGGCGGCTGAGTAGGCGGGAGCGTAGGGCAGGGCGCCCGAGTGGGGCATTCCGGGCAGCTGGTAGTCTCCGGAGCGCACGTCGGAGTGGCTGAAATGCAATCTTCAGAGTTATCTAGGCTCTCGGAGCAGCTTACGGGGGCAGGTCGTGATCAACTCAGCGGGAAGCTCGCACACATAGGCTTTGAGATCAAAGCACGGCGCGGGCTTCCACTTCCCATTGAGTTGACTGCCCGCAGCGCAGTTATGGTCGAACTGCTCGCTCTCTCCGGCCGCCCAGTTGCTGAATCCGAAGCCGCTCTTGTCCGTCCACTTCCAAGTGGCGAAGTCTTCCAGATTGTTCGCTCCGAGCCAGAAGTCGGCTCGATCTCCCTTGAAGTGCTCGACGGCGCCATCTGAAGGCAGTTTGGGCGTCTTCGGGGGTCGAACAGAGAGCCAACTTACTTTGGACGATGAGGTTGTCGGCAGAGTTGCTGATGGAGGCGAGGTGGCCGTCGAGGTCGAGACAAAAGCGCTCGCCGTCCAAGAAATTCGTCTTCATTGAAATGAAACGGAAGCACTTGGTGCCGTCCGAGCTTTTCTTCGCGTTCGGCGGGCAGGCGCCGAGGGCGCCCGCGACGACACCGAGCAGGACGACGAGAACTCCGGTCCTCATTCCTAAACGAAAGAACGATCAGTTCCAGCCAACAGAAGAGGAGACAATGAATTCCACCTGCGATAAGCGCCTATTTAAGGAGTGGACGTTGTGATCGTTCAGTGTCGCGCTGGTAAACAAACTGATAAGTTTTTTAAAGAAGCGGCGATGGCGCCGCTCGGCATCGCGTCAGTCGATGTTTCACCGCTATAGCAGTTTTTTGGATTGGTGCTTGTGCTCAATGACAGTTTCCTTTTTCCGCGTGATCGACGATTCCTTAGCGTTCCGGGTTTGCACGTCAACGCGCCGCTAAAAAGTAACAAAGTGTAGTCTCTCTTCCATGAACTTCGCTCCTTACAGTACCCGCACGGAAAGGTGCCCGACTTCTGCCCGCAAACAAGTTTTCATGTTTTGCTGAGCAAATCAAGAGTCGTTTCTTTCGGGCTGCTTCTACTGCTACTGTAATGCCATTAATGCATATCGTAACCCATTTTAAATACCCAAAGACCCAGGCGCAAACCCAAATTGTGTGCGGAGGGGGTTATTCTAAGTCGTTTCCATTCTCGCTTCACTGATAAGCGATCAATCACCTCATTACGGTATGGTC
Organism: Steinernema feltiae; assembly: GCA_007213375.1. Taxonomy (NCBI): domain Eukaryota; kingdom Metazoa; phylum Nematoda; class Chromadorea; order Rhabditida; family Steinernematidae; genus Steinernema; species Steinernema feltiae. The sequence goes on along the minus strand of MQUG01003068.1, from coordinate 78,212 downwards.
GGTTATCAGTTGTTTGCGAGCACAAATGCAAAAATGACGCCGAATTGGAGTCTATAAATATGCGTTATCTCGTCAAGCAGTCACTGTTGCGTCGTCCTAGCCTCGTTCAGCTGCGATGACGACATCAGCGTTCCTCATCTCGGCTTTCCTTGTTTCCTTGGCCCACGGAGAAGGTCTCTGCCCCGGGCGATCGGTTCCCAGCGCCGACAGCTCAAAATGCTTCCAGTTCGCGCCACATGGAATGAATTTCATCGGCGCCGAGCAGATGTGCCGCGTCTTCGGAGGCCATCTGGCTTCGATCAACAGCGCTCAGGACAACGTGATCATCACAGGTACGGTAGGATGGATAGATCGCTGTTGATTCGTAGTTTTCAGAGGGAGCAGCGAAGAACTTCCCAGGTCGTTCAAGCTTCTGGATTGGAGGCACCAGGATGGCCGATTTCAAGACCTGGAAATGGACGGATGAATCGAAGTTTGGAGGATTCGTGGACTGGGCGAGCAGCCCGACCGACTACTACAGCGATTGCATCAGCGCCTCGCGCGCCAACGGATCTTGGACTCCGGCGCTCTGCTACAATTTGATTCCTTTCGTCTGTGCAGTTCATCCAAGTGAGTTTTCGGCTCTCTATTACTCTAATAATCTCGTTTCCATTTCCGTTTCCGCGCCGACATCCTCGTCGGCGAATCCCTGTTCTGATTGCCCCACAGAGCTGCCTTGTCCCACTGCCGCAATTACCCGCGCCGTCTGCTCTGCCGGTTGGTCGCCGCTCGAGTCGACGGGCAAGTGCTACCGCTCCACGTGGCTCTCAACTCACATCTCGTGGGAGGACGCGGAGGCCGCCTGTGTCGCCGAAGGCGCCCACCTGGCGTCCGTGCACACGAAGGAGGAGAACGACTTCATCGGTCGTCTCGTCGGCTCCTCGTCCTTCGGCGACGATCCGTGGCTCGGCGCCCACTCGCCCGCCAAGAACAACCGGTTTGAGTGGACCGACGGCACCCCCTTCGACTTCACCAACTGGCACCGCAACGAGCCGAACAAGCCCGGCGTCGAGAACTGCCTCGAGGTACGGTAGCGCTGCTCAGCTGATGATTAATCGATTGTTCAGCTCTACCAGGACACATCGCCCCACTGGACGTGGAATAACGTGCCCTGCGACACGCCTCGCATGCACGTCTACGTCTGCAAGAAGGCCAAGGAATAAGTTTTGCCTATTATTGTAAAATTTAAAATTAAAATAAATTTTTGCATTCACATTGTGTTAATAAATCGACAGAAAGACGAGTTTAGAACTCACAGTCAGTGAGCGTGTGGGTCTTTCATCAGTTTGCGAGTATTCTGCGAGTTATCAGACGGTCATAAAGCTGAAACTTAACCTAATTTCCACCTTTAAACAATCTAATAGTGATGAAACTAGATCCAAAGACTTTTTGTGATCGCCCACTTCAGCTATTGTCCTATAGATCCGAGAAACAGATCAGTTAACGTTAGTTAACGTGACATGTTTTTGTAAAATTTTTAAAAATTAATTTTTCCAAAGTTTTCGATTCATTTTGGTTCTGAACTCGATAGCGGGTCCTCTAGCAGCTCGCCACAGTCTTCTGTAGTTGGCTCGTCTCGTTTCTCGCTTCATCTTCAAGAAGATTACGGTAGTGCTTCCGCAGTTTACGCCCTGGATTGGGCCATTGCGTTTACTCTGCGCGCGTTCCCACTTAGAGTTCGCTTAGAGCTTCACACTTTAACTTAATTCTTCATTCCGAGGGAACACTTCACCTCGAATCGTCGATGAGCGCACACGGCGTGATAAACGCGGCATTTAGCGCACTTCTGCGTCTTTTTACTAAAATCAAGCAAATGATGAAAATGCAGCTGTGTTCAAGTTTTTATAACGGTTATTCAATCAAGAGAGACTAATACAAATTACAGTTATCACGGCTTCGGTGTGCAGCTCACAAGGGTTCTTGGAGTCCTCGGATTCGCTGGCGGAGGGAGTTTTTGTGAGGACGTCTTCGTCTATCCAGCACAGGGCGTGGTGATGCTTCGGGCTGTCGCACTGCATGCAGGACGGGCGTTCCCGTTGACAGATGCCCCGGTGCCTAAGGAGGTACATCCGACAGAGATAGGCGAGCTCGACAGCTCGGTTAAGAGGCCTAAAAATTACCCTCCTTCCCTCTCCAAGCGCCCTTCGCAACTTCGGCAACCAGTAAGCGTTGTCGGAGAGTTTCTTCTGCACAGATTTCACAAATTCCTCCAGAATTAATTACTATATTTGTTGGTCCGTGATCACTCAAACCACACACTCGACACAAACTCCAATCCCACTTCTCAGTCTCAGTACAACCCAATCTCGAGTCACAGCGCGAGTAATTGGGGTACGCTGTGCTCAGGCGGTCAATACGCAGCAATTAAGATGAATCTCAAGCGCAACACTTTATCTCACAGCTGGCAATTCAATCAAACACTAAACACTCTGGAGGCTCCGGATTGCGCCACAGAGGGTCGACCACAAGAGCAGGCGATGATAGCTTATATATGCGACAGCGCTGGGCGGTCGGATTGCTCTGATTAGATGCATCACCGCCGCCGCTCGGCGAAATCAAGCCGGAATGCGCTCGATGAGATCATCAGACGTGTAATTTGTGCGCGCGCAGCCGCGAACGGTCTTTGAGAAGCGTAAGATCCTTCCCGCAGAGATCGTCAGCGGAATTAAGACGAATTTCGATGAAATCACCAAAACAGAAAGAAACCGAACACTTAATCTGAGTAACTTAAGCAGCTGTTTTCTGGTCGTTTCTGTGTTTCTTTTGAATCTGTGGTGTCGACAGCCTCAGATTTAATCGTTTGGGGAAATTTAATAACGAAAATACCTCCTGCGCATCAATACGCTGTAACGAAGTAAAACGGAAGTCATTATATCTCGCTGTATGATCGTGTGTTACGCTAATCGTTTGATAGCATCTCTGGATTCATTTGCTCCGAATATACGATCAAGAGGGTTTTCCGACCGATGTCTCCAATGCGCGCAAGCTCGAACATTATTGGATGAACACACGTTACACACAGGTCACGATTGTGACCAGATCAACACGATTTTTGAGATTATTACTACTCCACTGAAATGTGATACTACACACAGTAGTAACAAATTCAAGGAACTAATCGCGGATGATCCGCCTGAATCGGCGCTAATCTGGCCGCGATCGCGTTGCGCAACGAACGCTTGGGACACTTCAGTGCTAGCTGAGAATGTCATCTTGGTTCCCCTGTGCCACACACCGCGTTTGACGCTTTAACGCCTATTGGGCGCTGATCGGATCTTCGGAGACCGTAAATCGGTGGAAATCGAGATGCGATCGACTTCGGCGTCTTTGACGCGTTTATCACCTCGCGAGGTCACGCCGTGTGCGCTCATCGCCGATTCGAGGTGAAGTGTTTACGCGGAAATTAAGACTTTCGACGACCACACGCCGAGTTGAAGTGCGCAAGGTGGTTGATGCGCCGGCCAGAATGAGTTTTACGGTAATTGAGTGCTTTTTGGGGATTTTTAAACAAACATTGATAATTTGATAACACACAAGAGGCGTAGAGCCACACGTAGGAGACGACGAGTCTGTAAAGGGAGGCACAAATCCAAAGTTGATCCAAAGTAGACAATTTTGAATTACCACCATTGAGCTACGGCTTCTTCAGTTGGGTAGAAATCGCTTGTTTTTGAGGAGCACTCAAATGGTTACTGTTCCAAACGTTAATCTACAGGCTATTGGTTCTTGGTCTTACTGGCTCAATGCTCTGAACTGTGTGTGACAAGGCTGTTGATCCAACTATAATATTGCAGTCAACTGCACAGAATTAACGCCTTTGTTTGAACAGGACGGTACACTTGTGCTTGTCTGTCTGTTGACGCTTTATCGGTTCTTCGAAGAGCTTAAATCGGGGGAAAAGCGAGATGCGATCGACTTCGGCGTCTTTCACGCGTTTATCACCTCGCGAGGTCACGCCGTGCGCGCTGATCGCCGATTCGAGGTGAAGTGTTTACGCGGAAATTAAGACGTTCGGTGACCACACGCCGAGTTGAAGTGCACAAGGTGGTTGATGCGCCGGCCAGAATGTCTCTCACCTTAATTGAGTGCTTTTTGGATTCATTGGCTAATGCAGTAGAGGTTTGTTGGTTTGTAACGGTTTGTCGATAACGTGTGTTTAGTGTGAATAGCTGTGTGATTGCGATCGCCAGCTGCAACGTTCTCTTGCGAGAGACTCTACGATCCTCATGTGGGTGAGACACTGAGATCGTCAACGGACGTGTGCGATATCCATCGACACGAATTCAGGAACGACGTGCTGTTCCCCCAACGGCTTGGAAGGAAGAAATACCGATACCCGCGTGGCAGCGGTTTTACGCTAGTTGTCGCAAGGCAGCGAACGCAAGATCGCTTTGGCGAGCATCTTCCACGCTCCAAGAACTCCGACTAGCATTGCGAAGCTAGGGTAGGAGCCCCCAGGAATCTAATCCTTTCCTGAAGCAAGAAGCATTCGCTTTAAAGAAGACGTAAAGCTCGGACTACTACATGCTCTTCAGAATGCCCCGATTGCGCTTTGCTGCCGACTTTTCCGGAAAAGCGCTAACAACGGCGAAGAACTGGCCATCGTTTGCGCTCCGCTCCACTCTCTCGTATTTGAGCCAAAAAGACGTTTTCGTGTAGAAGACCGATTGCGGAGCGGCGGCTTCTCCCTCGTCTCCGAAGCTGAACACCGGCAAATCATCGTCGTAGAGAGTGAGCCGCTCGCCATTGTCGCGGTTCAGGGCGAAGACTCTAAAACACCAGTTTCAGGATTTCTCCTTCTTTCGGCACGAAGAGCCACACACATCGTTTCTCCGACAGCATCTCGGTGCTAAAGAAATTGGGTCAACGCAATCAATCTGTAATTCTCCCACTCGTTCTGCTGCAAATGCCACGACGACGCCGCAAACGTCGGCTTTGCAACTACCGTATACATGTTGCCTGTTTCGAAGGGACACGTGGATTCGCGTCTAAAACAATGTTTGCGGTCACATCGATACGCGTGACGCACCAAACGAGGCTAGAACAGCTTTGAAGCTTGGCGACGCCTCAATGTCCAGAGAGCTAAACTGCGGCTTCAGATAACTCTGAGCGTTTTCGCGGTGTTTGTATTGATCTGCCGAAAGTAACGGTCGATTCCGATGAAAGCACCGTTAAACTCACAGTGACACGAAAGCTGCAATTTCCGAGACGAGTCGACGCAGATTTTGTCCAGTTGTAAGATCGAATGCCGACTGCTTCGTCTCTGTCTAGGTCTATCTGCGTAAAGGTGTTGTTAGGTCTGGGACACTCGATCCACTGAAGGCACCGAGAAGGAGAAATGGCACCGAGGAGAAAGAGAAAAAGGTACGTGACGCTTGAAAACGAGTTGAACATAATATTTAAGATGCCACCAAAATAAGCGTAAAGGATTGTTCAATGTAGGTGCTGGAAGTTGGATCAATCGGGTTCAAGCTGGATATTCCGAGGTGAATGAAAGTGGGAAAGTGCATTGCCCGGAAAATCGTAGTGAAATCGTTGAAAGTGGACATTGTCCGCATTAATATTCAACAACCAAAAAACCAAATCCCTCTCCGTTAATCACAAATGATCAGGGAACACATGTTGCAGTTGCGGCTTTTTTTGCGGAGAACTGAATTGTGGTTTTATTTAGAATTTGTCGGTTAGATCAGGTGTGATGAAGGGGAATTATTGTCGCGGAAGGCCGTCTGCTCAAACAAGTGCGTAACAAGGTGCTTAACATACAAGGCGATTAGCTATGCTGCCTATGTGCCACGTTCATACATATGTATCATACTAATCCGCCGCGCAGATTTAAAGCACCGCGGTGCGCCCAAACGGTTTTCAACGCCAACAAGGAGACGAATTTGTGACAATAGTGAGTGATGAGTTTCTTCGCATTCTCCCTCAGCCGCCCCATGACCGGCAAGGCAGATTACGGTACTTCCGAGGCACTGAAAGCGCCAGAAACGGATTGTTGTCCTCCATTTTGGCCACAGCAGTCCATCAAATGCTGCTGTGTCGCAATCCGTGATCTCCCTTGAAGACAACGAAGGCATCGTCGAGCTGTAAAGGTGCGAATTGCGGCGAGGACTGCTAGAACTTTATTCCTCACATTGATTACACCGACATACAAAAAGAAATTAATTACACCGCTCGTGTAAACTCGTGTTTGCTTGAAACTTGCGCGTCACCGAGGCTCAGAAATTCTTCAGAAAACTGTTTTTGCAAAACAAGGATCACATGACACTTCAACAACAGATACAACTGAGATTGAAGAGGAGGAGGCGAACAGTCAAGAAGGGTGAAAAGGGATTAGACGACCATATGAGAGCACAAGAAGACAATTCGATTTTAAACACAAAGGATAATTGAGGAATCGCCGCCTAGGAGGGCGGTACTAATATTCAGCAACTGTCCGAACAAAGGCGCGGAAAGCCTAGCAATGGGCCAGGCAGAGCGCTGAACGCGTCAACGCTCAAGAGGAGCTCGATGTCCTCATGGCTCATCATGGTTACGGACAAACCGTTCTTCGTCGAGTGGTTTTCGCCCAATGCCAAGTAACTGTTGCAGGCCATGTCTTCGTCCCATCTCCCTTCCAACCAGCGAGTTTTTGTTGCTGGTGAGCACTGCGTCGCGCCCAGCTTACTCTTAAAATTTAAGCTAAACAGCACTCTTGTAAGTGAGAAGAATACAGAAAAATACCTTTCGCCATTGTCGAATGATAGCTCAATGTGCTCCACCAGTAAACCATCCAGTCCGGCTTTTTGCATGAAGAGAACATTTGTTGATTGTATGTTCGTTCCGGCGATTTGGATCTTCTGAAGTGTGCGGTTTAGTATAGCAAGCTTCCCTCCCACATTTACCTTAAGTATTGTGAGGTTGGATAGCTTCCAAAGTTCTCCAGGGTTAAAGACTTGCACCATTGGTGTAAGAAAAAGAATCTTGTTGTCCTCAAGCCTTCCGAAGGACATCCCCAAGCCATCCTTTGATTCAGCATCACGTATGCTCGAAATTTAAAAAAAAATAAGCTCCGCGGTCGTAATTGGCGAGAGACGCGTAGTCGGCTGAGGAGGGGGAGTCGCGACGGAGATGATGGCCGGTTCAGGCGTGCTCGCGGCAGTGGGACAAGGCTGCTCGGTGCGGCAATCAGGACAGGGATTCGCCGACGGCGGGCAGGTGGGCGCCGAATCTCAAAGACATGAACTAAATCAAGCCGTCAAATGAATCAACTCACTGAGGCAAATGGCAGGTTGGACGACCGGAGCCTCACAGACGAAGGGAATCGAATTGCAGCAGAGCGCCGGCGTCCAAGATCCGTTGGCGCGAGAGGCGCTGACACAGTCGTAATTGAAAACGTCCATTGGGCTGCTCGCCCAGTTCTCGAATCCTCCAAACTTCGACTCATGCGTCCACTTCCAGGTCTTGAAGTCGGTCATCCTGTTGCCTCCGATCCAGAAGCTCAAACCATTTGGGAAGAATTTCGCCGCTCCCTCTGAAACGACCGAATCAATAGCGATTTGTCTATACTACAGTACCTGTGATGATCACGTTGTCCTGAGCGCTGTTGATTGAAGCAAGATGGCCTCCGAAGGCGCGGCACATCTGCTCGGCGCCGAGGAAGTTCGTCCCCTGGGGCGCGAACTGGAAGCATTTCGAGTTGTCGGCGCTGGGAACCGATCGCTCGGGGCAGAATCGTCCCAGTGAGTTGAATCCTTCTCCGTGGGCCAAGGCCGCGAGGAGGGCCGCGAGGAGAAGGGCCGCAAGAAGGGTCGCCTTCATTCCTGAATGAGGCTAGGATAAGACGAGTGTGACCGCGTGATGCGATAGCCGCGTATTTCTGGAGCCCAAAACGCCTCTTTTGTATTGGCACGGAACTGAGCACTCATATAAGCAACAGTAATTGGTTTGAGTGTTCAATGAGGCAGTCAGCTTGCGCGACAAATCAGTCTTTGGTCTTTCATCGCGCCAAAGAACGCTGTTTCTAACGGCAATAGGTGATTCTGCGCTAGTCTTATCGTAATATTGCTTGGCAGCCGCGCGCTGATTTGTCGCATAATTATTAGCGATATACGCGTTGTGCAAAGTGGTTATCAGCCTGACTTTGAACGCGCTCGCATGGAGGTGGCGGCGTTAGGCAGATTGAGCGCGCGGTCTACTGTAAACCATAGATCGCGACCGGAACAGAACAGCGTCATTAGTCGACGAATAGTCGAAAAGGAAAAAAGGAATCTGATTTAGCAGTCACACATTAGCATCTTAAATAGGCACAAGCGCAGTGGACGGAATTCAGATGATGCCAGAAAAGGTGAATCAGGGGCTAGCACGAGCAGAGATGCCGATTTTTAAGAAAATGGCGACTGAGCCGAGCCACGAGCCGGCTCGGTAGTCAAAAATCGGAGCGAGCCGAGCCACGAGCTAAAACGAGCCGCCACAGTAAACTGTCAAATGTATTTATGGTTAACGCTCAGGAATGTACGCATGCGAATGGTTCTCAACGAAGAGCGATTTCGTCTACCCGTCGTAAAAAGCGTCGAAAACGAGAATGAGGCATCGCCTGCCTCTCTCGTGCTGCACGAGAGAGGCAGGCGATGCCAGAAAGCGTGACTCAGGGGCTAGCATGAGAACGGCAACAGATGCCAGAAAGGGTGAATCAGGGGCCAATAATATTTGCTGCAAACTGTGAGCTTCAAATCGTAAAACTTCAAATCGCTGTTGTCTTTGAAGTGCCAGCTGTTGTCCGATTGTTTTGAATGTTTGTGCAGCCTCGTCTATAGTCGCTCTAGGATGATAAAGGTTTAGTTACCAAGGTTTGAGGTGCCAACAATTTTTATGAGTCTTGTGAACAAGTTCAGAAAGTGAAACTCTGCCAGTCGATCATGTGGTTTCTCATGCGAGTGCATTTGAACAATGAAAGGACGCTCAAAAGCGTCGCAAGCCTCAGATATTTCGCTTAGGCAGATTTATTAGCAAAGCTGCATGTTCTCAACTGCAAAACATCTTCAAATATTCTCCAAAGCGCCATTTCCCTGGATTTCCAAGACTTTTCCGTACCAATCGGCCGCTTCTTTGCTGCATTTATTTTCGACGATTTGGACTTTGCACGCAGAACTATCGGGCAATTGCATAGTAATAAGTATAGTAATCCAAACAGTCTTCAGCGGAACGGCCGGGGCATTTCTTGAACGCAAATTTAGCGTGCTTTCGTCGAAACGCAGATGAGTGTCGTTGAAAAATCTCTCTAGTCTTTCATCGCGCCAAAACAAATACTGTTTCCTACGGCGATTGGTAAGTCTGCGCTAGTCTTATCTTAGCAAAATTGTTATGATGACTTTGAATTTGTCGCATCAGCGCTTTTGGAAGAACTAACTGCTGATCTGTTTGCTAAACCGCTGAGTGATGAACCGGCCGGTCTACAATCTCAAATGGAATTCATAAAAACCCAAATATCCCATTTCTAATTCCGCCTGATTTCACACTTTCGTTAAAAACAGGTGCTTTCTTTGATTGTCACTTGATGACCTTTGATAAGACTGTTTGCAACATTCCACTCAAGTGAGGGTCAACATGATCAATCCAAGCTCAGCGTGATTGCATCGCAGCTTGAACTGACGGATTAGGTTTGCGTTAACACTTTTTGAGGTAGTAGTTATGGTCTCAAGTTCAATCGGTTCGACTGTTCGCAGGCCAATTGCGAGGATTCGACAGGACGCGCTAAGCGACGCGCCCAATTTGTCGTCTCAATTGTCGATCTTTTCGTCGATCGTCGGCATTTCTATGGGTCATCCTGCATGTTCGCTTGATTAACAGAAATGTGAAACCTTAGGCGCCTCCCTTCATCTTCAATACTATTTCCTATCGTCACTCGTCAGTTCCTTTGACCAAGTGGGCACAGACGCAGTTTTATGAGGAATAAACGGAGGCTTCGCGCGCGAATCGCGCTTAAATGCTAGGCACAACGCGGAATGTGGAAGATGTTTTTATTTTTAAGTTCAGTGGTAAACGCTTGCGGTTTAAATTTAAAAGCGTTTGGAAATAAGCTCGGAGATTCCTTGGTCCTCGGAGTCCTCAATCCTCGGAGAGTATGATTTTTAAAAGCGCAAAAAATATTCCGCGTCGATTGAGCTATCAATTGCCCTCGTTCGACTCTCGAACGACCGGTCGCGCGCGCGCCGTCAGACAGAGTGAAAGCGCGTAGTGTATTGCGTGACAAACACACAGATTCCTGATTTCGTCCCTCGTAAGTTTAACCGATGTTTGAGCGGTTTGACGCGGAAAGAGTGAGATTACTTAATTACGGACCTCAGATTGACACAATTCCGCCTAATTCCACACTCTCTTTGATCCTGAATGGCGAATTTCCGCCTTGTTTGCACCATTACACTCAACTCTTGTGAACGGACAAAGACATTTGCAGATTATTCAAAACGCGACTCTGCGGCGGCTTTGTCTTTCTTTCTTGATGCGACCTACGATTAGATGCGCTCTTCAAAGAGAGAAGTGTCGGTCACCCACTCTGTTTGAACACCGTTCAATCCTATAAATGAACGCTTTTCCCGGATCCAGATGTCTGAATGCTTCAATAAGGACCTCAGATTGTCTAATCCGCTATCCGTCTGTCATTGTCGCTTGATTTGCTTTGATATTCCCGGTTTCTGCTTTGTTGGCAATGTTTCACTCAGGTTGGTTGTTATGTATCTCTTTAAGTGAGGAAAACGAGAAAATGAACGAAATACTCTATGTTTTTAATGTGCTAGAGGTTACCAGCAGCCCTCAAACTTGCAACCTTGAGGTTAGACCTCGATCGCTTCAGTTCTGCGCATTCTGGATTGCTAATTGCGGAGATTCGACTATTGCCTTAATGGCTACCTGCACAACTTCAACACAACCCTCAACGGCGAATTCTACGGCCAAGCACGAAGAGAGTTCGTTCGAAAGAACGGCTTTGAAGGTCATGCGGACGTGAGCACCTGGTTTCACGAGTTCACGAAATGCCTCGGCCGCTCTGCTGAAGACTGTTTGGATCACTACACTGGCCTGCAATTGCCCTACAGTTCTGCGATTGCGGTGGACCGCTTTGTTTGTGGCGTCGGCTATGGATGTAGGTCTTTTTATGGGGTATACTGTAGTTGATGCGTCAATTTCAGCCTATGAGAGGTGGTTCGACTGTTTGAACCCGCTCCTGAACGAATCGAGCGCGTTCGATCGTTGCCTTGAGAGCGAAAAGTCAGTTTTCTTTGTGCGAGATCAGTTATTCACAAGAATTCAGGTTCAAGCCAGGAAGTGACGCGTGCAAAGTCCAAATCGTCGAAGAGAAATGCAGCAAAAAAGCGGCCGATTGGTACGGAAAAGTCTTGGAAATCCAGGGAAATGGCGCTTTGGAGAATATTTGAAGATGTTTTGCAGTTGAGAACATGCAGCTTTGCTAATAAATCTGCCTAAGCGAAATATCTGAGGCTTGCGACGCTTTTGAGCGTCCTTTCATTGTTCAAATGCACTCGCATGAGGGGTCAAATGATCGACTGGCAGAGACAAGATCTCACTTTCTGAACTTGTTCAAGACTCATAGAAGAGCTCGTCGGATCAATAAATTAGACGTAACAATTAGCATCGTAAACGTTTATTGACGTTTAGCGTTTATCGGTTCAAACGCCACTTGACTACGAACTACACAGACGGCGCCTAACTTCCTTTGTCTTTCGTGGTTTCAAAGTAAAAAATCTTTCTCATGTGATCGTACTACTTTCAATTGCGTTCATTGCGTTTTGATCGGCGTCTGTTGACAGGGCGCAGAACTGTGAAACTTCACCGTTCCGGCTCATCGCCGCGATGATTCAACTGTTCCTTGTTTCTCAAAGTCACGCTTTCAGCATCGACTGATAAGAGGTCGACAAAATCGTCCATTTAGTAAAAAAGTTATCAGTTTGCTTGCCAACGCGACACAAAACGATGTTGACAACTGAAACGCCCTTAAATAGGCGCCTGTCGCAGGTGGAATTCATTCTCTCCTCTCCTGTCGACTCAGAACTGATCGTTCGCTTGTTTAGGAATGAGGACCGGAGTTCTCCTCGTCCTGCTCAGCGTCGTCGCCGGAGCCTGGGCCTCCTGCCCGCCGAATTCAAAGGAAAGCTCGGACGGGACGAAATGTTTCCGCTTCGTCCCGGCGCAGACCGAATTCCTCGGCGCCGAACAGCTCTGTCGCGTCTTCGGCGGCCACCTCGCCTCCATCAGCAACTCTGCCGACAACCTCATCGTCCAAAGTAAGTTGGCTCTCTGTTCGACCCCCGCAGACGCCCAAACTGCCTTCAGATGCCGCCGTCGAACACTTCAAGGGAGATCGAGCCGACTTCTGGCTCGGAGCGAGCAATCTGGAAGACTTTGCCACTTGGAAGTGGACGGACAAGAGCGGCTTCGCGTACAGCAACTGGGCTGCCGGAGAAGCCGAGTTTGACCAGAACTGCGCGGCGGGCAGTCAACTCAATGGAAAGTGGAACCCTGCGGCTTGCTGCGATCTCAAGCCCTACGTGTGCGAGCACCCCGCGGAGTCGATCACTACCTGCCCTCGTAAGCTGCTCTGAGAGCCTAAATTACCCTGACGATTGCGTTTTAGCCACTCCGACCTGCGCTCCGGAGACTACCAGCTGCCCGGAATGCCCCACTCGGGCGCCCTGCCCTACGATCACTCAGCCGCCTACTCAACCGCCCACTCTGGCTCCCACGACGTCTACGGAGACGCCTCAGCCGCCTACCAACCCTCCAACGCAGCCTCCAACCCAACCGCCCACTCTGGCTCCCACAACTTCTACGGAGACTCCACAGCCGCCTACTCAGCCGCCAACGAAGCCTCCGACCCAACCGCCCACCACCGCTCGTCCCACAAAGCCTCCTCCGCCAGGCTGCAACCCGAATCCCTGCGGAGCGAACGCCGACTGCTTCAACATCGGCAACCAGGTCACCTGCATCTGCCGCGTTGGACACTCCGGAGATCCTTGGGTCGGCGGCTGTCGCACAAACTCGAGCACCTGCGTCGTCAGCGGCGATCCTCACTTCAGGACCTTCGACGGCACCTTGTATGACTACATGGGAACCTGTCCCTATGTCCTCTCGCAGCCCTGCAAGCTCGCAACCGCCGATCCCCACTTCTACTCGGTGAAGGTCAAGAATCGCAAGGAATATCCCGAAGCAGCGTGAGTTGATTCAGTCCTACTGTAGACCTAAACAGGCTCCTTTCAGAGTTTCTTGGGTTGAGGAGATCGAAGTTACGATGGCGGAGCAGAAGATCTTCGTCTCCGAGCGGCTGGAACTCTTCGTCAACGGAATCACCTCCTACTACCCCTTCTATTATCCGTCGAAGGACGACGCGAAGGTCTCGGTCGAGCTCCGCGGCCGCACCGTCTACATCTCGAACCGCGACAACGTCGTCGTGCAATTCACGCCTTTCTCCATCGCCCTGACGATCCCCCACCTTGAGGAGTTCCTCGGCAAGGACGGAATCTGCGGTTTCGCCGGCAACCTCAACAACAACTGCACGGAGGATCTGGTCGGCCGGGACGGAACGACGCTCAGCAACTCGCGCTGCCGCTGGTCCCAGGACATCAAGACGCTGAAGGAGATCGCGGCGGTCATGGACTCGTGGATCACCGACGACTTTAACAACTGGAAGGGAACGTGCGAGAGAGGCGACAAGATCGTCGAGCGCCTCCCCGCCTGCAACGTCGCGTCGAAAGCCGCCGAGTGCGCCTTCATCAAGCAGGCGCTGACCGCTGAGGGACCCTTCGCCGCCTGTCAAGGACTCGGCAAGGAGAAGATCGAGAACGCCTTCGACAATTGCGCCTACGACGCCTGCTACGCTCCAGGAACCAAGTGCCAAGTCTTCCAGGACTTTGCGGACACTTGCCAGCAGGAACTCGGAGGTGAGCACCGTGAAATTCAGTCCCTCAAACTACCGTACTCTTGCAGAAGCTGATCTGAACTCGTGGCGCTCGGCCACCGGCTGCGCCCTCGACTGCCAGAAGATGAACCCGTTCTCCACCTACCACTCGTGCATCTCCGGCTGCCAGGCGACCTGCGCGAACCGCAATCCGGGCAAGACATGCGACAAGCCGTGTTACGATGGATGCAAATGCAACGCCGGATACCTTCTCGACAACACACAGAGTCCCTCGAAGTGCGTCAAGGCCGACGACTGCCCTTGCTACGACGAGCAGGGCAACGCGCATCCAACGGGCCTCGGATGGCTCCTGGACAACTGTACAGTCCAGGCTGCTTGTCTCTGGGGAGAGATTGTCCGCGACCCCCACAGCTGTCCCCCCAACACGGTCTGCGGTCTCGAGGGCCCGCACATGGGGTGCGTGCCGTCTTGAGTTTGAGTTCGCCTGTTTTTGTAAAATTTTGAAATAAATTTTGCCATTCGCAAATCTAGCAGCTCGCCACACCAATTCACTGCATTTTCAAGAGTTTTCCGTACTTGAGTGAAACGTTGCAAACAAAGCAGAAATCGGGAATATCAAAGCAAATCAAGCGAAAATCAAAGGGGAATAGGACAGGCGGATTAGACAGATAAGTCAATCTGAGGTCCTCCTTATTGAAGCATTCAGACATCTGGATCCGGGAAAAACGTTCATTTATAGGATTGAACGGTGTTCAAACAGAGTGGGTGACCGACACTTCTCTCTTTGAAGAGCGCATCTAATCGTAGGTCGCATCAAGAAAGAAAGACAAAGCCGCCGCAGAGTCGCGTTTTGAATAATCTGCAAATGTCTTTGTCCGTTCACAAGAGTTGAGTGTAATGGTGCAAACAAGGCGGAAATTCGCCATTCAGGATCAAAGAGAGTGTGGAATTAGGCGGAATTGTGTCAATCTGAGGTCCGTAATTAAGTAATCTCACTCTCACTCAATTGCCGGCATTTAGTATGTAGTAGTGGAGATGATAGGAGTCGCTATGCCACGATAAAGGTCTACGTTTCATTTTTCTGCTAATCAACCGAACAGGCTGGGTGGCCGATAGAAACGCCAATGATCGACAAAAAAAGAACACATTTAAACCGGTTTTCTGCGCAACTGATCGACCCTTTGCAGAACGCTTATAGACCCACAATGTTTAAACAAAACACACAGCAAATAAAGCAAAAAAAAATGTCCGCAGATGATTTGACAAAGCGCTGATGCGAGAAGTCAAATCTTGCACTCTCAATCAAGTGTTTATTACATGACAACTGAGTACCTGACCACCTACTCACAATCAGGACTGCACCGCCTGAACTACTGCGCGATGACACTCTGTCTAATGTAAGTCATAAAAGCCTAAGGACAACAAATGGAAAAGTCCAAAATGTAGTAGTGAAAAAAAGGATCACAGTAGGGTGTCGTACAGTGGCGCTCTACTGAAAATTGATTCTTGAGGAGCACGCGGACGATTGGGGTAAGCAAGAAAACGGTTCATTGATACATTTATTCAATCTCATGTGAGTCGATTGTTGAATCGCATCCAAAAGTTCCAAATCGAATCGTATCCCTTGCAGAAGCAGATCGTCTTGATTTCGTGATTTCCGACGCAATGGCTGTGGAATCCGTATTTGTTGAGTCGCTGGAAGACCGACGACAACATCGTCGCCTGGAAGCCGTTCTGTCGTTCCACTTTGTAGTGCGCCTCGAAGATGCCGCCGCTGGGCGCCACGGTTAACTGCAGAAGGTAGACTTCGTCGTCGGTGTCGAGCACGAATCTCTGCGCCCTCGTCTTCTCCGGGATTACGGTCATTCGCTGGCAGAGGTGAAGAAAGCCGGCGTCCTGGAGGAACCAGTGCAAGTCCTCGAGAGCTGTTTCGGCCAACCGGAGCGCAGTTTCGGAGAGCGGATCGAGCGGCACGTCGTACTGCTGCTCGCAGAGACAGTAATCCAAGGCGACGTTCAGCGTCCCGCAATGACGAGGCTCAGGCAGTCGCTCCAGGAGACTCGCGCCGCCGCTGACCTCGAAGGGAGTCGATTGCGTTTGCGCGAAAGCCGAGAAATCCCTGCTGGCAGCCATCTGAACGTTCTCCTAGAGCACCCGCACGAGTTTCCGCGCTTACCTGGGCGATTTGGGAGAAAGTCGCGTGGAGGTCGTAGTGAGTGATCAGTTTCTTCGCATTCTCCCTCAGCCGCGCCATCACCGGCGGATTACGGTACTTCCGAGGCACTGAAATGGCCAGAAATGGATTGTTGTCCTCCATTTTGCCCACAGCGGTCCATCGAATGCTGCTGTGTCGCAATCCGTGATCCCCCACGAAGACAACGAAGGCATCGTCGAGCTGCAAAGTTGCGAATCGCCATGAGAGACGCGCTACTCGCCTACCCGATCTCTGTTTTCCCTGAAGAGCTGATAGAACTCGTCGTCTTTGGCATAGAGAGTATTCGGCACGTCATGAGCCACATGATCCCAGATGATTGAAAACTGCGATTGATTACGGTAGGAGCGCAGGAATTGCTTCATGAACGCGTGAAGACTCCGTCGTGGGTCGTGGCACAAACGAGCGAACATTTGGTACATGCTCGGATCCTCGACCAAGCGCTGTGTGTAGGCTCTGCGAGGGGTGATTACGAGGCTAGAATCACTGAACACTCACTTGAAATTGTGCTTGACAAAGTTCCTCCTGAATCCGGCGCACAGATACTGTAGGACGCCGCCGCCCCAGTCGTCGCCAAACATCGTGTGGAATCCCAGATCGCGGAATTTGAATCCGACAAACGGCAGCTCGTCGAGGAACTCTTTGCAGCGCTCGCCGCCTTCCGCTTTCCGCGCGGGACCGTAAATGCTTTCCGAGGTGTCGGCGATGGAGATGCCGCTGAACATAGCGAATCCGTTTGGTCGACTCCCAAATCCGATTTTGTTCAAGAAGCCAAACTCCACGGCGTCCAGCGACGTCCGCAGGAAGTGGAGCGTCTTCTGGAGCTCTCGCGCCGCCTGGGACGAAGAAACAGAGTCCAGAACGACCACGTACACGCTCGGACGCTCCTGCTCCAGGGAGAACTCGGGGATCTCGTCTGTTTCGCTGTGGGTGCCGTAATCGGGTTGATTGCTGCAATCAAACGGTTGTTTTGGAAACGGAATCGAAGAGTTCTATCAGCAATGTTGCTGCCAGCACTGCCACACTTGGCAATTTCTGCAAAATCTGATCTCATATCGACGTCAGCAGGGCTTAAATCTGGCTTAAAAAGCGCAATTTCAAAAGAATGCACACTCAGTAGCTATTGAACATAAAAATCGATGATTTTCGGCTGTGAAGAGACCAGTTAGCTCAAAATTAGACGCAGAAGGTACATTGAAGCCTTGCCGACGTCGCTATGAGAACAGATTTTGCAGAAATTTGCAACAAAGCGCGTGATTTGCCTCGGTGCCTCGCGTAATTTGATACGTTGAAAGCGCCAACCGCTGTCAACAACATTTCAGCGCCGTGCGTTCGAACGTGCGAACTTTACGGACTATTTTAAATCGACAATAACGTGCTTCAAACCGACCGTTTTTCGACGATTTGCGTGTGAATGAACTCGTAGGTCGGCCGCTTCACCGCATCGTCGCCACATCGAACGTTGACGAATTCGCACTTTGTCTTAACGTCGCCAACTGCTTCCCAGTTACTGTAGCTGATGTTCCACTCGCTCGTTTGCGAAATGCACCTCGAAATACAGTATGATTGAGGTTTGGGATGCGGCGTTTGTACCTGGCAATGCAATCCGCCGACGTGTACTCATTGCCACTGATCACAATCCTTCCGTTGACCAACGCCGACGAAATTCGCTGATTTGGAGTGCAGGTGACCTTGAAGTTTGGGTCAATGATGTGCCTGATTGTGGGGTCCCACGGATCCTTCACCGGCAGCGCACATTTGGATATGTACGTAAAGTTCACTTTGTTGTTTTTCGAACCTAAATTCGCCCTCTGACGCTGAGAACAGAACAGCAGACTTACAGTAGTAAATACGGTCGCTGCTCTCTAGTGAATTCGCTAAAGAAAGGAATTGTGTGTCTTCACATGGGTGACAGCTGAACTTACTTGCGAAGGGGCGCTGACTGAGGAAGAGAAGACCTGAAATGACATCACAGCTATGACCTAACAGCCGATTTGCTTACCGATCGCTGCAAAGAGCACAAATAGGAGTCTTCTCGAGCGAATCATGAGTCAAACCATGCTGCGATTCTCCCAAGATCTGTTTTATCTCGTCATCTAGTCACTCGTCAAAGGTCAACGTCGGTTATCGCCGCATCTCCGATTATTTTCGCATGTCGAATAAAAGTCTCAAGTTCATGTCGTCAATTTTGACTATGGTATCAGTGTTCAAATCTGAAGCAGCACATAAACTGCGCTGAATTTCGATTAGTCGTGCGCCCCCGAGAAAGGTTAAAAAATTTCATAAAAACGCCAACGATTTTCCGTCAATGATAAGAGGAAAGTTCTTCACCAGTCGTCAAAGGTCACTCACTCACATCAAACAAGCCAAAAACTGGTTGAAGCACTAGTCTAGAAATGCCTGTCTGGTCGAGCGTTATCACTGCGGTTTGACCAATTTGACCCTTGGGTCCGAACCCCCCGTGGAGTCCAAACATTTGTTTTTTGTCTTTAAGTCTTTTAAAGCTTTTAAACATTTTTATTCCTGAAATTTACACCTTTGATTAACCATGAAAATTTTTTTCCACAATTGAGGAACTGCTGCCCCACCGAACGAACCAGTTTAAGTGATTTTTTAGTTCTTGGTTTCGGCCCAGTGCGCAAAATGGCTGAATTGCTGCTTTACAAAGTTGAATTCCGCTCTGTGTTCTGTGCACTCGTTGCTATGCTTTCATAAAATGCATCGTCTAGCCGTTCAGGGTTGGCTACCTGTGGAGATTGCCATCTGCACCGAAGATAGCGATCTTCGCTACAAACGATATTCGTCTGACCTATTTGAACTTTTGTGTGTTTAGATGCGTGTAAACCCCAGTAGCAAAGAGATGCCTCGTAGCTACCGTATTCTACTGCTTCTGAGCGTCGTTACACTCTTCTCACTGCTGTTTCTGCACGACGATCGTTCTAGCATTCTGGGAAAATGGCTCGACGACCCGCACATCAGTTGCGTCCTTCCCAACCACGATCCGTGGGATCCGACGATCGCTGACAAGTTGAACACTGATCGGACGCGCACAGAGTGCGTTCCCTCTGGAAAGCAGTTGACAGCGCTCAGCGCAGATGGCGTGCTGCGGGTGCTCGAGGAAGCTGGGTGAGTTTGCACCGCTATTTCAGGGACTAATTCAATTCAGGTCGTTCTCATGCAGCTATCGAATAGTCTATGCGGACTATTTTAACTTTGAACGAGTGGAGACGAGCGAATGGTTCAATTTGACCTCGGAACCGGTGCAGTTGAGGAAGAATTTCGTAGAAACGAAATGTTCAAACTCGTCGGGAGACGAGATTTACAACAACTTTCACTTTCAGGCAGTCGTTTCCCCACTTTTCGGTGATTTTTGAATGCAAACTTTCAGGTCTACGATGAGAGCACCTACCGCAAAGAAGAGGAGAACGTCTACAGTATCATGACCTTTGTGATGGACTCTGTTTCCGCGTCCAACGCCGCCCGTTCTCTCGTCGAAACTCGGAAAATCCTCCGAACAAACTACGACGCGGTCACCTTCCGCTACCACAACAAAGACGGAGTGAACTCGAACCCTAACGCGTATGCCATGTTCACCGGTGAGCCATTTGACCCGAATTTTTACAGGGAAAAGCGCGACAAAAGCCTCAATCGTGGATTTTCTCATTTTAAGCTTAAAAGCTTTGGCTTTGGCTTGACCCCGAAGCAGGTCAACTTGGCGCCGCCTGGGCGCCAGGACAACTTGGCGCCGGACAACCTGGTGCCGGACAATCTAAGTTTGTAGTACGAAGCCTAAAACCCTGCGGCAGCTCCTAGGCCTAAGCCTGCACTTAGTAAAAAGATTGC
Source organism: Steinernema feltiae (assembly GCA_007213375.1). Classification (NCBI taxonomy): domain Eukaryota; kingdom Metazoa; phylum Nematoda; class Chromadorea; order Rhabditida; family Steinernematidae; genus Steinernema; species Steinernema feltiae. The sequence goes on along the minus strand of MQUG01003068.1, from coordinate 58,209 downwards.
TCGACGCCATGTTGTCCAGCGCCAAGTCGTCCGGCGCCAAGTTGTCCGGCAACAAGTTGACCTGGCGCCAGCGGTCCGGCGCCAGGTTGTCCGGCGCCAAGTCGGCGGCGCCAGGTTGACACGTACCGGGCTTGACCCATTGCTCTGGTCTTATTGTTAGTTCGAATCAGAGAAGCCGACGAGCCGGAAATCGAGCCGGCCGGCTCGTGGCTCGGCTCGCTCTGATTTTTTAACAGCGAGCCGGCTCGTGGCTCGGCTCGATTAGTAATTGTTCTTATCGAGCCGGTGCGATTTTTGAAATACGAGCTTTTTCATTCATTTAACTATCTATTTCCGTTGTTTTCTAATCACATCGAACAAATAAACTGTTAAACGCGCAAAACAGGCAAATTTAGTCAACTTTAGTGAATATTGAGCCGGCTCGATAACCGGCTCGATGGGATTTTCGTAAAACGAGCCGGCTCGTGGCTGGGCTCGATGGCCTTTTTTTTTTAAATCGGCTTCTCTGGTTCGAATGATTTCTGATAGCAAATTTCCCAAGTTTTTGGACACTTGTTGTGATACGAAGAATGTCGTTCTCTGTAAATCAATTTGAAATTCAGGAAATCGAATTTACGATCTCGACAAAAAACAATTTCCGGCCAACTGGCAATCGGAAATCCCCGACCGCTGCACACGGCTCCTTCGAGAAAACGAAACGATTTTCTACGGAGCGCTGAAGATGAACTACTCGATGCTGATGGCAGGCGAAGGGACGGAGACGTTAGTGTACCCGAACTGTCGACCGTACGAGCACATTCCAACGCCGCATTATTCACAGTACGTGGGAGGAATGTTGAGTCGACGACGCACAGCAGCATTTCAGCTCTCTCTTCAAGCACAACTTGACGCTGACGGAGCAGTCAACGCATCCCGAAACGTTCTACTTCAGTCAATGCGCTCAGCCGTATCATAGGCTGCTCGAGTACACGACGCAGTTTCTGAAGAAATTCGACGGAACTGCAAAGTTCACTCACATCTGGAGCACGAATCTCGCGCACGACAGTCCGGATTCGTTATTCAAAGCGGACGAAGTGAGCGCGCGCGGTAGCATCCAACAAATCATTTCCGCTTTTCAGGATTTTGCGGAATTTTTCCGCGCGCACGAGAAGACCTTGGAACGGAGTTTTGTCTTTTTCATGGCCGACCACGGATTCAGATATGGGGAAGTTCGGGAGACGAAGATCGGCGAGTACGAGGACAACAATCCGATGCTGATGATCGCGGTGCCGAAGGCGCTGCGGAAGAACGCGCAGCTGATGGCCAACTTGAAAACCAACTCGGCGCTCCACACGAGTCACTTTGATGTCTACGCGACGCTCTACGACATTCTGCACTTGGCCAAGAAGAACAACTACACGGATTTCGACTCCGTTGACTTCAGGCGAGCACGCGACAAGTGAACCATTGCTAATACCCCAGTTTCAGGAGCGTGATCGGCGAGCGACGCGGAAAGCGAGCTGCTTCTCTCCTCAGGCCGATCGAGAAGCAGAGAACCTGCTTCGAGATGCAGATTCCCGAAGAATACTGCTTGTGCTCGGCTTCCCTTCAACCGGTCAGCGCGGAGAGTGCCATTGTGCAGAGAGCCGGCCACGAGATCATTCGTCATATCAACAGTTTCCTCTCCGAATTCCCGGGAATTGATGGAAAATGCGAGATTCTCACTTTGGCGAGGGTCATTTCTGCCGAATCGCTTTCTCTGAGCTTTGGACGTCAAGTCTTGCGCGTGCGGCTGGAAGCAGAGGCACCTAGCAAAGGCGTCTTCCAGGCTTCCGTTCGAGTGTCGTTGTTCAACACGCTCGAAGTCATCTCAAGAGTTGTTAGAGTCAACGCCTACGGCAAGCAGGGAAACTGTGCGATGCACGAGAACACTCGACCGCTTTGTTACTGTAAAAATCAAATCGTAGAGTGATAAATATTGTCGAAATGAAATCGAATGTAGAGAGCGCACTATGTTTTCAACGGGAAATGCCACTTTTCGACCTAGGTCGGTCACAATCACAATCGAGAAGATCTCAGAAGAGAAGCAATGAAGCTTCATTCTATCTTTTCGAGCTGATATGGTGGAAATTCATGAATTGGAAGCTGAGAATCATCAATTTCTAAAGTAGCTGTTCCTCAGGTGGTTCAGATGCAAAACAAAATTTTGGGTTTTTGGGCGATTTTACAGGTTGTTTGCTGTGACGTTCTCCGCCCGCCTATTGTAATCCTCTTTGTTTGTACACGAAGTAGCTCATGTTACGACTCACTAATCTGCTCCCCCGCTCCTTTTCCTGCTGGTCACTGACACAATTTCGCCTAATTCCGGCTTCTAGCTGTAATAAGCTGGAATAAGATGGCCTGGCGGTCTGATTCTCCATACGCCTCACGTAATCCTCCTTGATTGTCACGTGATGTGCTGAGTTCGCTTTGATCATCCAAATACCAAGATTGGCGTTACGGCATCGAAGCAGGACAACTTGACGCCAAGAACCTGGTACTTGGCAAATGGTCGTAGCGAGCTTAAAATTCGTTCTTGGCTAAACATACTGCAACTGCTTTAGGCTTAGGCCCACTGAGTTGGTGGTTTAGGCTACTTATTGGCTTACCAGGCATCGTAGAGCAACTTTTAGACGTGTTTAACCTGCCGCCAAAAGATCACCAAATGCAGATCCAGTTGGCGCCAAGTTGGCCAAGTTAAATTTGAAAGATCTCAGTCGCCTCAACGGTTTGACTCAGTTTTAGAGAATGTAGCGAAACACGAACTGCTCCAACCGGATTTCAAAAGAATTCATCTCGAATAGCGCGACAGTCCATGTCTTGTCTCAGTCGTTTTTCGAGTAACATTAAACCAGATCCCTCGATTCCTGATTTTCACTTTCATTTTCGATATGTTATCAGGGCGGATCTGAGCTCTGTGAAAATCGTGTTATCTAAACTTTCAGCGCAGATCCGCGCCGATAACGCGGTCATTAGAGTCTGCACAAACAAAGAATCGTTAAAGAAACGAAGAAAACGCGAGACGGTTCAATCAGTTCAACCTTTGAGGAGATCAGGTTCTCCAGAAGTTTTTTTACGAGTGGTTTTGGTGCGGATTTTGGGATTTCTGCGCGTTTTCGAAGGTTGCTTGCTACAAAGTTGGTGCCACGATAACCAGTGAACGCGTTTGGCAGACTCCTGCAGCTGTGGCCAACGGAATTCAGGCCCAGCAAGACAGTCATTCTCGAAATCGATGTTTCTCGGCTGCTGTTGCATCAATTCACACGAAATCAGCACTGAAAGATAGAACGAAGCTTTGCGAACATCTTCTCTAGAACAGATTTTGCTAAAATTAGCCCTCGATCGCATGCGTAACCGAGTTAGGTCGCAAAGTGGCATTTCCCGTTGAAACCAGACCGCGCTGTCTGCAATCGGTGCGAGCTCGAACGTGCGAACTTTATGAACAGTAGTTTGATTTGACTTCGCACACCTGATGATCCGCCACCGTATGGGGCAAACTGTTCTGCATGTTCATTGCGCTGGCCGGAATTCCATTGGGACCCGTCATGTTCTAGGCATTGGCCATTGGCCGATTAGGCCTAAGAAATCAAGAGATTTTCAACTTATTATTAATGCGTTCATATCGTGTCGCTTGTCTTGTCGTTCTTGGATAACCATATCGTAACAGCCTTGAGCTTAGGCTGACATTATTGGCTTCGTTCAAACACGTTTGACCTGCTGCCAAAACAGCCCTATACCAAATTCAGTGCGCGCCAAGTTGACATTTTTGATGACGCGATCGAAATAGAGCGAACACGTACGGAGGCGTTCCGCTAGCGGCAATCACCACATCTGCCCGCGTTCAAACGCGCTCTTCAAAGTGTCACTTGGAGATACCATCTCCTTCGCGTGGAGTCTACCATCGCGAAACGATATCCATCTGTCTGCTGGTCAAGGATTTCGAACAACGACTCGTTATATGTACTAGGTGATGTCCATGTGATATTCGACAAAAATGAGCTTTTTGACACGTGGCCAGCGCTACAATCGACTCGTAATTCTCTGTTTTCTACTGCTTATTGCTGTTGCTTACTTCATCTTCCTTCTGACATCATCCTCAAACGACCGAGTGCCTCCCAACTCTCCCTTTCTTCTCTTTTCATCCTATTTCACCTACGTTTCTGAATCTACAGTCGCATTCCAAGCCGTTGGATTCAGCAAATGTCGACTCAAAGAAGACGCACTGAAATTGATCGTTGGAGGTGAACAGTACCCCTTGCAGGTTGTTCTCCTGCAATTCGCGTGTCCAAACGACAGGAATTGCACTTGGGTGGACCACAAGCTCTACGCAGAGCTTCCGACTACGGTAGATCAAACACAGGTGATCTTTTATCTTCTGTTTTTTGAGTTTGAAGCTCTTAGATCTACCTGCTGAACGGCGATGAAAACGCGCTGAAACTGGCGATGCCGGAATCGGTAGCGGCGAAGCGTACGGCAGGGTTGGAGGTCTGCGTCGCGCCGCTCTACTACTCCAACAATTGGATCCGCGTCATCGAATTCGTGGAGCTCTACAGACAGCAGGGCGCGTCGCACTTTTACGTCTACGTCTCCAGCGTGTCTCGAACGGTCGACGAGTTACTGCGGTTGTACGAGGCAAAGGTTCGTTCGTCCAGTTGCTCTCTCCGCTGCATTCTGTGCGCCTTTCAGGGTCTAGTTACCGTAGTCAGATGGCCAGAGCTCCCAAAAGTGGACTCAACATCTGAATCGGTGTTCAGACTGGGCCAGAACAGCGCGATTCAAGACTGCGTGCTGAGAAGCAAAGGGAAATTTGTGGCCGTCGTCGACTTGGACGATTACATCATAGTCCAGTGAACCGCTGTCCCGCTCAGCAATGTCAACTACGGTAATTTTGTTTCAGAAACGAGGCTCTCCTCGATTTCCTGGAACGAGAGTCGAACGACAATCCTCGCGTTGGCTCATTCACCTTCGACATGCTCTTGACCCCTCAGAATCCGCACTCGGGCGACCTCTCCGACTGGAAATCGATTGACTTTGGTGGCTTGGCGGAAACGAACGTTTGCGAAAACTGTCAGTGGAACGGAAAACCGATCGTCATGCCCGACAAGATTGATTCTGTGTCTCCGCACAGCGTGTTTCATCGACGAAGGCAGCCGGGAATCCTTGGACTGCTATTTGGGGTCTCGTATTTTCAATCTACCGTAATTCGACCGTAGTTTTGGCTTCTCAAGAAGCGTTCAATCGCGATTTCAGGTTTCTCGCGATGTCGGAGTGTCCTATCATACGAGATTTGCTTTGTACAACGATCACGACCCGAAAGCGGTCTTTGAGAAGCGTAAGCTCCTCCCCGCAGAGGTCGTCAGCGGAATTAAGACGAATTTCGATGAAATCATGACGGAATTCACCAAAACAGAAAGAAACCTAACGACGCCGGACACCGCGCAAGTGATGCAAGACTGCAATCCCTCGTGCGTTTGAGCTCTGGCGACGGACCGATGTTCTGTGCTCATTTCAGGGTTGTGGGCTTCTGTCAGATGCCCTATCGATCGTGTCGCGAGAAGATGAACGCATTGGATGAGTGGATTTTCCCCGAAGACGTGGAAGAACCTCATCACTCATATGTTGTGCTGTAGATTGTAGATTTCGAAAAGGGAAGATCGCATTGTTCTTCTTTAATTTTAAATAAACGCTGAAGCGCGCGCCTTCGTAATCACAATTCAAAATAATGGATTTCATGTCACTTAATATGAATTACCTTTGTGTTTTTTTTGCAAGCAAACAAGCGCCACATCACTGATTGAAGATTTTCAAGATTCTTCATCGAAACAGGCGTGCAGCACAGTGCATCGGTCACTCAACGTGAACTCAACGCAAAAGGGAATGAAACTGTGACAGAGTTCGGAGAAGTTCTCGATGTTATCCCGAAATGTGGAAGCAGCTTTGGATTGGATGCGCTCGAAATGTTTCAAAGTTTGCGAAAATTCAAAATTATTTGATTTCCTTTAGGAGTGGCTCTTCTCAACGTCCACTCACTAGCAGAAAGACGCAAAATCGCTAGTTTGACAGGTGGATCTGTGACTCTATCGCTCGCTCTGTTTTTCGCATCCAACCGACACCTTGTAGATCGGATCGTTTTCGCAAATTCTATTCCCGCGCAATCATTCCAATTTGAAATAATTGCCAAAGACGAGGAGTTCTACAGCTCTTGAGCGACTCCCGAGCCTCGTCACTGCGGGACGCTAAACGTCGCCTTGGATTACTGTATCTGCGAGCAGCAGTACGACGCGCCGCTCGATCCGCTCTCCGAAACTGCGCTCCGGTTGGCCGAAACAGCTCTCGAGGACTTGCACTGGTTCTTCCAGGACGCCGGCTTTCTTCACCTCTGCCAGCGAATGACCGTAATGCCGGAGAAGACGAAGGCGCAGAGATTCGTGCTCGACACCGACGACGAAGTCTACCTTCTGCAGTTCACCGTCGCGCCCAGCGGCGGCATCTTCGAGGCGCACTACAAAGTGGAACGAGAGAACGAGGATGTTCTTTATGCATCGACAATAAATATTTTAATTACGGAAAACAATCCGAAAAACGATTTAATTGAACTAAAGCCGACCCAAATCATATCGATCAACACAACGCTGATCCTCTACATTGATGAAGAAGAGCCGATAGTTAGCTCCCAAGCCGAGTTTAAAGAAGAGGAACCTTCCCTCCTCTGCTGTCCTCTTCATAAACACTCCAAACGCCTTCTTCTGCGCGTCACTGGGTTTGTGAAACTCGGCGTTCCACTGGCAGATCGTGTAGCCCGCGAGGTCCAGTTTCCCTCCTTTGTGAAAATAGTCCAACATTGTGAATTCTGCAAATTCAATGTCCACAAGCACGTGGTCCAAATGCGAGTTTTTCGGGATTTTGGCGTGCTCACCGAGGAATTCAACAAATTCCACGTGTTTGAATTCTTTTGTCGTGTAGACAACGGTGTTCGGATCTAAAAACGAGCGAGATTTTGCGAGAAAACAGAACTGCGCTACCTTCTTTGACACTTGTCCACTCTGTTCTAGATCGATTTCCCACAGCGAATGGAAAGTACTGACCGATCGGCTTGTAGATTTCTTCGTTTACCACGGTGATCGGGTCGGCGCCGAAGAAAGTGCAAAATGGAAAGTCTTTCTTGAATTCGGTCTCTACTCGGACGTCATGACCGATGCCAAGGGTGATAATGAAGCATTCTGCTGGCTGAAAGCAGAAATTTACGCTCCAATTCGACGGATTTGCAGTGCGCAAACATGCAGCGTTGGGAAAGCGTCGTCTAAATCTGCCGATTTCAGGATTTTTGTGAAATTCTGACGTGTTCGCAGACCTCGAGTTCCCCTTGCACTCATTTCGAGTCAGATTTAGACGATTCTGTCACAATAGTTTTGGTCTTGCAGTGAACACAATGTGTTATATGCGGTACGTGTCAACCTGGGGCCGCCGACTGGGCGCCAGGACAACTTGGCGCCGGACAATCTAAGTTCGCAGTACGAAGCACAGTGAATTTTGGATTTGGACTTGCTGCGCTCGCGCAAAATTCACTAGGCAAACCCTGCGGCAGCTCCTAGGCCTAAGCCTGCACTTAGTACAAAGCCTGCTGAAGTACGAAGCCCTAAGATTGCTCGGCCCCCAGTCGGCGGCGCCAAGTTGACCTGCTTCGGTGTTATATGTACAGTACCCATAAACAGCTAAGACAGAAATAGACTATAGCTGAGCCATTGCTAAACTGTCGCTAAAATTCGCCGTTCCAACTCGTTGTCTGAATAGTCTGAACCGAATGCAGCCAGAGCCCTTCATTGTCCACAGAAAGATTTTGCTTAAATTATAATGAGAACGGAGTGAGACCAGACGTTGCGCCTGATCTAATGTGCAAACTTTAGCAAGGGTAGTTCGATTTAGTTTGACAATACCGTCTGATTATTTGAATAAACTGCCTACCGTAGTGACTGGACTCAAATAGTACTTGGTTTCGTCGTCGTTGTCATGATTCAAAATGATGAGCTCGTTGAGTGGAAAAGCAGATTTACAGTAGTTGTCCACTATCGGAAGCTGCGTCCAGACATCGACATCCTCGATGTCGAACAGCGTCGAGTAGTAGCATTGACTGCGGAGATGATGGCGCATTTGCTAAAGGATTCAAATTACGAAGGTCAATCGAAAACGATCAGAGTACGAGGCTGTTCGAAGAATGACCGTCGTAAAGAAAGAAAGCGGTACGCGACAACTCGACGCCCGAATTGTTTTTGAAGTTAACATAATTTCTATGACTGAGTTCAAGTCTTCTGTGCATTGGATCGAGTTTTAAACGTTACCTGAGGAGAATATCGGCTAGCACAGCGACTTTAGCGCGAAAATTAAAACTAAAGTCTTATTCTCTCAGGAAAAACAGAAAAGAATTTATGATATTTCCCGTCAGACACCATTTGACTTAACAACAAGGCCAAAGCAGATGTCTAAATGGGTCAAGCCAAAGTCTAGGACGAAGCCTCCAGTTAACATAGTGAATTTTAGGCTCGCTGCGCTCGCACAAAATTCACTAGGCAAACCCTGCGGCAGCTCCTAGGCCTAACCCTAAGGCAGTTACAATATGGTTAGCTCAGAACTAAGCCATAAAACTCAGTTAAAAGCCTCTTTCCCAACATCGCGACGTAAGAATAACAAGTCCTCGCCCAAATTTTCCTCCGGTAACGTTTAAAACTTGATCAATGCACAGAAGACTTGAACTCTGTCATAGAAATTATGTTAACTTCAAAAACAATTCCGGCGCCGAATCGTCCTGATCCGGAAAAAAGACCGTGGTGCGTCGCAGAACAAAGGCAATTTTTTGGACCAAATAGGTTTTAAGATTCAGTTTTTTAGGCTAAACTACAAAGACAGTCAGCCCGAATGTCCTACGAAGCCTGGCATTTAGGCAACCCTCCGAGTCCCTCTATAGAAATTAACAACTTTTGTAACTTTTGGGAGACCTGAGATTGTGAATCCGAAACGAGCATCCTGAATCGATTTGGATTCGTGAAGAACAGGCTGTAGGCGAGGACCAGCAGAACGATAGCCGCCAAATAGACGAAAACGTTGTGCTTCATATCTGAAATCAACTGTAAATCAAACCCGCGCTGAACGGATTTGTAGCCGATCTGTGGAAGGGTGCGGTAAGCGAGTATGTTGCGCGGAATTGAGGGACGATGAGAATAAAGCAGAAAAAAAAGGATTAAAAGAGAAAGTTGGATCAACTTCAAACTTTCAAAATCAGCAGAGCACAGGAGATCACAATGACTTCGCGATTGGGTATTTTGGGTGTCTTATAGAATTAGGCCAAAGCAACAGTGCAATTTTTCAGATCCTATCACTTCAACTGGAGCCGCCGCAACAAATGCAACGATTTTCGCCGCTACAGATCGTCCGATACTGAAACTAGGTCTTCGATTGTCTGTTCCTTGGCGCTGTTTGTGACTTTGAAAGTGTTGCATTAGAATACGCTAAGGACGCTACTAGCGACGACGTTCGCCAGCTCAATATGCGACGGCACAGAAAATACTTAAAGAGCCGAGCCACTAGGCTCGTCTTACAAAAATCCCATCGAGCCAACCGGCTAGTCGATTTCAGAGCCTGCAAAGTTGAACCTTTAACTTTGTCCCTCTCCATAAAGTGGAATACTGTAGCCCTCCGCAAGGTTGAATCGCTGTCAAACGCCGTCAAAGAGATCTCAGAGAATCAATAGTCAAATGTTTAACCGCGTCTTTCTTCAAAGCATTGAACTCCCAATCTGACAACGCCGTTCGTGTTTCTCAATCAAGGTAAGCCGAGCCACGAGCCGGCTGGCTTAAATTCCAGCTCGTCGGCTTTACTGGTCAGTACAAAAAGAACTCTAAACCGTTACCGCACGTTACAGTTGTTACTCTATCAATGTTGCATAAGTGTGTCAACACTGATTTAATCACGGTTTAGTGCACGAGCTGATTTGTTGCGACCGACCTACTGCGCGCTATTGTCGGATCTTATCGGATGTGGAGGATCACAAGCTTGAATTTTGTCATCGTTGTAGAAGAACGCATTGAGCTCCCTGTGCAGTAACCCCGATCTTAGGAATTGTGATAAAAAGGATACTCGAAACCTGATTGAAGATTTTTAAGATTTGGAATTGCCAATTGCAAAGTAATGAATTGAGTCGTTTGTTATTTTTCGAGTCGAGTCGTTACGTTCGAACGCAGGTCCTGAAATGTTGTTGACAGCGGTTGGCGTTTTCAACGTATCGGACCTCCTACCGAGGCAAATCACGCGTTCATAGCGATGTGGACAAGGCTTCAATCTATCTTTTGGGTCTAATTTTGAGCGAATTGCTCGGTCCACAGCCCAAAATCATCGATTTTTATGTTTAATAGCTACTGAGTGTGCATGTTCTCTTAAAATGCACAGCATAAATTTACCAATGGACGTTCGATTCTGTTTTGAAAATAGCTCTAATGGCGATTGACAGATTGAAGCGTCGTTATAACATCAGCTGTTTCTCAATCAGGACGAGCCAAGCCACGAGCCGGCCGGCTTAAATTGCGGCTCGTCGGCTCGTCATTGAAGATTTTTCAGATTTGGAATTGCGAATTCCAAAGTAATGAATCGAGTCGTTGTGAGAGAGCATTAAATTAATTTATTTAACATTACTTAAATGAACATCTCATAAGTTGAGCGCGAAACTCATTCCTTTGCCTTCTTGCAGACGTAGACGTGCATGCGAGGAGTGTCGCAGGGCACGTTATTCCACGTCCAGTGGGGCGACGTGTCCTGGTACAGCTGAACAATCGATTAGTCATCAGCTGAGCAGCGCTACCGTACCTCGAGGCAGTTCTCGACGCCGGGCTTGTTCGGCTCGTTGCGGTGCCAGTTGGTGAAGTCGAAGGGCGTGCCGTCGGTCCACTCAAACTGGTTGTTCTTGGCGGGCGAGTGGGCGCCGAGCCACGGATCGTCGCCGAAGGACGAGGAGCCGACGAGGCGGCCGATGAAGTCGTTCTCCTCCTTCGTGTGCACGGACGCCAGGTGGGCGCCCTCGGCGACACAGGCGGCTTCCGCGTCCAGCCACGAGATGTGAGCCGAGAGCATCGTGGAGCGGTAGCACTTGCCCGTCGACTCGAGCGTCGACCAGCCGGCGGCGCAGACGGCGCGGGTGATGGCCGGTTCAGGCGTGCTCGCGGCTGTGGGACAAGGCAGCTCGGTGGGGCAATCAGGGCAGGGATTCGCCGACGGCGGGCAGGTGGGCGCCGAGTCTCAAAAAGCATAAACTAAATCAAGCCGTAAAATGAGTCAACTCACTGGGGCAGTTGGCAGGATGGAGGACCGGAACCTCGCAGACGAAGGGGATGAGATTGCAGCAGAGCGCCGGCGTCCAAGATCCGTTGGCGCGCGAGGCGCTGACGCAGTCGCGGTTGAAGACGTCGATCTGGCTGCTCGCCCAGTCCACGTATCCTCCAAAGCTCGACCCATCTGTCCACTTCCAGGTCTCGAAATCGGCGATCTTGTTCCCTCCGATCCAGAAGTTTGCGTGTTCTTTGAAGTTCTGGGCAGCTCCGGCTAAAACGACTGAATTAAACAGCGATCTGTCCATCCTACAGTACCTGTGATGATCACGGTGTCCTGAGCGTTGTCGATCGAAGCCAAGTGGCCTCCGAAGGCGCGACACATCTGCTCGGCGCCGATGAAATTCGTTCCCTGGGGCGCGAATTGGAAGCATTTCGAGCTGTCGGCGCTGGGAACAGATCGCTCGGGGCAGAATCCTTCTCCGTGGACCAAGGCCACGAGGAGAGCCGGGATGAGAAGAGCCACAGTCGTCATCGTAGCTGAACGGAGCTCGGGTGAGACGAGTGTGGTTGCTAGTCGCGATTGCCGCGTATTTATGGAGTCCAAAACGCCTCATTTGTGTTGGAGCCGAACTGATAAACGACCTTTTTAGGTTGCTGAAGCAGGAATTGGTCGCTTATCAGAGGAGCTGGAAATGGAATGATTTCAGTTTGCACGCTTGAAAGGTCGATCGATTACGGTAGCTGCACACACAATTGCTCAAAAGCTTGCTTTAGAGGAGGGGAACAGAGGTTGCAGAGGAACGGATTTCATCATCATCTGCGTGTCTCGCCCCCCAAAGATCAAAGATTCAAAGCCGATAACGACGACGACTTGGTTTCTTGGTTTCATCGACACGTTTCTGCGTTTCCTCGTTCTGTTCGCTTCTTTCGAGCACAGATTATCCTCGCAGTGCAAAGTCAAAAGTCAAAAACGAAACACGGAAGTGCGCATAAGCGCTGCGTTCTTTGTTCGCCCGTGCAGCGAGCACGACGTGGCAGTTGCAGGGCACAATCGGACACAAAACGGGTTTGTTCATTGAAATGGATCGGTAGGGAGCCACATTTGAGCTTTGGCAACGTGCCGAAGAGCATTGTTTGACAGAAATTTTGCATTTGAGAGCAATATGAAATTGTTTTGAGGTCAAAGCGGCTAATTCAAGTGTGCTATGAACCTGCGTTGATTTGTGCCTAATGGAGGCGCTGTTCCCACCACAATTGCAGCACATATCACCAGTTCGGTCAACAGCTGACTCCCCGCCAGGCGCTTTTTCGCCCAAAACAACCGTCGTTCCGGATTTTGGCCCCCTTGAGGGTCGTCACTGAGATTATCGCTAATCCACTGAAATCTGATACCACACACAGAGTTGTAGTAACAAATTGAAGGAAATAATCGAGGATAATCCGCCTGCAGCGCAGATTTGGCGCTAATCTGGTCGCGATCGCGTTGCGCAACGGACACTTGGGACACTTCAGTGCTAGCTGAGAATGTCATCTCGATTCCCCTGTGCCACACACCGCGTTTGACGCTTTAACGCCTGTTGGAGCGGCGGCGCTGATCGGATCTTCGAAGACCGTAAATCGGGGAAAAGCGAGATGCGATCGACTTCGGCGTCTTTGACGCGTTTATCACCTCGCGAGGTCACGCCGTGTGCGCTGATCGACGATTCGAGGTGAAGTGTTTACGCGGAAATTAAGACGTTCGGCGACCACACGCCGAGTTGAAGTGCGCAAGGTGGTCGTGTGCCGGGCAGTGTTTCTCACGTTAATTGAGTGCTTTTTGGGGCTTCTAAGCAAACATGACAGCAAACAACGATGAAATCAATCTACGTAAACTTTCAAACTCGATCTTCTCCGTTCCGCTCTCTCGTATTTGAGCCAAAAGGACGCAAAAAGGATGTAGCGGCAGCTTCATACTGGCCGCCAACGCTGAACACCGCCAAGTCATCCTAGTTGAGAGTGAACATCTTGCGTTAATTGACCTACTACTAGATTCTATAGGCCAATAGCTGAAGTGAGCGATCACAACAAGTCTTTGGGTCTAGTTTCATCTTTATTAGATTGTTTAATGGTGGAAATTAGGTTAAGTTCCGGCTTTATGACTTCTGATAACTCGCAGAATACTCGCAAACTGATGAAAGACCCACACGCTCACTGACTGAGGTCAAAACTCGTCCTTCAGTTGATTTATTAACACATTGTGAATGCCAAAATTTATTTTTAAAAATTTTACAAAGGCGAAACTTATTCCTTTGCCTTCTTGCAGACGTAGACGTGCATGCGAGGAGTGTCGCAGGGCACGTTATTCCACGTCCAGTGGGGCGACGTGTCCTGGTACAGCTGAACAATCGATTAATCATCAGCTGAGCGTCGCTACCGTACCTCGAGGCAGTTCTCGACGCCGGGCTTGTTCGGCTCGTTGCGATGCCAATTGGTGAAGTCGAAGGGCGAGCCGTCGGTCCACTCGAACTGGTTGTTCTTCGCGGGCGAGTGGGCGCCGAGCCACGGATCGTCGCCGAAGGAAGAGGAGCCGACGAGACGACCGATGAAGTCGTTCTCCTCCTTCGTGTGCACGGACGCCAGGTGGGCGCCTTCGGCGACACAGGCGGCCTCCGCGTCCAGCCATGAGATGTGAGTCGAGAGCATCGTGGAGCGGTAGCACTTGCCCGTCGACTCGAGCGTCGACCAGCCGGCGGCGCAGACGGGTGCGCGAGTTGTGGTTGGAGCAGCAGTAGTGGTGGTAGTACAGGGCAGCTGGGTGGGACATTCAGGGCAGGGAGTCGCCGTCGGGCAACTGGGTCCTGAATCGCATGGCTACAACTTCAAATCGAACAACTCAACTCACTTGGGCAACTGGTAGGAACCTCGCAGACGAAGGGAATCGAATTGCAGCAGAGCGCCGGCGTCCAAGATCCGTTGGCGCGCGAGGCGCTGACGCAGTCGCGGTTGAAGACGTCGATCTGGCTGCTCGCCCAGTCTACGTATCCTCCAAAGTTCGACCCATCAGTCCACTTCCAGGTCTTGAAGTCGGCCATTCTGTTGCCTCCGATCCAGAAGCTTGAACGACCTGGGAAGTTCTTGGCTGCTCCGGCTAAAACGACCGAATTAAACAGCGATCTGTCCATCCTACAGTACCTGTGACGATGAGGTTGTCCTGAGCGCTGTCGATCGAAGCCAGATGGCCTCCGAAGGCGCGACACATCTGCTCGGCGCCGATGAAATTCGTTCCCTGGGGCGCGAACTGGAAGCATTTCGAGTTGTCGGCGCTGGGAACAGATCGCTCGGGGCAAAGACCTTCTCCGTGGACCAAGGCCACCAGGATAGCCGGGATGAGAAGAGCCACAGTCGTCATCGTAGCTGAACGAGGCTAGGACGACGCAACAGTGACTGCTTGACGAGATAACGCATATTTATAGACTCCAAATCGCGCGTCATTTTTGCAATTGTGTTGGCAAACAACTGATAAACGCTGTTTTTACCGCGATGAGGTGATTGTGCTCCGGGAATTGGTCGCTTATCAGTGCAGCGAGAATGGAAATGACTTTAATCCGAACAACTCCAGGATTTGCACTCAAGAATTTGGATTTGGAGATTTGAATGCGGTTACGGTACGCTAAAAAGCGGTCGAAACACAAAATTTCATTATAATTTTAAGAAAAATGCGGTTTCTGGGACGTTTGATGACTAATTTGCATCGCTGCTTCTCGCTCATGAGGTCACGGGTTCGAAGATAAGCATTTTCTTGAATTTCGCTTACGGTAGTCCAAAGTCACGCCGTTCTGTTCTTTGCTCTGATCGCCTGTAGGCTCCACAAGACCGACGTGGCACTCGTCGCACCCAATTCCTTTGTTCTCGTGGAAGCGAGCGGCAATCCTTGTGGTTTGCTCATCAAAACACAAAAACTTGTTTACCCCGTTTGCAGGCAGACAACGCACGTTTCCGTATGACCGCAGCGAGGAGGGGAAGCGATAAGGAGCGAGCTCACGGAAGAGAGACTATACTTTGAGCTTTTTATCGGCGTCGGAACCCGGAAACGCAACAGGCGTTGGTTCCGATCTTGAGGAAAAAGTAAACAGGCTAATCGGAGTTGGTCGCCGCGGTCGTTGGAATGATGAAGCGAGAGGCTAAATTCCAACTTTTTGACGTAGAGCTGAGATTACGGTAGTGTACAGCGTATCTCTCAACTAGAGAAGCTTTAAGTGAGTTGAATGGTTACTTTAGGTCTGTTCTCGTACCTCAAATGTCCCTCAAGGTCATGAAATACGGGTTCTGAAGTAAACTACAGTAAGCCACAACGTGAAGTTGAGCGCTTATTCCTCTAGATCGCCTTTTTGCATAATTCTGGACCAATCAGGCCAAAATTCATCATTCTAGTGATCTCTGGTGCTTCTCCCAGGTCTTCCAAACCGGAATCAGAGTCAACTGTAGTCTTGCTTCTGTTCATCCAAAATCTCGCTGTAGTCAAGTCAGATCTCGTGTTTATCAGCTCAAAAGGCGTCAAATGCGATAAACAGAAGCCCCAAGAAGCAGATCACCCCATATCCAAAGTCATCAATGCTCAAACTCTTTATTCTTTTAGAATTTCAAATCTCAAATCATCAAACTGCGCGAATCTCTCTTCAGCGAATGCAGTTCTTCTTGTTCGCGTCCCACTTGAATCCCACATCGCACTCGCATCCCATGAAGTTCAAGTCGAGGCCGCAGAACGAGTTGGCGGGGCAGCTGTTGGCCATCTTGTGGATCTGGCCGTTCAGGCAGACGCTCTTCATCTTGCAGTTGTCCCAGAGCCAGCTGAAGCCCTTTGGATGTGCGTTGCCCTGCTCGTCGTAGCAGGGGCAATCGTCGGCCTTGACGCACTTCGAGGGACTCTGTGTGTTGTCGAGAAGGTATCCGGCGTTGCATTTGCATCCATCGTAACACGGCTTGTCGCATGTCTTGCCCGGATTGCGGTTCGCGCAGGTCGCCTGGCAGCCGGACATGCACGAGTGGTAGGTGGAGAACGGGTTGATCTTCGGGCAGTCGAGGGCGCAGCCGGTGGCCGAGCGCCACGAGTTCAGATCAGCTTCTGCAAGAATACGGTAGTTTGAGGGACTGAAATTCATGGTGCTCACCTCCGAGTTCCTGCTGGCAAGTGTCCGCAAAGTCCTGGAAGACTTGGCACTTGGTTCCTGGAGCGTAGCAGGCGTCGTAGGCGCAGTTGTCGAAGGCGTTCTCGATCTTCTCCTTGCCGAGTCCCTGGCACGCGGCGAAGGGTCCCTCACCGGTCAGCGCCTGCTTGATGAAGGCGCACTCGGCGGCTTTCGACGCGACGTTGCAGGCGGGGAGCCGCTCGACGATCTTGTCGCCTCTCTCGCACGTTCCCTTCCAGTTGTTGAAGTCGTCGGTGATCCACGAGTCCATGACGACCGCGATCTCCTTCAGCGTCTTGATGTCCTTCGACCAGCGGCAGCGCGAGTTGCTGAGCGTCGTTCCGTCTCGGCCGACCAGATCCTCCGTGCAGTTGTTGTTGAGGTTGCCGGCGAAACCGCAGATTCCGTCCTTGCCGAGGAACTCGGGGATCTGGGGGACCTTCAGGTTGATGTAGTTCTGCGAGTAGGTGACGACGACGTTGTCGCGGTTCGAGATGTAGACGGTGCGGCCGCGGAGCTCGACGGAGACCTTCGCGTCGTCCTGCGACGGGTAGTAGAAGGGGTAGTAGGTGATGATTCCGTTCACGAGGAGTTCCAGCCGCTCGGAGACGAAGATCTTCTGCTCCGCCATCGTAACTTCGATCTCCTCAACCCAAGAAACTCTGAAATGAGCCTGTTTAGGTCCAAAATCGAAGTGAATCAACTCACGCAGCAGCAGGGTGATACTTGCGGTTCTTGACCTTCACCGAGTAGAAGTGCGGGTCGGCGGTTGCGAGCTTGCAGGGCTGCGAGAGAATATAGGGACAGGTTCCCTGGTAGTCATAGTAGGTGCCGTCGAAGGTCCTGAAGTGAGGATCGCCGCTGACGACGCAGGTGCTCGAGTTTGTGCGACAGCCGCCGACCCAAGGATCTCCGGAGTGTCCAACGCGGCAGATGCAGGTGACCTGGTTGCCGATGTTGAAGCAGTCGGCGTTCGCTCCGCAGGGATTCGGGTTGCAGCCTGGTGGAGGAGGCTTCGTGGGACGAGCGGTGGTGGGCGGTTGGGTTGGAGGCTGCGTTGGAGGCTTAGTCGGCGGGTTGGTAGGCGGCTGAGGCGTCTCCGTAGACGTGGTGGGAGCCAGAGTAGGTGGCTGCGTTGGAGGCTGCGTCGGAGGGTTGGTAGGCGGCTGAGTTGGCGGCTGAGTGGGCGGCTGTGGAGTCTCCGTAGACGTCGTGGGAGCCAGAGTGGGCGGTTGGGTTGGAGGCTGCGTCGGAGGCTTAGTCGTCAGGTTGGTAGGCGGCTGAGGCGTCTCCGTAGACGTGGTGGGAGCCAGAGTAGGTGGCTGCGTTGGAGGGTTCGTAGGCGCCTGAGTAGGCGGGAGCGTAGGGCAGGGCGCCTGAGTTGGGCATTCCGGGCAGCTGGTAGGCTCCGGAGCGCACGTCGGAGTGGCTGAAATGCAATCTTCAGGGTAATCTAGCTCTCGGAGCAGCTTACGAGGGCAGGTCGTGATCGACTCCGCGGGGTGCTCGCACACGTAGGGCTTGAGGTCGCAGCAAGCCGCAGGGTTCCATTTCCCATTGAGTTGACTGACCGCAGCGCAGTTCTGGTCAAACTCGGCTTCTCCGGCAGCCCAGTTGCTGTACGCGAAGCCGCTCTTGTCCGTCCACTTCCAAGTGGCAAAGTCTTCCAGATTGCTCGCTCCGAGCCAGAAGTCGGCTCGATCTCCCTTGAAGTGCTCGACGGCGGCATCTGAAGGCAGTTTGGGCGTCTGCGGGGGTCGAACAGAGAGCCAACTTACTTTGGACGATGAGGTTGTCGGCAGAGTTGCTGATGGAGGCGAGGTGGCCGCCGAAGACGCGGCAGAGCTGTTCGGCGCCGAGGAATTCGCTCTTCGCCGGGACGAAGCGAAAACATTTCGTCCCGTCCGAGCTTTCCTTTGAATTCGGCGGGCAGGCGCCGTGGGCGCCGGCGACGACACTGAGCAGGACGAGGAGAACTCCGGTCCTCATTCCTAAACAAGCGAACGATCAGTTCTGAGTCGACAGGAGAGGAGACAATGTATTCCACCTACAAAACGCGCCTATTTAAGGACTTCAGAGTGGTGGTCGTAGTGGCTTCAATGAGCTCGTTTCGTGTCGCGTTGGCAAACAAACTGATAAGTTTTTTAAGAAGCGGCGATATCGCCGCTCGGCGACGCCTTATCGCCGTAATGCCGGAGGAAACGTTGAAGTCAACTGTAAACAAAGTGCGTGGCACAACCTGTGCTTTGGACTGGCAGGTGAATCCGGGAGCTTAATCCATCGGGGAGAGAGGATCGAGCAGGAAAGAATGGATTTTTCAGAGAAAATGGAATTTTGACGCTCATCTAGATGACAAGACTGTAGTGTAGAAGCGCTGTGGATTGCTGTCTGATCGAACATATGAATTTTCCCAAAAATGTCAATTGATTACAACTATATAAGCAAATCAGACATCTTCGTCAGGCAAGCCTGATTCACTCAATGATATATGCGATTGAGACAACTGCCCTTTGACTGCCTGGATAGCGCAGTAGGCAGCGCGTCAGTCTCATAATCTGAAGGTCGTGAGTTCGATCCTCACTCCGGGCAACGAATTTTTTATTTTGTCAATGCATACTGTATAGCCACGTTTCACGCTTTCGACCTTGTTTGCTCTCTTTCCATGCGCCTGTTTTGTGCTTTGGTCACGTCAACGACGAGCTGAAAATAGCGCGACTACAGGTGATCGAACGAGTCATACAATCTCCGCTCTCTCTTGGGTAGAGTGTTGCGGTGAGACGCGATTGTTTCCCGCCGAACAAAGGCGTTTTGCACGTCAACGCGATGATAGCGAAGCGCCGCGGTTGCGCTGCAGGCGATAAGCTGATGAGGTGCTGATTCAGAGTTCGACGTTGTTTACCGGTTAAGGGGACCGCGAATTAAACTACGACATACGGTATTGTGTTGGTAGAGAGGAGCGCAGTGCGAATACGACGATCGACGACCTTTGTGTTTAGAGATGGCATTCAGAGACATAAGAACATTGTGTATTTATTGCTTTTACGGCTCATTGTGGACTCCAACTTACAGCGAAGAAAGCGCAAAACATGAAAAGCATCAGATTATCATCGTTAAGCTAGATTTTGCGGAGAAATACGCAAATTTGAGTGTACGTCGTGACATACAAGCAAGTCAGACAGTATGAGCAGACGTGCCTGGATAGCGCAGTAGGCAGCGCGTCAGTCTCATAATCTGAAGGTCGTGAGTTCAATCCTCACTCCGGGCAACTAATTTTTTATTTTGTTTTGAATTTGCTCATGTGAACATAACACAACAGGTAGACGGTTTGAAAAACAACGCCAGACCGTAAAAGCAATGCTGCCTGCACCATATAAGCCGCTGAACCATGATACGTTCGTTGTTAGATGGTGGGTGTACGGTATAGATGTCATGTTCACAAAAGCGATGCATTGACCACGTATTCTGTATATTTACCTGGAATTTCTCGCCTTTGAGCTCCGGATGAGAATTCGCATCGCACGTGACCATATTCCCTACCTCAAACGCCTCCGTTTCAGATTCACTATGCCCGAACAGGTTGCCAACGGCTTGCCATGGACTCCGGCCACTACAACCGAAGGCGCGTGGTCGGCAGAAGGAGTCACTGACCAGAACGGTCTTCACAAGTTCAACAAATACCCGTAAGTTTCTTTATCGTCATTTTTGGGTTGAAAATTAGCCAAATTCAGGGTTCTTCGCGAGAAAGTCTTGAACAACGTGCTCGAGGCTGTCGGAAACACTCCTCTGGTCAAGCTGAACAAGATTCCTCAAAGCTACGGTGTCGAATGCAACGTCTGTAAGTGGATTTGGTCTAAACTGAGCGACGGACTTGCTAAGCACTGCATTTCAGACGTCAAGCCCGAATTCTTCAACGCAGGAGGCTCGGTGAAGGACCGCATAGCCATTCGCATGGTGGAGATGGCGGAGCAGGAGGGCCGCCTGAAGCCCGGAATGACGATCATCGAGCCGACCTCCGGCAACACCGGAATCGGCTTGGCGGTCGTCGCCGCCGTCAAGGGCTACAAGTGCGTCATTGTGATGCCCGAGAAGATGAGCAAAGAGAAGGCGGACACGATACACGCGCTCGGAGCGCGCATCGTGCGCACGCCTGATGACGCGCCGTTTGGTTCACCCGAATCGCATGTCGGAGTC
The DNA here is from genome assembly GCA_007213375.1 of Steinernema feltiae. Taxonomy (NCBI): domain Eukaryota; kingdom Metazoa; phylum Nematoda; class Chromadorea; order Rhabditida; family Steinernematidae; genus Steinernema; species Steinernema feltiae. The sequence continues at coordinate 37,523 of MQUG01003068.1, read as the reverse complement.
GCGCTTCGGTTGACCAAGGAGATCAAGGATTCTATCATGCTGGATCAGGTAAGGATGGCACGAGTTTGGGAGTCTATTGGCGTGTCTGGTTCTGTCTAGACTGTAGCATGTAGCTGATTGTGATAGTCAGACATGTCGGCAGTGTCAAGACAAGAAATCGTATGGTTGAATTGGCCAATAAACCAGAGCACTGGACTTGTCTAGACAGAACGTCTGTCTGAACTACTCTCGTGCCTTCTAGTTTCAACCAAACGTGTTCTGTCTAGACTGTAGCTTGTCTGATTGTGATAGTCAGACAAACGGCTTTTTGGCAATGTCTAGACAAAAAATCAGTAGTTTATAGTCGATCCGTATAGTCGTCGGAGAGGCTGTCTAGACAATCCATCTGTCTGGATGAACCTCTTCGCTTTGTGCCCTCAATCACACAGAATGATTTCTCTTCCTTTCAGTACCTAAACTGCGGAAATCCAATGGCTCACTACGAGGGCACCGGTTCTGAGATTATGGACGCCCTCGAGAACAAAGTCGACATGGTCGTTGTCGGCACGGGAACCGGAGGAACGATCACAGGAATCGGCAAACGATGCAAAAGCTTGAACCCCGATTGCATCGTTGTGGGAGTCGATCCGGTCGGTTCGACCCTCTCCAGTCCAAAAGGTGAAAATCACCCGTTCGAAGTCGAAGGAATTGGCTACAATTTCACACCTGAAGTGTTGGATATGAAGCTGATCGATGAATGGGTACCGTAACCCTTTGACAATCACACCTGAATCGCAATTTTAGGTCAGAGTCGCCGACAAAGACACTTTCAACATGGCTCGCCGCCTAATCAAAGAGGAAGGTTTCCTCTGCGGTGGATCCTCGGGTGCGAACGTTTGGGGCGCGATGCAGGCAGCCAAGAACCTCAAAAAAGGCCAAAATTGCGTCATCGTTCTGCCAGACAGCATCAGAAACTACATGACCAAGTTCTTGACGGACGAGTGGATGATCGAGAAGAAGTTTATGGAGGCGGTCATTCCCAAGGAGATTACTGTAAGCGCAGGGCAGGAAGGATCCAGCTACGACCCATCCTCGTCCCCTGAAAACGAGTCGTGGCAAGTCGGGAATCCCCGGAAGCGGATGACGTTCGTGCGCCCCAATGTGGTGAAGACGATCGGCGACACGATTGGGTTAACGCCGATGGTGAAGTTGAATCGCATCCCTCAATCGATGGGCCTAGAATGCGATATTTGTACGTTGATCTTGTTTTATAGCACTTTTGGGTCTAATTTGTGACTTATTTAGACGTCAAATGCGAATTCCTGAACCCAGGAGGCTCGACCAAAGACCGCGCCGCTCTCCGAATGATCGAAGAAGCGGAGGAAGCGGGCGTCCTCAAACCCGGAATGACGATCATCGCGCCGACGTCCGGAGAAACCGGAATTGGCTTGGCGATGATCGCAGCCGTCAAGGGCTTCAAATGCGTCATTGTGGCTCCCAAGACGATGAGCAAGGAGAAGGCGAATACGATCCTAGCGCTCGGAGCGCAGATTGTGCGCGCGACCGCGGAAGCCTCTTACTTGGCCGTTTGCCAGCGGCTGCAACAGGAGATCGAAGGTTCGATCATTCTCGACCAGTACCGTAACCTCTGCAACCCTCTCGCGCACTACGAGACCACAGCGGAAGAGATTCTCGAAAATGTGGATCGCGATCTTCATATGATCGTTGTGGGAGCCGTGCCGGGAATCGGCAAACGAGTCAAGGAAGTTTGCCCGCAGTGTACGGTAGTAGGTGTGGATTACGAAATGTCGTTCCCTCCTACCGTAACCCCTTCAAACACATCGCACGTCGATCAGTCGCTGAAAGCCGATGACAAAGTTGGATTCGAGATGGCGAGGCGCCTGATCAAGGAAGAAGGAATCCTCTGCGGTGGATCGTCTGGAGCAAACGTTTGGGCCGCTTGCCAAGCGGCCAGAGGACTCGCAAAGGGCAAGAAAGTCGTCGTGGTGCTGCCGGATGGTGTTAGAAACTTCATGTAAGTCCTAAAATTCAAGATTCCGTCTTAAATTAAGTTTTACAGGTCGACATTCCTCGACGACGACTGGATGAAGCAGAAAGGCTACGCCGTCCTTGAGTGATTAGTACGGTAATGAAGGTGTAAACGTGTGTTTGTTGGATAAATAATGCTTTGGTAAATGCTTTAACAACCAATCACATTGTGAGCATACTATAGCACACTGGTTTATGATTATGATCATCTGTCCAGCGGACTGCCAGTCGCCTTTTTAACGATTTAAACTTGGCGCTGGACGACTTGGCGCCGTGCAATCTTGGGGCTTCGTACTTCGGCAGGCTTCGTACTAAGTGCAGGCTTATGCCTAGGAGCTACCGCAGGGTTTGCCTAGTAACTTTTGGGCGAGCGCAGCGAGCCCAATACTTAAACTTAATGCGAATTTAAATTGTCCGGCGCCAAATCGTCCTGGCGCCAAGTTGACACGTGCCGTGGGCGTAGACCTGATGCTCTCAGCCACTAGTTGGATTAGAGGTGTGCGTGTAAATTTCGAATTTGACGCCTAATTAGATCCAGAATGACCAAGAAAGACGCTAGAAACCAACACAGATCAAAAGAGGGCATTTCTGTTGAAGAAAACCTCTCATTTTCGAGCCGCACACGTCACACGCCACACATTCGATCGTCAAAAGTTAATCAAATTCACGCTTCCAACGCAGACGCAATCGATTGCTCGCCGGGATTTGTAGTTTGAATGGATCACAACTCGTTTGAACTCGTTTGTTGCGATTCTGTGACTCTGCACTATCGAGATTCGCGATCCTGTTCGCCTAGAACACCAGCAAAACTCATAGGACACAAGAAAGACTCCACAAGCCGACTCTCCAAAGTGAAGAGGCGACGTCTATTGAGAGGAGATCAGTTGGCTATGAACACGACGCACTCGGTGTCCTCTTCCCGCACTCTGTGGCCACCGCCAGACGAAGAGAAAGAGCGGCGACCTCAGCCTCAAGAGAGTCTGACTGGCTTGTCTGGCACGCTCTCTAGCTCGCACCACACTACATCCTCGTGGTTGACGTGGCAACTAGCTGGCGGCCCGGCGCCACCCGCTGTTCTGCTCGCGCGGATAAAGGTCGTCTCCGTTGTGCTGCGCGCGCGCAAATCTAGCATATCAAATGAGCTGTTTTAAGTCTCTGAATCCGACCTGAAATGAGCGCGCCGGAATTTGCATTTCGATCGATTCCAGAATTCAAATTTTCGCGTTTCGGGTCGCCGAACTCGTTTGTTGCGGTTTTGTGACTTTGCGGCGCCGACAGACGTTTTACGGCATCGAAAATCAAATGCATAGCCAAAACATCCACCTCACCGATCATCATTTTGACACGCAATCACGTCATCTCTTCTCGTTCTCGCCTGTGAGCTCTCGCTCTCTCTATTCAGAGCTCTCTTTGTTGTTATCCTCTTGCCAAATTGGCCTTTTAAGACTACACAAACGGCCCAAAGACCACAGCACAGTGCTTCCTTCCTTTCTACACACAAAAACACATGTCGCCCGCGCTCTGCCCGCACTCCGTCGTCATTTTTCGCGTTTATTTGCATAATCCGCACCGACCGCAGAATCCCGTTACACGTCACCTCCGCCTCCTCGTCGCGAAACTCTCCTCTACAAAATCGGCTCCAAATGGACGAATCCACTCACTTGTCATCGTCATCATCTTCGTCGCCGGACGATATGGAAGAGAAGGGCTGCTCCGATACAGTAATCATGTCGCCGCCGCGACCTCCGCTCTACTCGTTCCGTTCGCTGCGGTTCATCATGGCGATGCTCCTCTTCCTCGCGCTCTTCTGCAACTCTTCGATGCGAACGAATCTTGGAATGGCGATGGTTTGTATGGTCAATCAGACTGCGTTCACTGCCTCCTACACCGGGAATGTCTCGCTGGCCGATCTCTCGAAGCAGGATACGTGTAGTGTGGTGGATGATGGCAATCCTGAGGAGTCTGGCTATAAGGTTGGTCAATTATGGTGGTTATTTAGTCATTGGGGCTAGAAGGGAAAGTGTGGCTAGCTAGAGCTGTTCAAGAGCTTTGGAATGAGGGGTGCAATCGATAAATTTGTCATCAAAAATCGATAGAAATTCTTGATTTACCAAAAACGTTAGATTTTCAAGTTTTTAAGACAAATTTCAAATTTACCGTAATTTCCCCTAAAAGCTCTCAAAAAGGGCTACATTTGATCTCTTGACCATAATCTCGTACGAGGCTTCATTGGCGAGAAATTCAGCCTCATTCACAACCCCAAAAATGTCATTTTCAGGGAACATTCCTATGGGATCCAAGCATGCAGTCAACGCTCGTCTCCGGCACAGCCTACGGCGCAATGATCACCATCCTCCCAGCAGGATACCTCTCCGATCGCTTCGGCTCGCGCTTCATGATCCTCACCTCGAGCATCATCGTCGCCACGTGCACCCTCATCACTCCGCTCCTCGCGGTTTCCGACTTTTACGCGCTTTTCGTCGACAGAGTAGTGATGGGACTCGCGTTCGGATTTGCCATTCCGCCGCTTTCGTCACTCTCCGCTCGATGGTTCCCGGCGAATGAGCGCAGCTCGCTCGCTGCGCTGACAACGTCCGGTCTGCAACTTTCCATGGCGTTGGGAGGTGTGATTTCGTCGAGTCTGTGCCAGTTGGACTTTCTTGGTGGATGGCCTGCGATCTTCTATCTCTACGGTTGGTTGATTTGATAATTCAAATACAAAAAGATTCACAAAAAAATCAATTGCCCAGAGTGAGGATCGAACTCACGACCTTCAGATTATGAGACTGACGCGCTGCCTACTGCGCTATCCAGGCTTGTCTGTCAAAGAGTGAGAATTGCTTATAACAAGACATTAGCTTGGGTGTTTTGAGTATTAATTTTATCTTTATAGGCATTTTGGGCTTGCTTTGGTGCATTGTATGGTTCATCGTTGCCTCAAACAGTCCTAACAGCAACAAATGGATCAGCGACGAAGAGCGAATCTACATTACTTCGTCTATGCCGTCAAAACGCGTAAGATTGGATTCAAGCATCGTATAGACTGCAATAACCCATTTTAGGCCATCAGCAGAAAAATCCCATGGCTCTCGATCCTCACTTCCGTCAGAGTCCACGCAATTCTCCTCGTTCAGTTCAGTTTCGTTTTTGTGGCCACAATTCTTCAATTCTACCTGCCCGCCTACTTCCGCGATGTTCTTAGGCTTCCGCTTAAATACGTAAGTTGGTAAAATACCAAAAAAACGAGAAACAAAAAATGTTTGAACACATGAGGATTCGAACCTGTGACCTATTTCGCAGCAGGTGGAAGCACTACCTCTGAGCTATGTAGGCCAACAGCGCTCCGTTGTCTAAATCGATGTTATCATCAGCTGCCAAACTTAAAAATGATGTTATTTGTTCATAAAATCGATATTTCAGAACGGTCTCTGCTCTATGCTTCCCTTCTTCTGCGAATTGATCTTCAAAAACGTCTTCGCCATGTCCGCCGACTACCTAAAGCGTCACAACGTGTTCAGCGATACCGTAGTCGTGAAAATCTTCCAAGCAATCGGTATTTCCATCTCCACAGCACCCAATCTCATCATCCATCGCGTTTAGGAAGCTACGGAACTGCCCTTAGCCTCGTTGGCTTAGCGCTTCTCGTCGATTGCAACTCCATTTGGCTTGCGATCGTTCTCCTCGCGTTCCACGGTACTATCGTAGTCATCTACCGTATCCTACAGTACTATTCAGGCACATGCTACTCGGCTGGAATCTCCGGATCGTACACGTCGACCCTCAGCATCGCCCCGCGCTTTGCGGGGATCATCGCCTCGATGGGAATGTTCTGTGGAATGCTCGCAGCAGCGATTTCGCCCTCCGTGTTCGCTACCGTAAACCCCTACAGTACCCCTGACGAGTGGCGCATCGTCTTCTTCATCTGCGCAGCGGTCTACGTCGTCTGCGGCACTCCTTTCGTCCTATTCGCCTCGGCAGAGCTGCAAACATGGGCGAAACCGGTGCCAAAGACCTCCGTTGTGAGTTCCGCTTCCATGGATATGGAAACGCGGTAACAGGAAGACAGCAGCCTCCACTGTTGGAGGCAAATCGTTTGAGTGGGTGAAACGTGTAAAGCACTACTCCTAATAAATCGATTTATTGTAAACTTGCCTTTGAAACCGAACATCTGAACTTTCCAGCTCAAAAGCAAGAGAGAAACGAAATCAGACTTTGCTTATAACAAACTCAGACAGTAATAGCCGACATGCCTGGATAGCGCAGTAGGCAGCGCGTCAGTCTCATAATCTGAAGGTCGTGAGTTCGATCCTCACTTCGGGCAATATTTTTCTGTTTGTTATCCTCGATCTTGTGTTCTTCTTTTTTGTCTTAAATTTTGAATTAAAGTTGCGACGAATGCGACAGTCCATGGCAGCAAGCAGGTTGGATATCTTCTGATCAACCATTCTTCGTGTCTCCTTTGCTCTACACCACGCGACGACCTTTAGGGGAGTCGCGAATCGATTCGATTCACATGGGCTGATTATGGAGTGGGTGCACGCGACACGTTGTGTAGAACGTGGTGAGCGGTTCACTCGCGGAGCGCGGAGGGTTTAGTGCGGAATTTTGGGCTTCGAAGTGCCTATCCTTCCGGTTTCCGGAATTTTTATTGCGGTTTCTATCGTCCGATTGCCCCTGAAATCCTGTTTTAGAAGGCACGTGGCGGAGACAACGAGGAGATCGCCTGATTTTCGGTCATTTTCAGGCGCACGTGGAAGATGCGGCGTTATTGATGAGCGTAGATGCGATGAATTGGTGCGTTCTAGCTGTAAATTGATTGTTATTCGCTGTTGATGCGTGATATTATGAGCGGATCACGTGATCCACGCCGCTCCGTCATCATTAATATATGCATTTCACAATATCTGGATAAGCTGTTTGTGTGAGCTACTGGTTAGCATCGTTGTCTGTCTCGCGAACGCCAACAGTTCGAATCGCTTGGGCCGCATTGCTTTTCTTGTATCGTTTTCACGCATCGCGATTGAACTCTAGAAATTTTGTTTTTCAAATCGCGCACAGACTGAAACAGGAATCTCACCTTCGCTTCGCGCTGACTAGACTGGTCTGCAAACAACAATTTGCGCCATTTTTCGATCGAAATTCACGCGTGCTCTCAACGTGTTGCTGTGACGTCATCATTCTCAACTTGCCACCTCGTTTTCAGCACATTCGGGAATAAATGCATTCCACAAGAAGCGCTCTGCTTGCGCGTCGACTCCTCGCAAGTCGTAGTCGTTGCGGGCTCATATCAACAGCTTCCTTCGGCTCCGATGGCTCTGGAAACTCCGCGGACAGCGAATCCAGTGAGTTTCATCTCATTTTACTCGTTTCGATCGCGGATTATTCCAGAAAACCATCTCCGCGCCGTTCTCTCGGCTTCTTTGCTCGCCGGCACCGGCTACTATGTATGGAAGGAGCGCGAAAACTTTGGATTCCGTGTTGCCTACGCCAGGGAAGCGCCGAAAGATGTGGACTCGTTCGCACCGCCAGAACGCGTCGATTTGCCGACGTTCTCGATGGAGGAGATCAAGAAGCATGGGAAGGCGGCGCCGAGAATATGGGTGACGTTCAAGAACGTAAGAATCGAGAAGAAACACACGCGGCATTCGTGGAAATCTACGATTTAGGGCGTTTATGATATTACCGAATTCGTGGAATCGCATCCCGGAGGAGACAAGATCCTGATGGCCGCGGGCGGGTCGGTGGAGCCGTTCTGGGCGCTCTACGCGCAACACAAAACGGAGGAAGTGCTCGGGATTCTGGAGGAGATGAGAGTTGGCAATGTCGACCCGAAGGAGTTGAAAGCGATGAACGAAAAGGTTATTCTTATCCATTCTTGTTCGTTGCTCACCTCCCTATCTCCCTCTGTTTCAGCGCAAAGACGTGAACGATCCATTCAACAACGATCCGAAACGGCACCCAGCGCTTCTGGTCAACTCGGAGAAGCCGTTCAACGCCGAATCGCCTCCTTCGCTTCTGCTTGACTCATTCCGCACCCCGAACGAGCTGTTCTTTGTCCGCAATCACCTTCCCGTTCCGGAGGTTTGCTCAATCCCCGTGCACACCTTGATAAGCCAAATTTCAGATCAAAGTCGACAATCACAAGCTGACAGTCGAAGGCGTTGGAATATCCAAACCGATCAACTTGGATGTCGAAGCGCTGAAGAAGAAATACAAGCAAACTTATGTCACTTCAGTGGTGCAGTGCGCCGGGAACCGTAGAGCCGACATGCACGGATACAAGAAGGTGCAGGGGCTGATGTGGACCGGCACAGCCATAAGCAATGCGAAATGGACCGGTGTGACGCTGAGGGAGCTTCTCATCGATGCGGGCGTCGATCCGAATTCGAAGGACATCAAGCATGTGCACTTTGAAGGCGCTGATATTGACCCAACAGGTAAGAGCGATAGAAAGCCTGTTTTGTAGGTCGATGTTAACTTGGATTGAGCTCAAAAAGCAACCGACATTATTTTTTTAAGTGATTTCTCAAGGATGATTCCTGCGCGATAGCTCAGTTTGGTTGCTAGTCCTTATTTTGAATAAATTGGAATGGGCATTGCGAATAACGAAATTAAATTGGATTTTTGAGGTCAAATCGGTGCCTATTTTGAACTCAAAATCGCCAGATCACACATCGGAGTCCTTCAAAAATATGAATTCTCGCTTTTATCGGTTATTTCCAACCTCAAACAGCACTAGGAAAAATTAATTAAATACTAACTAACCAACTCATTTAGGCAAGCCCTACGGAGCCTCGATCCCATTCGCCAAAGCAATGTCCGAAGAAGTGATCGTCGCCTACGAAATGAACGACCAGCCCATCCCACGCGATCACGGCTATCCGCTGCGACTCGTATGCCCCGGAAACGTTGGCGCTCGCCAGGTGAAATGGCTCACCTGTATCCGCACAAGCGACGTCGAGAGTCCGAGTCACTGGCAGCAGAAGGACTATCGCGCGTTTTCGCCTTCCGTTGGCTTCGGCGATCAAATGAACTTCCAATCGGTGCCGGCGATTCAAGAGTACCCCGTGCAGAGCGCCTTCTGCTCTCCCTCGCCCGACTCTTCAGTCGACAGATGTGAGCGAGCGAGTTGTCGCGTGTTGATCGAATTTTGGCGCCATTTTCAGCTGACGGAACGATTGATGTTGCGGGATACGCGTGGAGCGGTGGTGGACGCGGAATCATTCGCGTCGAAGTTTCTCCTGATGGCGGGAAAACTTGGCACTCGGCGGAGCTCGAGCATGATCCGGAACAGGACATGGTAAGCAATTTGTTTCATTGTGTTTAGAGTTGAGTGGAATGTTGCAAGCATGCTGTTTCCACGCGTCGGTCTGCGAACCAGTCTCGTTGTCAGCATGCAACGTTCCTTTCGACGCGGCGTTGGCATTTTCCATTGATGCAACGTTGCAAGCATATTCTGCTGCCTAGTGATGTTTGAAAATGAGCTTGCAACATTGCACTCGATTGCGCATTACTGAATTGCAACTTTGCAAACCGCTCATTATTTTTGCTAACCATCTCTTTGTTTCAGGACCACATGTGGGCTTGGACCCTCTGGAAAGCCTCGATCACGATCCCCGAAGGCCTAAACAAACTGGACCTCGTGTGCAAAGCGACCGATCGCGCCTACAACACGCAACCAGAAACAGCGTCGGGTATCTGGAACGTCCGAGGCCTGCTGCACAACGCTTGGCATCGCGTCCCGGTCACGGTGAAAGACGCGTAGCGCTTAGGAGATTGTAAATATAGTGTTTATTGGCAAACATCGATGCGTTTTTCACTTTTATGGACCACTTGATTCTGTTTGCTCACCTCGAACTTTTTATTTATGAACGAAATATTTGTTTTGTCAATTATATTTGCGGAGAAGTGTGCGCTTCTTGAGCCTTTTACCGCCGTTTGTGTCCATGTTTGCTTAAAGTATTAGGATTTCTGTAATGGTTTGGGCTCCTGAACGTCAGCCGACCGCGCTGATAAGCGTTGCACGTCAGCATCGCCGTCGGGGCTGTGGGACAATATTATGGTGTTGAACAATCGAATCGATTTCGCGATTGACGGCTGTTTGTGAATGGATTATTTTCGTTTGCGTGTTGACTCATTCGGCATCGGCATCATCGAGAAGGTCTGTTATGCAACGGCTTATTCTAATGCGCACGCATCGTGAAAGCCGATGCACTTTTTCATAATCAACTTGCGTGCTGTTTTGAAATTTCTATTTTTGTACTTTAGCAGGAGTCTCTGCGCCTTATCGCGTGCGGCGCGCGCGCTGGCGACAACGACTCGTGATTTATTGCAGGTCTGACGAGTGGCGGTGTGCTTTCCGTGTCACAACCTCTTTAGGGTCGATTTCACGAAATAATGATTCAGATCCGGTTTTCGTGAGTTGCGCGCTCTTTTCTTCTTTGGGCTCTTTTTGTGCTGCTTTTCGCCATTTTTTGGTCGAGAGCGAATTCCATTAAGCACTTTGCATTCGCGATGCGCCCATATTCTCTTTAAAAACACTGCCATCTAACGGTTTTCATCATTCATTTAGGCGATGATAGATAAAATCATCGACCATCTCTATCTGAGCGATGCGGCGAGTGTTATGTACGGCAGTTCTGAGAAGAATTTGTCCGAGAAGAAGGTAACGCTATCTATTGCTTACTTGTCTGGTTGACTGAAGTGAAATTCCAGATCACTCACGTGTTGACCGTCTCCGCGGCCGAAATTCCCGACGACCAGAAAGTCGACGGGGTCATCTACAAGTTCATCTGGGCACTGGATAGCGAAAGACAGGATCTCCTAGTGGACTTTGAAGAAGCACTAGGATACATTCAAGATGCCATTGACGACGGTGGAAACGTTCTTGTGCATTGGTAAGTTTTCGATTTATGAGTGGATCAGCTACTATTGGCTATCACATTTCGCTTTTTGACACGTAATAATTTTCTTTTCAGTTTCGCAAATGAACTGATCGTGTAGGTTCATGCTTGTGTGATGCTTGAATGACTTTAAAAAATTGTTATTGGTGCTTCCCTTATCATTCTATTCAATATTTTAGCGAAGCGGGCATGTCGCGGAGTGTCACCATTGTGGCCGCATATCTCATGAAACTTCGCAGCTGGACCGCAGAGAAGGCACTCGTCTGTATCCAAAATTCTCGACCGAACGTTGGACCGAATCAGGGATTCTTGAAGCAGCTCGGCGTTTTCCGAGCAATGGGCTACAGCGCCGATCAACAATCGCTTTCTATCTCCCAGGAATACCGTAATTGGTGTGCTGACCAAGGGACTACTCCGCAAACAGGTTAATTTGAGAAAAACTCGATTAGTCTTCTACAACGTTTGGTTTGTTTTTAGGATCGGGTGAGAGGCAACATCAGAAATTGGATGAGAGTCAACCACACGAACGGAAATTCAAGTGCAAGAAATGTCGTCATAATTTATTCTTTGACACTCACCTTATGATGCACGAACCTGAGCCGCGGACAAGAATAGTCGAGAGCGGAGAGAAGTGCACTGCAAGGTACTTTGTGACGCCAATGGAGTGGATGGCCCTTCGTGGCAACGAGGCAAAGGTGATTAAAGGGGTTTTGATGAAGCTCAGTGGTTATTTTAGATTACTTGTCCGAATTGCAAAGAAAAGCTTGGAAATTACATCGCATCAGGTAAAACATGTCCCGGAGGAGACGTCAGGGAAGCATGCGGTCGACACGGTAAGCTCATAGCGTTATTCTCGGAGTAAACTTTCACCTTTCAGTGATGCCTTGGATTTACATACAAGCCGTGAAGGTCGACAACAGTCCGAATATGCGAAACACCACAAGTCGGCTGCCTGTACCGAAGATTGTGATAACTGGCGAATGAAGATGTTGATGTAATCTGTGAAATGCTTTACTGGAACGTACGGTTCAGTCTTAAGATAAAAGGGAGAAGGGAAGTGACAGGAGCTACGCTAGTGTACAATCAAAGTAGCCTCGATTGCGTTGCCCACTCTTGGGCAGGCACAAATGTTAGTACGATACGGCGAATGCGCTGATCAAACCAGTCAAGGTTATCCAACCTGTCTTCCCTAATCAGACGAGACGCAACATCAGTTTGTGGTTATGCGGTGCGCTGTGACGTCGCTGTTGTTACTTTCCTCTATCTGCGCTCTCATCACGTGTTGGTCGGATCGTTTGATCATTGCCGACGAGCTGAAATGCATCCCCAAACATGAACTAATTGAAGCCGCGAACAAAGCATGTGGCCAGGTTTGCCGATTTCCCGCTCTTCTACCGTATACGCCCTGTTTTAGAACGTTTCCGACTTTACATTCGGTGGAGAAGGCGCGTGCAAGCGTGGAAGTTACTCCGAAATCACTTTTGAGTGCGATTTGGAGAGGGAGACGCACATCTATCCGTCAGCGGCCTATTTCGAAGAATACTATCGCGAGCTGCAAGTGTACGCCTTGAAACAACTCGTCAGCTTCGCTTCTACTCGTAATTCTGAGTCTCCGGTCTATAACCGCACTTTCTTTCTCGAGACCAAGTATCGGTGTGCTAGTGAAGTGGTGCAGAGAATCGTGACGTTCGCAGGGTACTACGAGATGAACAGCAGTCCGACTTTTGAAGTCTTCCAGCCATTTCCGAACAAGACGTTCATTTCTCTCAACGCTGAGATTAGCTCCGCGAAGCTTGATATCCAAAGAAGGAACAAAGATCGCATAGATTCTATCATTTCCACAATTGGACAAATCCTGCTGAATGAACCTGTTGAGATAGGAGGCTCGGACTTGCAGAAATTCAACGTAGAGAACTACTTCAACGAGAGCATCCCTCTTTATCGTCGATTTCCTGAGCTGCGAATTGAAATGGGTAAGTCGTTTTGCAGAAATCGAGCGCTAATTCCGCTTTTCTAGAATCCTTCGTTGTTGACTACTTGCGAAATCACACTCTCGGCATCGATCGCCGCCATCTGGGCTACTTGAACGAGAGCAACGCTCACGAAAAGCTGATTTCGCAATACAAGGAGATATTGAAGCCAGGATATGTGAGCTTCAAGTACCTTGATGCGCAAGAGAAAGGTTAGTGCGATTTTGTGACGTTCACTGTGAGTGTCGATGCACACGCTGCGCTTTTAGCGATTGAAACAGCGTCCTTGACTAAATTAAATTCGAATTTTCGCTTTCAGATTTCGTTCTATCCGGCGAAGCGCAGAACGTCGTTTGGTCAGATCGCCTGACCGCGAACGGGGAATGTTTGCCGTCGTCGGAGCTTATGAAAATCGCGAACGGCCTGTGCCAGAGAGACACCGACCAGCGGCTGCTCATCCACGATCACAATGGCTCGTTCGTTGTCAACACATCGCTCGTGTATCCGGGCGCAATCAGCCTCGAGCTCAAGGAGCCTTGCGACGCGTCGAACGACACTTTCAGGGAGTTGGCGCTCGAATGTCGCTTCCCGCGCGAGTTTGTCCAGCGGCCTCCGAAGGAGCTTGGCGAGAAGCTCTTCCATCGCGTTTACCTCTCGCTCCTAAGGCAATACGCGGATCTGGCAAGGAAGTACTTCCAAGCTCAACGAGAAGGAGACGAAGAGAGGATTGCGCGGCTTCATCACAGCCTTCAAACTGCTTGTAACCCTCCGATCGCTTACGGCAATCACTTTGATCTTGGCGTTGAGACGGTTGGTTCAGAGTATTTCGCCGATATGTACGCTAATCCGGTAGGTGATAATCCGACCTGCATACCAATACGTTCTCCAAACAGATTTTCTATTTAACAATTGATTTTGCAAACGAAACGGGCACAGAAGCGATTGTGGGATCACGCGAAAACGCTGTGGGTTCCTTGTGCGATAGAAGTCATCGCACCTTCCTCAGAGAACGGCCAGCAATTCTGTTCGCATGGGCGTTGAAATTGCTCAGAAACGAGTCGATCGAGGCGGAGGAGATGGCGGAGTTCAACGTGGAGAATTTTGTTGCGAAATACGGCGACAGCAACGCTGTGCTTGAGCCGTACGCTGACCGCGAGGACCTCCGACGACGCTTCGGTTCGTTCGTTGCTCGTCTCTCATTGAAAATGCGGTGATTTCAGAGAAATGCGTTGTTGAGTACTGTAGAGATCACACTCCAGTCGTAGGCGCCGAGCATTTGGAGTTTCTGAACGAAGCGAACGCTCATCTGAAGCTGGCCGCGTTGTACAGGAAGATCTTCACGCCGGGATCCGTTGATTTGTCTTTCGCCAACTTGCTGTACACGCTTTGAATGCAGATGCATAAATCACAAAGAGGCGTAAATATTCAACATAAATGGTCTCAGCACGATTGTAGACTGTGGTGGAATGTGCGTTGAGTTGTACGGCAACTGATCCGTCGAAATCCCGCTGGCGCTCATCGTTTGTCGGCCAAATTGCCACAATTTTGTGTTTTCTTGCGTCGTTCTGTAACAAAAAGAATGCGGAGAACGACTGACCGGAATTGATCAGTTTTTTTGGCCAGCGGACACCGCGTGCTGCGTTGCGACCGCAATTCGATCGCATCGAGAGTTCGACTCGCGCGGGGTGTAATTTCCGGAAGTACGGTATCTCAGCAACAGGCAGCGCGTGACACATTTTCTTCTTCTGAAGCTGTTCTAATATGCTTATTTTCCATGTTTTTGAGTACAAGAACGATCGATTTCACTCATTCTGGTTATGAAAATCACCAAAATATGCATCAGCCGTGAGCTCGATTGCAGCGCGGCGATATTCGCGCCCCACTGTGTCACCGTTCCATTTCCAGAATTTGAATCTCGAAGATGAAAGCGTCACGCAAACGCGCAAAGCGATCGAGGAAGCCGCCGCCAATCGACGAATCGAAACTGGAAATCAAGTCGGCGCCTGAGCGAGCGTACTCGTGGATCCCGCCAGTCGCCAATCTGCTTCGCGAACGCTTCTTCCTCCGGCCGTTCTTCATCTACGAACACCGCCGGATTTTGCCGAAACGGAAATTGAGCATCGATGGCTTGGTTGCGGATATCTCGTCCGGTCTTCTGGCTTCCTGTCCGTGGCTGGAGAATCTGCTGCGCACTGAGCTACAGGAGATTGCGATCAGATGGCGGAAAACGCGGATTCGAAGGATTCTGAACGACTGCGTGCCTTCATTCAGGAACGGCTCTTACGAGAAGGTGCTTGGGTGGGTGAATCGTTGGTTTGAGCTAGTCTTTCAACTCGAATCGTTGCAGACAAACCGTCTCGTACGACCAGCTGCACGCGTTCATCTCGCGATGCTTCGCGAAGATCATTTCGCCCGGATTTATTGGAATTTCAAATCGCGCAGTGCTGACTGACGACTTCTCAAAGATCATCTACAGCGCGAATACTCGAGAAATTATGGATCTGCAGCGGACGATCGCGAAATTGACGATTTCGGAGGTCGCGTGGATCAAGAAATGCCGCATTCAACCGCTTCAAGTCGTTCTGCTCGGCGACAGTGTGAGATTCCTCTTTCACTTCATTCTGGGATGCATTCGGTGAGTTCTTGGCTTTCTTTTGGCTCAACATTAAGCGCTTTTAGATCCGTCATGAACTTCGTTGAGATTAATCGCGTGAAAGGAGGTATCGTCATCTACCGCTACGACGTTTGGCGAAGGCTTGAACGCGAAGGACTGAAGGAGTTTATCAAGACACAGCAGTGCGAGCCTGTATTGATGTCCGGAGGAAGTAGGCTCGTTCAAGCAAATGTTCTGAGGTAAACTGCGATGACCTCCTTGTCGTTGAGAACCGCACAATTTCAGATTTCAAA
Organism: Steinernema feltiae; assembly: GCA_007213375.1. Lineage (NCBI taxonomy): Eukaryota > Metazoa > Nematoda > Chromadorea > Rhabditida > Steinernematidae > Steinernema > Steinernema feltiae. Next base: position 21,715 of record MQUG01003068.1, on the reverse strand, counting down.
TGACCTCAAAGAACCTCCGACCAATCGTGCGTCTTCCCAATCAAGCGCTCGTCATTCGCCAGAAGCAGGTGAACGCAATACTCCGCTTCCTGGTTGATAGCGACCAGTCGTCGCTGTGCAAATCGGGGTCACTGGCAAAGTTCCCGCGACTGTTTGCTCATTACCGGGAGAACATGGAATTATGCCCGGAAGCGAAATTCTACATCTTCACCGGCGACGTCTCCAACTGTTTCCCGTGCATAAGCCACGCGGAGCTGAAGAGGATAATTGAAACGTCGACCAGAGGTCACAGTCAATACTTCGTCGCCTTGGACGCCGCGTTTTATGGCCAGTACGCAGCGGGGCTCACCAAACACGAAGCGATAGGCCGCTTGAGGCGAGGCTCTACTGGTGACGTCACATTCAAGACATTCTCAAGACAAGAGCTTCTAGATGCCGTGGATCTGAACAGAGTGGTGAGTGAGGTCTTGGTCAGGAGCTCGAATGACGCCTTGTTATTAAGATAAAGTACCGGGATCGTTTTCTGCGTGCGAATCGGGGCGTCGCGCAAGGCAGCCACACGTCCGGTTCTCTCTGTGAACTGTTTCTGGCTCACATTGAGCGTGAGAAGGTGCAGCATCTCGTAACAAGGAATATAACGTTTATGTTCCGATACGCCGATGACTACTTGATTATTTCCCATGATTTGGAAGAAATCAGCTCGGTAAGCTCGTGGCAGGTTAGTTTTGGGGTTGATCGACTCGTTTCAGATCGTCTACATGCTGCTCTACTCGTTGATCGAGTATGGATTTCAAATGAAGACCGACAAGATGAGCATGAACTTTGATCTGCCCAACGTTTCGGTCGAAAAGCAGTCGGTGGTGAAGTGGTGTGGGTTCACAATCAGCGAAGATTTGAATGTAAGACTAAAACAAGGAAGGAACTATGCTGACTTGACCTCTTCAGATCGATATTGACGTTGAGAGAATCGAGAATCGAACTCTCCACGTTCCAGTGCAGCCGAGGGACGACACTATGACGAGGAAAATAAAGCTGGCGGACCGACTGAAGATTCTGTTGTCCAGGAAGTACGCTGCGCTGAGGGTGTGTGCCAGAACGAGGCGAGAAAGAAGACTGTGCGGAGAGCGGATATCTTCTCTGGCGATGAAAAATGCTCTTCCGAAGCTGTTGAAATGCATACGGCTGCACCGAATCCATCGAGGTACGCGGGAGTACTTCAAGAAGCTGAAACTTTGGGTCAAGAAAGGATTCAAAGATCCTTTCATGTAACATTTTTTATCTGATTAACAATTGTTACCGCAGGGGCATTTTCAATATTTTCTTGTTTTTTTCCTCTGATCTCTGATCCTTTCTGATCCTTTGTTTGCGATGTACTATTTCTGTGCGGCTTTGTGAAGCGGGGAAATTTATTTAATTCAATCCGTTCACGACCTCATTTCTTCCCATCAAAGTTGAAGTTGGTCAGAGGTTGATAATTGTTTGTTGGCATAACAGGCACACGGATGAGAAGATTCGGGTTCCCCTCGCAAGCGATAGGACATTCCTCGGTCTTGTCGTGAACGCTGATTCGCGAAGAGTCGCATCGAGAACGGGCCGACTTGGTCGTGCTGAAATGGCAACGCGTTACGGCAGTTACAACGGCGAAAAGTCCCACTTTTTTCCGATGACCTTCGATGGTTGCATATCCGGATTTTTCTTAAATCGATTCGCTTCTTTCTTCGAAATCTCTAGAACATCGGCTGCCAGGGGCAAATCCAAGTCTTGCGTTTTCTCCGCTGCCAACGCTGCGCGTACGTATGCTCTAGCAGCTGGGTCTTCGGCTTGCTCTATAGCCATCGTAGCCTGAAGACGATTTGTTAGAGTTGGCGAGAGAAACATTGTTTACAAATCCGTTCGCCTTCAACTGCTTGAAGAGTGCTTCGCTCGTTTCTTGAACGCTGGTGACCGGTTGATTGTCCACGTCGAGAATCGAGTCTCCGATATTGAGCGTCAGCGAGGAGAGCGTATCCTCGACGAGACGAGTGACGTATACCTGCAGACAGCACATTTAAAGGAATAAATTAAGCCTGAACGCTGACCTTATTATTGTAGGACTTGATCGGCAACGCGAGTTTGCAGCCGGAGATCATGAACATGACGCCCACGTGATATTTGTAGCCTGGCACAGGGTCGTACTCTCGTGGAAGACGCGATAGCTGCAGTTCGGACTGCGTGACCGGACGGACAATCTTCAGCGCCATCTTGTAGACGTTCTGCGTCGTCTTCTTCACCAATTCGATGAACATCTTCCGGTCGATCTTCTGCGCGTTCACCGTCAGGATGACATCGCCGAAGCGCAGATTCCCGTGACTCGGCGATTCGCGTTCCACTTTCACGATCACGAGGTTATTGTTGACACGGATTCCAAGCTGCAAATTAGTCTTCGTCATATTGCCTGCCACAGTGGAATGTCGCTCACCTGCTCGCCCTTCTTCCCCTCCACAGTGACATCGACAGTTTCGAATAACGATCCTGGTACGTTGCTGCCGTAGGCGGTCGACATGTCAACGCGTGGTCTTCGAGTCGCTCAGCAGACGACGACCGACCGTTCGACAAGAGAGAAACCAGAAAGACTGGGAAAATTCATCGTCGAACTCTTTGCACTGTTGCAGCGAGATGACTAGACACAAGAAATGAGCGGACGTGATATACGGTGGACACGTTGTGGTTGTTACGGATTTAATCACATGTGTTTGGTGCAGCTGAATGTGAGCAGAAAATAGAAGACAAACTCTATATACAACGTAACCAAAAAACAAACACAATAGATTCACATATATTTGTACTTCTTTCTGTCCTCCACGTCTCGTTCCAAGTACTGGCTGTCGATCAAAAATTCCACAGCATCCTTGAATGTTTTGACATCGGGCTTGAAGTGGTCGACTTGCTCGACGACCTCAGTAAAAAGAATATCGTGGTTCAGGACTTTTCGCGTTTTCATCACACGTACGATAGCTGCTCTGGTGAGGAGTCGGCGTTTCGCCTCGACGTCCCGCGTGTCTTCGTCATTCTTTTTGTTATTCTTCGGAAGGTCGCTCTTCGGTTTGAACAGACGACACAGGTCTACCTTCGTCTTCTTGCTAAAACAGATAATGAATTGCTGCAGGAAGGTTTTCGTTACCATGTGAATTTCCCTTGCAGCACAACAACAGCCGAATCGGCGAGTCCACTACATCGCATCTGACCTGTCGGGAGTTTGAGAAGTTTCGCTTCGACCAACGAGTCAACGGCCGCTTCTGTGACATTCTTGTTTTCGGCCAACAGTGTGCGGAGGTCTTTGAAAGCGACGGATGTGGATTCATTAAACTTGAGGAGGATTATGGCTTGTTGGACGGTAGTGGAGAAGATGTAATTCTTGCTGAATTCAGTTGCTTGTAACTCACAACGTGCGAAATTCAAGTTCCAAAACAGTTTGCGCCCATTGTGGCGAGAAACGTAGAACTCTGTAAATTTCTGCTCGTACTGCTGAATCACTGGCGGAATGGAGAGCGTAACCGTGCTCTTCTCTTCGGCTATCGGCCAAGTTCCGTTTCGAAGAATTTTCGCCGAGAACTCAAGCTTCCTATCCAGTTCGCCCAAGTCAGATTCCTGATTGTATTGGAATTTACTACATTAGATAACGTCAAACGAAAATTCTTACCTTGCGAAACGTTGTCATAAACTCCGCGCTAGTCTTAATATCTGTGACCATCATACGCATTCTGTTCACGAAATCTGAGCCGTAAGTGATCTTCAGTTTGAGCAGCATTAGTTCTTCCAACGAATCACTTACGGATGCCTCTGTGCACAAGCGGAACGCCAGCCTGCGGATGTACAAGTTTTGGAAAACATCCGTATCTCGGGTGAATTTCAGACAGACAACCTGAAGTCACGAACGCGTAGATAGGAAGATCTCGATAGACTAAAACTCACCGCGTCATCCAGGCACGCTTCCAATTCTTCATCGCTGATTTTTAAACCACCTTTTCGGAGAATGCTGTCTGTAAAGTGGGCGAGGATCGAAGACGCTTTCATTCCTGGCTTCTCTGCCGCCTTCGTCACGGCGTTCTTGTTGAAGAACTTCACACACGCATCACGCAGCGCCTTGCCGAAATTGACGGACTTCTCAAAGCAGTCTTCTGTCAGATCCTCGTACTTTTTGTAGACGTTCAGCAACGCGTGGATGTAAGGCCGCGGATCTCGCTCCAACTTCGTGTTCCGGTAATGAGTTTCTGTCACGCTTTTGACGGCTTCTTCGCCGCGTGAGGTCACAAAAGTTTCAAATTCCTCATGCAGACTTGTCACCGATCCTTCGACTCTTGAGAAAAGCTTGAATAGTCTTCTTAAATCTTCACGATTATCACTCTCCAGGAAGCGCTTGAATTCGTCTCTCAGTTTGTCCGTGTGTTTTTCGATGAATGCATTCTCTACGCATTTGATGAGTTTATCTCTCGAGGACTTGCTGAGGTATCGGCGTAAACGACCTTCTTCCTCTTCCAAGCGTTTCTCCGCATGAATCGTGAACTTGATGAAGGACTGCTCTTGGATGACTATCTCTGCTTCATTTGTGTAGTATTCGGATGTGATCTTCAGCAGCTCGTCTTCAAATGAATTCTGATACAACTCGAGGTATTTCAGATCAGAAACGTGGACATTCTTCCCCCTCATTTCTTCACCAATTTGCTCCAGGGAATCAACGACGGCCTTGACAAGTTCGTCTTGAATGGCTTCTTTGTTTCGGTCGTTTGTTATCAGCAGAAGCGCAGCTTTGCTCACAATCTTCGCATTCTTCTCAAACATCACCTGAGCCCAGGCGCGCAAGCATAGCTAAACATAGCAAACTACCAATTGGCTAGAAAACTGCAAAGTTACCTCACGTATTTCATACACATTGTTGCCGCCATCAGGAATCCAGTTTTCGCGTTGTTCCGGTCCGACCCAGTGCGTATTCACATAATTGAAAACAACATTGATCCCTCTGGCGGCCAGTGAAAACTTCTCCCACTCCTCGGAGTAACGACGCAGCCGGTCTTCGTCATCATCCTGCTTCTTAATTTCCACTTCGATTGTGCGGACATGCTGGCTTACAAAAACATCAATGCTTTCGTACAAGAAAGCTGCAGCGTTCGCATAGCTGGTACTGTAAGTGAGAACGGGACTTCTAACAGGAGCTCTTGATTCTTCTGCGATTTTGAGCATTCCACGCCTATGCACTGGGAAGTTGTTGTCGTATACAATTGCGAGAACAATGCTACAGAAAACGACCACTCATTATAACAATGAAAACAATCGAGGACTTACTCATAATATTGCATAAAATCGCTTACAGTTGCTCCTTTCGTGGATTTAAAGAGAGCCGTCAAAATCGGCAGGCATTTCTGCCACGCATCATCTTTGTATTGCGCTGCCGTCATTCTAAATGGGAAAAACCGGTAAATAATATTGCGATTGGTAAAGCGATCCAATAACCCAAGAAATAATTGAAAAAACTTAAAAACGAACGAGCGAGTCCCTCATCCATCGCTACAACTACGTGCGTAGGCTTAGCAATGCTTCAGTGATGCTCATAATATTATGCGCCGGTATTTTCATCATCAACCCAACCAGAATCGCGCAGAAAATATTGAAAATCAACCAAGAAATTATCAGCTTCCCTCTCAGCAGCGGAACAACGCGCAAAACTACCCACCGGATAATTTGCAAATTCGCCTCTCGCTCGCTCGCCCAAAATCGCGCCAAAACCTCGGTCAACTTACTTTGGCTTCTTCCGCGTACTGACAATTCGCTTCTTTTTGGTCGGTGGCGCCACGTAGAGCTCACAATCCGTTGACGACGAATCACTTTCAGCAAGAGCAGCGGCAAGAGCGCTTCCAGATTGCTCGTTTTCACCTGCATCGCCGTTACCAGTTCCTGACGTTTTTTTAACCGCCGCACGTCGAGTCCGCATTGCTGAAATTACACCGAGCGGTCAACCGAAATGCACTGTCGAATGTCGAAAGGTGAGCGAGCAGCTGATCCAGCCATTTATTCTCCGACAGGCAAGCGAGCGATGTATCCGCGAGTCACGATTTCGTAATAAGTGAACGACCGCAGGCATTCGCGGCGGGAGCTCTTTTGGCGCTATAATACGCGCACAAAAACTATATTTACCACCATTTGCTCGAAGATGAATGCGTCTCGCAAGCGATCGAGGAAGTCGCCGCCGATCGACGAATCGAAACTAGAAATCAAGACGGCGCGTGACGTGACGACTGACGCTAGAATGCTGGTGCGATGCGGTCTTCCATGCCTCCATTTACGGCGCCATTTCGAGCTGTCCTTTTCTCGAAAATGGCATCCAACGACATCGACACCCTGAGAAGAATCAGCGAATTGTCCATCTCGTCAGATCTGAAGGACGATCTCGTCGCCGACGACGAAGACGAGGAAAAGCGGCCGATTTTGAGAAAATCCGCGACCTTAAACTTGCGCTGAAAGCAATCTTCAAGGAGATCGTGCGCTGAGCGATGATAAATAAATAGCTATTTATGCGTTGTCAAAGTCTCCCAGCAAAAAACCGCGTGAGGGATGCTCCTGCGCTGTTCCGCTTGATTCAGCGCGATCACAGAGGCATCGGTGAGTCAGTCCTCTACTAGCATGCCAAACAAAACTCAAAATTTCGTAATTATCACTGCGTTCTGCTGCTTTTTTGTCCAGTTTAAGCGGGAAGTTGACCGCTATCTGCAAAATAGACGAGTTTTCTCATCTCGATGTGCAAAACGCGTTGCCTCTTGAGAAGCATAATTCGGAGGGTTCATTTAACTGCGTCGAGGATGCGATGATGCTCGCTCGCATCTGCCCGCAACCAGCCGCCGCCATTTATGGAATGCAGCAGCGCACAGCGTCTCCTAATCCCATCGCGCTTTCCCTCCTTTCGCGCTCGAGATACGGTTAATATGAAAACTGCAGTACAACGCCGATTCTTCAGATTCACGCCCGAATCCGCCGACTCCATGCCTTGCGATGTCATCGCGTCCGCCGTCTTCTGCGTCGCTCGATGAGCTGAAGGAGAAGTACCTGGGCGATCACGCGCTCGATTGCGTTCTCATTGATGAGAATGTCGATGCGCAAGTTGGTTAGTGGAATTTCCGTTGATTTTTCTCTGATTTTCGCGTTTTAGTGGAACTCGTTGAGAAGACTAGGCGTCGTTGGCTCAAATCGCAGAATGATGAGCGAAAGAAGGCGAAGAACGAAGTCGCCGCCGCCGCCGCAGCTACTCCCAAAGCCAACGAATCTGAACGGAAAAAGCGCCGTAAGCTCTCTGTTCTCTTATTTTAGCTTATTTGCTTATAATTGAAGTTCTATCCTCTTCGTCACAGCCGTCTACATCAACTAGGGAGCGAAAAACACGCGCTTCTGTTGTAGCCTCGCCATCGCAGCCTTCTACATACAATGCGAAGCCAAAAACACCTGTAGCGTCAAAGTCGAAGCCTTCTCCGGCAGCTGCAAAGCCTAAAACGCGCGCTTCTGCGTTGGCAGCTTCGTCACAGCCTTCTATATCATCTGTGAAGCCGAAAACGCGCACGCCGACTCTTTCCTCCTCATCAGAGCCTTCTACGTCATTCGCGAAGCCGAAGACGCCCGCACCTGCTCCTCCCAAACGGAAATCCACCAGTTTCCTCGAAAGCGACATCCCGCGGGCAGCGGTTCTTCCGTTCAAGCGCATTCCGAGGGTCAGTTCTGTGTCAATTTTCTCCTTTTGTCTTATCGAGAGGAGGATCTTCAGCTACCCAAACCAAACTGCAATCTCAGCACTGCGACAGATGCGCTTCTCGATTTGGCGGGGAAATCGTTGAGCACACCGAAGACGCCTCAGAAGAGATTGAAGGAGAAGAGAGAGAAGAAAGAGGAGAGGAACAACGACGGCCATGAAGCGAAGAAGCGCAAAGAGTATGTGAATCCTAGGAAGAAGCCTATGGCGTTCATGAACTCCGTTCATGAATCCCCTCCAAACGAGAAGACGCCAGAGTGCTCTTGTTTTGCTAACAACGCCAAGGAAGCGTTCAGCTATGAGCCCTTCATGTAAGTTTCTTTGTTCTGGGATGATTTCAGGATCATTCACACTCATTTTCAGATGCACACAAGATCTGGAAGATGTAGGCATGACGATCATCAAGATTGGACGAGAGAGCCTTGACATCGATCTGAAATTCTCCGAAGATGCCTACTGTGACCCGGAATACTTCAAGCTACGCGTTCCGGATATTTCCAGCATCGGCGACTACATCTCGAAGAAAACCGCATTTGAGAATATCGCGAATGCGAATAATGCGGTGGAATTTCTGTTGGTATTCTTTTGGGAAACGCCAGGTGAGACTCTCGCTTGAGCAGCAGCAGCAGTCTCTAGGAATGTTTTAGATAACGACCCTAACACGATCAGGCGTCTCTATCACAGCCTCAAGTGTAAAAACAGCGTTGGCGTGGTCGAAGGTTTGGACAAGGAGTCGCCTTACTGTACTTACCTGTTGCCCTACATCGATCATGATTCGCTACCAGGTAGGCTGCAATACGACGCCACGCTTGCTTAAACACTCGGCCTTCAGAAACGATGACTTCGCGCAAATTGAATTTCATAGGCGCGAAGAAGGATCAGCCGGCGTTCATCTTTGTCGTATTAGACAAACCGAAGCCGGTCGATACTCAATCCTCTGCAGTTTCTTCGACATCGGTGGTACCGGGGGAGTTGGGTGATCTACCGATCAGCGCCCTGAACGACCAATCATTGGATTGGCGGCGCGGGCTGCTTACAGTGGAAGATTTGGTGACCATGTGCATTGCGTGTACAAAGAATGGTGAGTGGTTTTGATCATTTTAGACGGTATTTATGAGACTCTTCGTGGGGAGCTCTAGCTTCTCTGCGATCTGTGAACGGAAACATTGCATATTCAATCACTTTACTCTGTGTTTCTTCTATTTATTCTACCATTTCTTCAGAACGGGTACGTGAATACATCGACTACTTCGTTGAGGCGAATCCGGAAGCAGAACTTCAATACAGTGTTAGGAGCGCGCTTCTTCGAGGCGTCAAGAACTCCGAGCTACTATCGGCTGATTCCCAGCGATGGCTACAGTTGCGTAATGCTCCTCCGGTGCGCATCGTTGTGGATCGCGAGATAGAATCCGCCTTTTACAAATCTCTTCGTCCCTGTTTTGTACCTTACGCGTAGTGAACGATTTCTAGTCACGATTGTGTTAAAGGGTCTTTTATGTCGGTTTATGTGTGCTTCTAGATGATCTTGAGATGATGTTTTAGGCAATTTATTTGTACATGAAGCGTTATTATGGATACAACAGGGTTTAGAAGAACTCATCGCTGTTCTCATCGCGATCGCGATTGTACCAGCGACGACGGTTGTTGTTGCGGAGTTTCGGGATACCACCAACCACTCCCGACTCAATGCCGCACTCGTCGACTCCGCGGAGGATTCTGAAGAATCCGTTCTCTCCCCAATCGGTGTTCCACGAGTTGGCGACGATCCAGTAGGGGACGTTCTTCTCCTCTCCCCAGCCGATCAGCTTCACCGCGTGACCTCCGCCGAGCTTTCCTCCTTGGTGCTGCAAAGGATTACGGTAGGCGGTGGAGTGCGGCGGCGTTACTTACCACATAGATTCCTCCGTCGTAGTTCAGGAAATCCTCGTAGACTTCGAACGCGATCTCGAGGGGTCCGTTGGTCTTCAGCTCCTTCTGGATCGCCTCGACGTTGTCCTTCACCGCGTACGCGTCTTTGCCGTAGAATTTGTCCTCATCGTAGGTGCGATGGTAGGAGTTCTGGCACGACTTCTCGCATTTGGGCGTTGGGTAGAGGTCGTGTTTGCAGGGCTCGTAGTGCGTCTTATTGGAGTGATGCTCGCAGGGAGGGAAAGGATACGGACGGCAGCCTTCGTGCTGCGTGAAGTTTGTTCCGGTGACGATTCCGTGCTTCACCCAGAAGCGCCACGCGGCCATTGGGTCTCCTCCGTCGCATCTGGAATGAAATTTAAAAAATGTTTTGCTGTAGAGCGGGATTAATCCTGGGACAACGCGGGTATGGAGCGCGCATGCTAGCCAATCGGCTAAATAGGCATTAAGAGTGCATGTGTTCAATTCGTACATATGCGCAAGGCTCTTTCGCTGTTTTTAGGTACAAATCCCGCACTCACCCATATCCACATCCACTGCAGCAGCTGAGAAGGTCAGAGGCACTCAGACGGACTTGAAGTTCACCATGCGAGGCGATGCAGATCCGGTCGGACATGGCTTCAACGGCTCCGAACGCCCAGCACGAGCCGCAGGACGATTGATCGCGGATCTCCTTGATGCTCTGGCAGCGCGGCCATTGTTCGCGAGAATCGAAATTCGTGGGAATGTCCATCACGAGGTCTTTGGTCGCGGAGAGCTGCTTCTTCGCCTTGATGGAGTGGCGAACGTTGTTGACGCCCATGAGACCCCATTTCGCGCCTTCATCGTAGTCGCTCAGTTTGGAGTTCACTTTGGCCTGAAAAGAGCGAATGAAAATGGATTTAAAAAATGTTGTTTTGCAGCGGAGACTGAACCTGATACGCTGCGTGTCATAGGCTGACACGCTAGCCAATCAGCCAACTACCCATTGATTACAGAACGGTTCAGAGCATACATAAACCCAAAAACTCCAAAATTTTCGTTTTAGAAGCCTTTGTGTTAACGCTTACCCTCCAGAGATTCTGATTCCTGTTGACGTAGTCCACAAGTTCCTGTCCACTCAAACGCTCAGCATAGCCGGGAATGTGACGATCGGAGAAGCGAGTGGTCTTCAACGCGTGGATCTTCGGGCTCTCTTCTTCCTCTCCGTGATGGTAGTGGGCGAAGGCGCCACTCAGGGCCAGTAAACAGACTACAGTAACCGTTCGCTGCAAGGAAACAGGAAGAGATTAGAAGCGGGGAAGAGTAAACCGACTCACCATCTTGTCAATGCCGAGGACGACAGACGACGACTGATTCGCCAATCGTTGGCCGATCGCTTATAAACAAGTCGTTTTGCTTTGTGCGACCGCTTATCACATGCTCTGTGTCCTCCCCCCGCCCGCCGCACTCGTGGTGTCAAGGTCGTCGTCGTTTTCGTTTCTTCGCTGGTCAAGCAGCGAGGGGCGTCTGCGCTGAGGGGTCAGAGGTTGACACCGAGGGGCACAAACACACGCGATGGGGTGACCAGTGACCAGATAAGCGTGATTAGCGACTAATAGGACATGCATAGCGTCCATAGGGCGCTGTTATCAGACGCCGGCGGCTGATGGACAGCAGACAAATCGCAAAAAAAGAGGAGCGTTTCAATGCCAATCAACGACGATCGATCTGGCGATTGGCGGAACGAGAAAACAGGTGCAAATTCTCTTTTCGCACCAAAGATCGACGCGGAGAAAGTGGGATTTGCGTCATTTTTGAGGAAATTGAGAGGTGCGCGAGAGTGATGCAACTGTGTTACAGGCTTATGGTGCAAGAAAAGGTGCAAATCGAGGAGTACTGTAGGCGAGTGGAAATGACGCAAAAATTGATTTCTCAGCTCAGGGAAGCAGCTGTCGCTTTTGTAATGTTTTCATTAGTGCATCGGCACGCGAAAATGTAAGCATTACAAAAGCGGCGTGAAGCAGCGTTTGTTGTGATTGAGAGAGCAGCGAACGATAACAGAAAATCTAAAAATATGGGAATCAAGATGATTCCTGGTCGTTTTGCTTCAAACGTATATACAGATCGCACTGCTTGTTGCCTGAACGTCTAGACAGCGCAGTCGGTAGAACAGCTGTCTCATGCACTAAAGGTCGCAGGTTCAATGCTTGTCACTATTTTGCTTTTTCAAATTTTTTGTTGTTGTTTTTTTTGGCTTTTTCTTTGTTTTTTTTAACTTTCCTGGCATTCACAAAAGGCTCAAAACATCAAAAATGAAACAACAAAAGACAAAAAAAATATTGCCCGGAGTGAGGATCGAACTCACGACCTTCAGATTATGAGACTGACGCGCTGCCTACTGCGCTATCCAGGCTTGTCTTCCTAAGATGCTTGTTTTGCTTATAGGCTACACAAATCTCACCTGATTTCTGTTTTCTGCCTTGCAGAAGTGACCAACACGTGACTCACACGTTTCGACAACAATTTGTATTTGTTTCCTATCAGTTTTCCTGTTTGCACCGCGCTTGAAAGACATGTTTTAATCAAACAAACACCTCTAATAGCGTCAAAGATCGCTGGAAAATGGCAAAAGTCATGAATCATGAGCTCAAAAATACCACAGACGCGCATTTTTTGCTATTTCGCGCCTGTCGCTGCCGCCACACTTCACACTCCAGCGTCCAGATTTGCATAATCGACCTCGGAAAAACCAGCGGATAAAACCGCAAAATTCGTTTGTTCCGCATCGAAATGGCAACTGCGCTATTCAGTCTACGGTCGATTCGTCTGCGAGTATGCGTCCTCATGATGCTCGGAATGTTCTTCACCGTCTCGATGCGCATCAACCTCGGAATGTCGATTGTGTGCATGGTGAACAGCACCGCTTTCGTGGAGCCGCAGCAGACGCCCGCGACGAATGTGACCTGGAGGAGAGAGGAGGGAGTTTGCGCGAAGAGTTTAGACGCCGAGACGCTCAAGGATTCGGGTTATCACGTGAGTTGAGCTCAATTTTTTCTCATTTTTAGCCTCTTTTCACGTCCAGGGCAGCCTCCTCTGGTCTCCAGCGATGCAATCGCTCCTCTTCTCCGCCACCTTCTACGGAGGACTCGTGACGATCGCCCTGTCCGGCTATCTGGCCGACCGATTCGGCCCTAAGCGGCTTCTGCTCCTCGCGGTGCTCGACTACGCGATCATCACGCTCCTCACTCCGCTCCTCGCCAACACCAACTTTTACGCGTTCTTCTCCGCTCGCGTCATCATGGGACTCGGCGAGGGCTTCATGATCCCCACGATTTCGTCCCTCGCGGCGCGTTGGTTCCCTCCGACCGAACGAGGTGCGATGGCGGCGATGTACACGTCGGGCAATCAGCTCGCGGGGACCTTTGGAGGCGTTGTATCCGCCTCTCTGTGCTCGGTGGATCTGCTCGACGGCTGGCCGCTCATCTTCTACCTGTTTGGAGGGTTGGGTTTGGCGTGGTGCGTGCTGTTTATGTGCGTTTCGTCCGATTCGCCCGATGAGAACAAGTGGATTACGGATGAGGAGGTCAAGTACATCACTGCGGCCCTTCCACACACGCTCAGGAGCTCGAAAAAGGTAGAATGAGGGAAATATTTGAAAAGTGCACCACCGATAACATCAATTTGTTGAACTGGGTTGTCAGTGCGAGCGTGGCTCATGGGTAACGCAGTGAATTGCAGTCCTTGCCATTCGGGTTCGAAGCCGAAAGCAATCTAGCATTTTTTATTTCAGTTGCAAACGTTTTTACTACTTTAAGAAGCCATTAAAAATGCTCTAAAAAGCTTTAAACAACCAGAAAAAATTGTTGCTCGTTGGGGGGTTCGAACCTGGATGCCAAAATTTAGAGTCTAGCGCGTTACCGATGAGCCATTCGCACCGCGTCTAAGTAAGGCACAAAACAGTGTTATCATTGATTTGAGAAAATCCGCTTCCAGAAGGCAGACTCTGCAGTTCCCTGGCGTTCAATGCTGACCTCCATGGTGCTCATCTCGAATCTCATCGTCCAGTCGAGCTACAACTTTAGCGCCACAATCTTGCAGTCCTACCTGCCAGCCTACTTCCGAGACGTCCTTCTCCTGGACCTCAGAAGCGTAGCTTATAACCCAAATCGTCCAGTCTAGACACGTGTACTTACAGAACGGCTTCTATACCGTACTCCCATTCCTCTCGCAGCTCATCTTCAAGAACATTGGCGGTCATCTCTCCGACTACTTGAAGCGTCGAGGATTCGTGGACGCGACGACCTCCGCGAAACTCTTTCAATCGATCGGAAGCTTTGGAACGGCGACCTGTTTCGCTGGTTTGGCGCTTTTCGTCGATTGCACGACGCCGACCCTCGCGCTGGTGCTTCTGGGCGTCCACGGTATGTGCTTCTCGAGCGGAGTGAGCGGATTCTACATCTCCTTGCTGAGTATTGCGCCCTCTTATACGGGAGTGAGTGATATGGGTTACGGTAGCAAAGGGAAAGCCGCTTTTTAAGGTGATAATCTCAATTTCGATGTTATTTGGGATGATTGCTAACGCCCTGGCCCCTACGACCTTCGGTATCGTCAATACTCAGGTTAGTGATGCGCTAGGGTTACGGTAGTTGGTCTAGAAAGTGAATAAAATCAACCATTGAGCTACCGTATACCTCATTCAGGGCACCCAAACTGAATGGCAAATCGTCTACTTGATCTGCGCGGCTGTGAACGTCTTCGCCGGTGTCGTTTTCCTCATTTTTGGCTCAGGTATCCTGCAACAGCAGGCCAAAGAGCTGAGATGTGCTATTTCAATTTCAGCAAAAATCCAGCCGTGGGCGATCGCCCAGCCGGACAAAACCAAAATCGTCGCGAAACCTCTCCCGCAGCCGCTATCCAAATCGCAAGATAGGAGAGTTTCAACAATCTCGACAAACGATTGGAATTTGTAGAAGGAAACTGATTGATTTGCTCTGTTTAGGCATTTAACAGTAAATCATAGAAATCGTTTTCACTAGCTGTTTCCGGTTGTCTTTTTACTCTCAGAGTCCTCCGGTTGCTCTGATTTGTCGAATTGTGGCGCTTTTATTGCTTATTGGCACCTATTGGCACCTACCGTTGATAAGATGCCCACAGCGTAGCGATAAGGTCCTAATTGGCGATTGCCACTCCTCACGTGTCGTTGTGTGGAATTCAACGTCAATGCTTCTTCTCGCTCTCCTTCTCCTTTCAGCGCCGATTAGCGCCTCGAAAAGCGGCGATGGCCTGTGTCCCAGCACTCCTGGCGTTTCCCTGAACAACCATCCCCTCCCCTTCACTCTGTTCGCCAGTGACCTAGTCTCCGAGGTGCACTTTCACGAGCCTACCTGCCTCCTTCTGACCACCGCCACCTTTCTCGATCTCTCAAAACTGCGCTTCACAACTGTGAACCGGAACAGGACAACTCGCCGCCGCCAACTCGCCGCCGCCAACTCGCCGCCGCCGACTCGCCGCCAGGACAACTCGCCGCCGGACAAGTCGCCGCCAGGAGAACTCGCCGCCGCCGACTCGCCGCCGTAAAAAACATGATAGATTTTTTAAAACAATGTTGTTTTTTAATATACTAATTATTATAAATTTCTGTAAACTGTGAGACAATTGCAAAGAACTAGAACTACATCGCAACAAAGAGTAAAACTATTACTATTATTGTTTCACAAAAAAACTCGGTCTCGTACGGAATGTCATTGAAAAGACAGCAATCATCAACGCAAAGAATTCTTTCCGCTTTCCTAAGTACAATTGGAATTGACTTTGGAATTCAATTTCACACGATAATGTGTAAATAGTTCTACTTTTGTTTTCAGAAATGGATGAGTTATCGGTTGATTCTCAACGTGGCCGTAAGAAGCTTCATGATGGCGGTTACCTGTATGTGTTCGATAAGTGGAGTGCAGATCGTGAAAAAAAGTACTGGCGATGTGAGCAGCGAGGGAAAAAAGGAAAGTACGAGGCTTGTCCCGCTAGAGTGCATACTGATTCCAACGATAAAGTAAATTGTTTTGACGATGGTTAAAAAATTAGTGCTTTTTTTAGATTTTGCAAGTTCTGAACGTACATTGTCATGGAGCGGATGTCGCAGGAGCATCAGCAGCCGCAGTTGTTACAACTTTGAAACGCAGAGCTCCCACCGTCCAAGAAACACCTGGTCAGATGTTGTTGCAGGTCACCAATCATATTGGCCCCGCTATATCAGCAGCTCTCCCGAATCGAGATGCTTTACGTAAGACTGTCCAACGCGTACGTGGAGGCGTGTTGTCAGCTCCAGCAAACCCAAGCACTCTAGATGAATTAGTCATACCCGACACGTATAAGGTTACTTTTGCTCGTTTAACATTCGACTAAAAGAGTAAAATTCTTAGAATTATGAATCCAGTCCTGGAAGTTTTGAAGAGTTCCTGCTTATTGATTCAGACGTTGGAGGCAAGCGTATTCTAGCTTTTGGGCGTGAAGAAAACTTTTCCTGGGCAAATGAGATGAAGAAAGTCTATGTCGATGGAACTTTTTCGATGACACCGTCGTTGTTTCAACAAGTGTATTGCATTCTTGCGGAGAAAAGAGGATACGTCTTCCCCGTGCTTTACGCTCTCCTACCAGACAAGACAGAAGAAACGTACACTCAGCTGTTACGCTTATTGACTAGCAAATTTCCGGCATTCCAACCCGAAGCAGTTTCAATGGATTTTGAATTAGCTGCGATCAAAGCGTTCAAATCAGTATTTCGCAACATTCGCGTTGACGGATGTTTGTACCATTTAAGTCACAACATCAAGAAGCACATCAGCCATGTGGGCCTTCATCGAAGTTACGTGCAGGATGCTGAATTTTCCGTTCACTGCCGATCGATAGCTGCTCTAAGCTTTCTGAAACCCGAAGATGTTGAAAATGGGATTGATTATTTGGAAACTCATCTGCCACCTGAGCTTGCTCCAATTTTGAACTACTTCGAAGATACCTATGTTGGAAGACAAAATCCTCGCACTGGAAACCGCCGTCCTCCGACATTTCCAATTGAAATGTGGAGCGTTCATGACCGCGTGATCACTGGAACTGATCGAACTAATAATTATGCAGAAGCGGCTCATCGGCGTTTGCAAGCCGAAATTCAAATGAATCACCCCACCATCTGGTTGTTTATCGATGCTCTCCGTAGAGTTCAAAAAGGTCGCGATCTTATGTATGCTGCAATGTTGAGAGGTGAAGAGCCACCAAGGAAAAGAAGACGCTATATGCAAGCAGATGAGCGTATTCTACGCGTTGTGCAAGATTATCTGGAGAGTGGAAACGTTGGAGATTTGCTGCGTGGTATTGCTTACAATGTCCACATGGATTGATCTTTGAGTTCTTAGACCTAAAACTCAACTTGTGAATATCTACCCTTAATGTCAATGTTCGAAAGCTGAAATTCGGTGTTTCTGGGCTATTTTGGATGGCAAACAAGATGCAAAAAAATTCGGAGCGATTCCGACACAAGTGTTTGTTACCGAAATGTTTGTTACGTGCTGTTTAGTTGTTATAAAGCTTTAAAATAAGTTGACGGTCGTTCTCTACAGTAACAAATAACCTAGGCGTCAATTTTGAAACGGCGGCGACTCGGCGGCGGCGACTTAACCGGCGGCGAGTTGTCCGGAGGCGAGTTGGCCTGGCGGCGAGTCGGCGGCGGCGACTTAGTCGGCGGCGAGTTGGCGGCGGCGAGTTGTCGCGTACCGACTGTGAACGCCGATGGAAGCTGCAATAGGAGCGTCAGCGCCAAACAATTGGAGGTCAAGTCTGAACTTGTGGCCACAAAGGTTGGAAAACTGTGTTTCCCCGATGACGCGCGATCGGTGCGGATTTCCCGCGGCGATCTCTTCGCTGGATTGAATCGTTTTGCGACTGAGATGCGCAGCACGATTTTGTTGTTTTTGGCAAAGAAGAACGTTGAGGGTAAGAGGAGCGAGCAGAGCGAACGCTGAACTCTCTCTCTCTCTTCTAGGACCTTGCAAAGGAACTGGAGAGGCTCAGCTCGGCGGCAACCTCGTTGTGGCCGACATCATGGTGGAAGAAGGCTCGCTCATCAACGCTAACGCGGATTGTCCCGTCTACGTGCTGACGCCAACCAAAATGGAATTTATCAACGCTGGACGTGGAACTGTGTGCCCCAAATTTCAGATCGACAGTATTATGGTGCGTTTTCAGCCGCTTGTTCGCCGCTTTACACCTCGTCTAGAGCAGCAAGATTCCGGTGGACGTTGGCGTTCAAATCGAGACGGTGCCGTCGGGCGTCAAAACGATCGACGACCTCTCGTTGTTCTCGTTCACGTGAGCGAGCGCCACACACGTCGATTGTCGATTGTTCCATTTTTAGAAGAGCACAAGAGTACGCCGCTGGTCAAGTGGCTGAACGCAACGCGGTCGTCATCAAAGTGAACTCAACGCAGTGGGTGAACGGCTTCATGAGCGTGGAAGGCGGTCCCGCGCTGATCGGCGACGACACGATCACGTGTCAGTTTGAGAACCTGAACTTGGGCTTTGTAGAAGATGGACTAATCGACTCGGACCCGCTTGGGTATACGGTATTCGACTATACGATGCTGATTGCGGAGAAGAGGGACGTGAGCGCAACGTTCAATATCCGACCGTATGACAGCGGCTGCGTGACGTTGACGTTTGCGGTTGGATTTTTGAATGGAACAAAGTAAGAAGCGCCACACACACGTTGATTCATTCACAGATTCAGATCGAATCTCCTGAATCCGACTGTTTCGCTCGCGCTCGATCATCTGACCAGCGCGGAAGTGAGATTCCGCCGCGATAACAGAACCGCCTGCGAGAACGCCGGCGTCAAAATTCGATATTCGCTCAATGATATGAATATCGTCAGTACGGTGGCTCAAACTACGCCTACAGTATCCTCTACACGGTCTACAGTAGCCCCGACAACAGCTGGAACAAATACAGTAGTCTCATCAATTGTTACAACTCCTACGGTACCTTCAACTACCGATTCAGTGCCGCTAAGCTCGTCTACAAAGTCGACAGCAGTTGTTTCAACTTCAACTGTCGTTTCAAGTACTAAAAGTAAGCTTATTAGAAGGTGAAAAAGTTGAATTTTTGAAATTTAGGTGCCGGACGCACAGTTGGAGGCACTGTATGGTTCACCTCGCTTTGCGCTTTCAGCTGTTACTGCATGAGCTAGATGCCTAAAATAACGTTGAATTGTCTTGTTTTGCGATAAAACAGAGCTCAATAACCGTAACATTAACCTTACAGCCTACAAATACTGATGTGAACGGTTAGACGAGTCCTCTTGGCTAACTGCTGTTCGCTCACCTCATCAATTCACAGTGTTCCTCAAACTCTAACGCCTCTCTTCACCTCTTGTCACTTTGTACATATTAAAAAATGTTGTTTATGAACTTTCAGAATCTCTAGAACTCGTAGAGGACGATGGTGATCAAGATCACAAGAATTCCGGAAAATCGGAGTTTGGTGGCGGCGTTCCCGTCTAAATGCTTTTGGTAACGCACATCTCGGCGATCTATCACCTACGTGTCGATGTCGAGGCCGAACGCGTGGAGGTTACGGTATTTGACGAGGTAGCTGTTGTTGAACTCGTTGATAGTGCTGGGATTATGGTAGACGTCGATGCAGCCGTGGGCACTGCAGTCGTCGTAGAGGTTGAAGGTGCGGAGTTCAATGTTGTTGCTGTTGGGGATACGGTAGTGGTCGATGATGATGCAGGGAATACGGTATTCTTTGAAGTTGTTGGAGATACCGTAGTCGATGTCGATGTCAAGGAGACTGTTTGAGGCGGTGCAGAACTCGACGTTGACGAGGTCAGGTGTACGGTAGTCGTTGAGGACAACGACGACGATGAGCTCGGCTCAGCTACTGTAGTGGATGGAGAGGTGGCCGTTGTCTTTGAGGGTACTGTGGATGCAGGGAGCCCAGTAGACGTCTGAATCTGAGATGTTTTAGTGATCTGAGCCGAAGTCGATCTTGAAGATGGCGCTACCGTAGTCGGAGAAGTAGAGATTACTGTAGTCGGTGGTGCCTTTGATGCCCCTGCTCCTGTGATGCTTGTTATCGAGGTTTGTGATGTCGCAGACGTCGATGTAGATGTAGTAGAGGATACGGTAGCTGGTGCTTTCGCAATCGTGTAAGGCACCTTTACTGTGGAGTAATCACATTCCGCGGTCTTGAGCCGATTAATTTTGACATAAAAACCGTTCATTTGGGGATCGTTAATCTCGACAACATCGGTAGTAATTGGGACTGGAGTCCTGGAAGCCGTAATTGATTGATCTGTGCGCACAGCAGTCACTTACATGCCAGATAAACTCGATTTGCTGTAGGAGACCGAAAGATCCGCGCAGGTGAAGTCGCTCTTGTTGAAGAACAACGTCACTATCAGCCCTTGATCGTTTTCAAATTCTACGCCTGGCGTAGAACTATACGTGAACGGTGTTGTGGAGCTGTAGGGATCGGAAGCGATCATCCCTCGGTATCCGTTGGGACTATGAGCGCTAATATGGCGGTCGAATTCGCATCGATCGTCACCGGAGACGGTCATCACCTGCTCGATCCACTGGGAAACGTTCGAACTGATCATCAGGGCGCTTCGTGCAAAGACCTCCCCGTTGAAGTCGATCATGGTCTCGTTCCTGGAATGCGGCTTGGTGGAGGAGGCGAGAGGCCGCAGGACTCACGTGAAGCTGATCAGCGAGAGGTCGACGTCCGGCCGCAGACCGGAGGGTACGGTAGAGACGGTGATGAGGACGTCGCGGGGGAGCGTCAGATGCTGCAAGAATCAAGATTTCTGCAGGAGAGTCACAGGCCTACCTCATTGCCGTATGCATAAGTCATTAAATTTACGTACGGACAATCGGCGGTCGAATCAACAACTGAATCAAATGTGCCCGTTGATACAAGGATCACCGCGGGGCATTCGGCGCGGACGTCAACGGTCTTCATCTCATTGGCTGTGTGAACTGTGTACACGTTTCCCCCGGCCATAGCACTTCCTTTGTCCTTGCACACGCCTAAATAGATCTTTGGAATCGTCTTTCAGGTCCTCCCGCTCACCTTCCACCTTCTCCTTCGCCATAAAGTAGAAGAGGATTTCTCTCCTCAACCGCTTGTAGCCGTTTATCGTAGTCAACGTGTTACCGTAGTCAATGCTAATGCTTCGTGTGCGGTCTTCAAAGCAATGTTTCCCAAAGTAGATCCCAATCTTCCCGACCACTTCAAACATGAAATCCGATGCTTTCGTCGTGATTTTCTCGGCGGTGAACGAAATGTTAGGGAAACGGTAGTTCGCAGATGACGGCGCTTGCACGAACACACACGTAGGCTCAGAAACCTCGATTTCGGTCACCTGATCGCTCGCCAAAAGGAAGTAGGGAAGCGATGCGGTCAGGGGTACGGTGGCGGGAGTTGGTGCTCTCGACGTCGCAAGTCCCAAAGTCGTAGAAGTCGGGTATACTGTAGGCGATGTCGTCGAAGATACGGTAGTTGGGGGAATCGTAATCGTGTAAGGCACTTTCACAGTGGAATATTCGCATTCCCACGTGTCGTGGCGCGTCATTGCAACGTAAAAAATGCTCATTTGGGGATCTTGAATCTCAACGACGTCAGAATTGATCGGGACTGAAATCCTGCAAACGGAAATTGATCGATCTGTGCGCACAGCAGTCACTTACATGTCATATGAACCCAATTTGCTGTAGTAAACCGAAAAATCAGCACAAGAGTGGTCGGTCTCGTTGAAATAGAGCTTAACTGATGCGTTCAACTGGCCGGGACCCGGAGAAGAATCGTATACGAACGGTGTGGTCAAGCTGTAGGGATCAGAAGCGATCAACCCTCGGTATCCGTTCGGTCCGTTAAAATGGAGAAGTCGGTCTGCCAAGCATCCGCTACTTCCGTCCAAAGGTCTTCCGTTGTTTCCCGATACTGGAATGACGTTCTCGATCCACTCGGAGACGTTCGAACTGATCATCAGGGCGCTTCGTGCAAAGACCTCTCCGTTGTAGTCAT
>MQUG01003066.1:0-22223 GCA_007213375.1 Steinernema feltiae | reverse complement strand
TTATCACTTCAATTTTATGGCCTTGATGTGATCTTCGTGCTGCTCGAACGTTTTCCTCTTTTTCTGGCGGGAATGACCCAGAGAAAAGACAGAACAGAGGTTTCGTGGAACGTGAAGCACCGCAAACCGCGCAGCAAAGTGACGATAAATAAAAAACACGGGTGAAACGGAGACGACGTAAACATGTCGTCTGAATGCAAAGCGCTCTTCCGCTGTAGGCGAGCAGCAGCGAAAGCAACATCCCTTCTGCCACACGGTCTATTTTGGTCAATTGCTGGCAGTAATCAACAGACATCGAAATAATCGAGCTGCAAAATTAGAGATTAAACTGATAAGGGAATAATCAGTTCTCGGGAGCAATGGGGGTCGGTGCGCCTTGCGAGAAGTGCAACTTCCCGCAAGTAAGAAACGCACATCACCTAACAGCGAGTAGACGGGAGTACACACGGATAGACTTGGAGTTTTCAACACTTGAAGACGCTTATTTCAAAAGTGTCCGGGACAATAAAACAACGGCCAGTTCAGCTACTCTCGGCAATGCAAGAACGAAAACAGCTGATCGAAGGCGACGACGGAGAGAGCGACGAAGATGAGGATGACTCGGCGTGCTGATAAAAAGAAATGATAGATTACGCGAAGCGCAAACTTTCCTGAATACGAACTGCGTTCACGTTCAGCGTCTTTGACTGGCTAGCCGGAACGGTGCGGGGAAGTGGGTGAGGCGTTTGAAACAATGCGCAAAGGTTGCGCGCAGGCGCTCGCATGATCACCGCATAGTGCTAAACACTCCAGATTAATCATCCACCACCACGTGACTGTTTGTTGGCGATGACCAGACGTATGAATAAGTGTTGCCGGACGAAGTGCAGACCGCATGTCTGTTCTCAGTAAAATAGTGGATTAATCTCAGCCAAATGCAAACAGCAAACAACAACGGCGATGGCTTGGACCAGTGAAAACAATGAAAAGCGGGTAACGCATCTCCCTGAAAAACACTTTGACTGGCCAATAGCTGTTTGATCTAGCAAACACAACGAAGGGAGGACTTACTTAGTAACGTTCAATTGCAGCTCCAATTTGCAATCGTTTCCATGAAGAAAGTTCATCTCGTTAGCGATTTGTCCACCAAAGTTGAACTGACTGGAGCGCTTTCGCTTTCTCGGAAATTGAAACAATGCGACCACTAAAGATAACTCGCATTTCCAGCACGCAAAACGCAACTCACAAGCTTCGAATAAGTAGCCTTGCATCCCTTATCATCACGAGCAAATGCCACAAACTCGCCGTTGGCTTCACAAGACCAGGTTGACGTTTCTCTTCCGCAGACAGGAGCGCAGTGGATAACAGTGAAATGAATTTTAAAACCGTTCTGATGGTCGTATGTTCCACTCACGAACCTAAAGATCCAACCATTGGTCGTCAAAATGAGTAAACTTACCATTCGAAACCGCAAAGCTCCACCTTGCTTGAGGTGAATCTTCCCCGTTGAGCCTCAAGCTCGATTTCAATAGTCGCCTTGTCATCCCTGAAAAACCTGAAATTATCAAACTTATCAAAGTGACATGCAAGCAGGGAGCAATTACCCAGTACAATCACACATCTTGTTCAATTTCTCCACCATGAGACAAACGGTTCCATGCGAGAACTGCGTCAAATCAGCCTCCTCTACGAGTCGTTTCAAGGCCTTGCCTTCAATTTCCTCCAATGACGTGTCGATCACTAAAAATTCTTTATGCGATATAGTGTTAAAACTAAAAGCCTTACAAGAATGACGTTCAAGAGCGCCTTTCAATATATCAAACGACGTCTTGTGCGAGTAAGTTTGAAGTTCCATTTCCTTCCCAACAGCGGTCAAATCTTTAATCTCCATGTTCTCGATTACCGTGTCGACGACGTCCTGGAAATGGAAACGATCGCCTATCTGCAATTTCTCCGTTTCCGTGAGCGTTGCTGCAACGAGGAACTCGTGACACTTCGAACGGACGACCTCGCACGGATACAAATCCTGCAGACGTAGCAAATACTGAAGAGACGTTTCTGAAGAAGCACAACATGTAGATTAAATCGTATTGCAAAACCCACCGTCGATATCAACATCCACACCGTAGATGATCCGAATGAAGTGCATGAATTCCGCCAGCTTGATTTCTTTCAATTCAAATTTTCCGCTGCGTTTTTCCTCTGAATCATTGGTGAACAGCGCCTCGAAGAATGGAGAAGCGGCACCGAGAACCTAGAACTTCGAAAATCAAGTATTTGAAGTCGGAGTGAGAACAAACCTCCTTCGAAAGGAACAACGTCGTTCCGTCGACAACAACCTGCGCTGAATCATCTGGACATTTGAGCGCTGCGTTGTAGGGACGCCCACAATCACCTGATTGTACCTATGAAAGAAGTAGCAAACACAACGAAGGGAAGTCTTACGCGGTGACATTTAATCGCAGCTCCATTTTGCAATCGTTTCCATCAACAAAGTTCATCTCATTCGGGAATTGTTCACCAAAGTTGAAACTGATTGGAGCGCTATCGGGTTCTCGGAAATTGAAACAGTGCGACAACTAAACAATGATTTCCCATTTCCATCATGCATAAACCAACTCACATTCTTGGAATAAGTCATCTCATCTCCTTCCTTGTCCTGCGCAAATGCCACAAATTTTACTTTGGCTTCACAAGACCAGGCTGACGTTTCTCTTCCGCTGACAGGAGCGCAGTGGATAACAGTGCGATCAATTTCAAAACCGTGCCGAAGGTTGTATGCTCCACTCACAAACCTAAACCACAACGATTCACAGTGAAACTGATTAAACTTACCATTCGAAATCGCAAAGCTCCACCTTGTTGGAGGTGAACTCATTCCACCCGGCCGTTTGGCCCTCAAGCTCAATTTCAATAGTCGCCTTGTCAACCATTTTCGACCTGAAAGAAGGTATCTAGTGAAAAAAACCACACGTTCGCATAATCGCGATCACAGCACAAGTAGACCGCAAGCAGAGCGAGCATTTCACGTGAACGAATTTAAATGATGCGCCGAATCGCCACCCGCGTTCTCACGGATAAAAAAGCTGCGCGACGACCTGTCCAGTAAATGCTTTCGATCGCGCTCGACTACGAGGACGCCAAAACATGCCAAACGTCAGTAGAAACGTCATATCCTGCCGAAAATCAAAAATCCAAATTACAATAACGCGCGTTTCGGACTTAAAATAATTCCGAAAAGAAGAACCGATGAACCTCATGTGGCGAGCAACCGCTTGCGATATTCAAGTGAGAAGCGAGAAGCAAATGGCAAACTGAGAATGAGCTGAACATGAAAAACAAGGACGCCTCACAGCGATGAAGGTGAAAAGACGCCGAATCTTCGCCGTCCATTTCACGTGAAAATCACCTGAGGAGATATCAGTAATTGAATCAACAACCAAACAACTCACAAAGAGTAAAACAAATATTTATCCGATAAAAAAGTGGAAAACTAACACGAATGACGTACAGAAACAGCCTTCAAAATACTCAACGTAGTCTTGTGCGAGTAAGTTTGGAGTTGCATTTTTTGTCCGATCGCCATCAAATTATGAACGTCGATTTTCTCGATCGCCGTTTTGATCACATCGTCGAAGCGGAAACGATCTCCGATTCCCAGCTTCTCCTGATGCGTGAGCGTATCCGTGGCCACGAGGAACGTGTGGCACTTCGATCGGACGGCCCCGCACTCGAACTTGTCCTCGAGACGGAGGAGGTACTGAAGAGAAGTTTCTGAAAAAGAGCAAAATACATCGCGGCAATGAAAAAGCAATCTCACTGTCAATATCAATGTGCACGCCGTAGATGATGGCAAGGAAACGCATAAACTGAACCAGCTTGACATCCGTCAATGGAAACTCTCCATCCCGCTTTTCCTTGAAATCGTTGTTGAAGTAGCGTGAAAGAAGGGACAAGCGCCGCCCAGAACCTGCAAACATTGATCAGATCGAGCTTCAGAGCGAACAAACCTCTTTGGAGAGCCACAACGTCTTTCCGTCAACGATGACCTTTGCGGCATCATCCGGGGACTTGATCATCTTGTTTTGGGGACCGTACACGTCAAACTTGTTGTGGCTGAAACACGGTATGAGATGATTAGAACAATTAAATGAGTTACCTGATCACTTCTACACGTAATTCAAGTTTGCTAAACATCCTTTCTCCATCCTTATAAATATCGAAAATGGGGAGTATAGAAAACTCCTTATGAAAGTCGATTGCCATGGCAGCGCTTTTGGGATTGTGAAAAGTGAAGCGTTGCGACCACTAAAGCAATGAATTACTGTTTTCATCAATAGTATATATTTCAATCAACTCACATTCTTCGAGTGAGTCATTGTTGAACTGGTCCATCTGTGCTACGCTGGCTGCTCGCAAAGGCGACAATTCCTCCCTTCGCTTCACACGACCAGATCGAATTTTCCTTTCCTTTGACGGGAGCGCAGTGGACGACGGCGTTTCGGAGAGCAAACTTTGAATCCTCGAAGCTATAGTAATACGATCCGTTGTCCAAGTATTTGATGTGTTCAGTACCGCAGCCGATGTACTCGCCGTTCACGAACCTAGAATGAAAGAGCAATATGTACTTGTAATAGTTTAATAGTAACCTTACCATTTGAATCCGGAAACGACCACTTTGGGTGAAGTGAATTTAGTCCAATTCTTCAGGGAACTGTCGAGCTCGAATTTAACTGCCGCTTCTTTAGTCATTTTCGGCCTGAAAGTTAAGAAATCATAGCAAATCGTCAATCTTTAATTCGAACGTCATTTCGATTTCGAGGTAATCACGAAAATCGTAACGTGCAAACACGAAAATGGCCGCCTCCTTCGGGGATCAAATGACCAAATACGGATCATCATAAAACAAAGAACAACGAAGCCCTCGGACTGATCAAGAAGAGAAACCTTCCAGCGATGCAGAGGATGAGGGTCTTGCGACGACCGCATCCACTTCGGTTGGTGAGTGATTCATAAAACACAGAACAACGAAGCCCTCGGAAAACTTTGCCGATTTCTCTTTTCACGAGGAACAGTTTGGAAATCTAAATGGAAATGGAAATCTTCACGTTGTTCAGCATGTCATTTCACCCCTTCTTGCCAAGTTTGACATGAATTGGATGCTTCCTGGTCGAGTGCGTCACCCTCGCAGAGCAGTTCGTTCGAACTGAGCGAATTGGAGCCACAGATGTTCCACACTTCCACCACATTCCACATGAACGTTGGAAATGAAATCCACACTCAAAACGAACGTTCCATTTGCATTTGGCCGATTTGCATCCGCCGCGAGAAGTCGCTCTTCTTCAGCTACTTCTTCAGTGTCTCCTGTTGCTTCCTGCCTTGGAGGACGAATTTCAAAATATTGTGGAGTTCAAGTCATATCTCACTGCTAAATTGTTTGGTGGTTATGGAATTACAATGATTTGTTTAGCGCCGAACGCGAGGGAGTGAGTTGGTTGCGTTCCTTTGCTTATTTCAAATTGTCGAGTACAATAGATTTATTGAAGAAATCGGGAAAATTTGGGTCAATGAAGAAGACGGCGCTGCTCGGTTGCGAGTTTCAGGTACTGATCGACGGCAAAGGGCTGAAATTCGTTAATTAAATTGATTTTTGTGAACTGAATCGCTTACATCAATGGACTCCGCGTTTACGGGAATGATAGAAGCTCGTTTCATGTCCTAAAACTTGATTAGTAGTAAAATGAGGGCCGAGGCGCGTCTGACCTGGGCTGGCCGAGAGAAATGATACTCAAACGACTCCTTGAAATGCCCGTAGACGAATATTGCCAGATCACCCGCGAGATTGAGCGAACTAGCGCAGACCAATCCGTGGTTGGAGAAGCCGGGCACTTTGAAGCAGTGCAGTCTGTCCTGCAGCGGAGGGGATGCGATGAGTTCACAGTAGAAGAGGAAGACTCACTTCAATGTAGTTCCACCGGAAACTCAAGAGGCGCTCGTCGTTGATGCTGTAGTTGGCGACAACGTACGTCTCGTACTGGTGGAAGACAAGACAGAGCTGATCGCCGTGATTCACGTTGCAAGCGCCGTTATCGTAAACTGGCTTTGGGGTAGGAGTGGGAGTGACTGTTGACGTTGGTTTGGGCGCCTGAAACGATCGACAACTTGTTAGTTGGGAGCCCCACGCTCTTTGAGTCAATGGAATAGGTCAAATAGAAGCTCGCCACCTCAATCTCCATCCTCTCATCGATCAAATGGGCCAAATAGACCACGTTTTGAACATTTTCAAATCAACCGACCTGAACTTCAGCTCCGGTGGGCGACTTTCCATCGAACGTAAACTCCACAATGATAAAATCTTGAAAGTTCTTGTAGAGAATGAGCTCGTAGCGTCGAGTGAAGATGTTAATGGAGCCACAGAGGTGCAGAAGCCAGAATGTCGAAGTCACACGGTTGCACAGAGCCCAATCCTTTAAAAACCGGACAGTTGAAGGCTGAAATTCAACGCTCACCTTACTAGGGTCCCATTTCTGCCACAAGAGACGCTCACTGTTAACCAAAACGGCGAATTCATACGTCGAATTGACCTGATTGTACTCGAGGCACACGTGCTGCGGTTTGCCGTCGACTTGCAGGAAGCTGCACAGCGATTCGGGCTGAAATGAAAGAATTTAGGCTGAGGATAGACCCACGAGCAGTGCTACCTCGAGGTCTCCATGCGGGAGAGCCAGAGACGTGACTCCAGCGGTTAGGAGGACGGACGCAATCAGAAGTGACCGCATAATGCAGCAGCTGATAAGAGCGCCACACAGACCGCGGCGTTAAATAGCGGCGATTTTGTGTCCAAAAAGATGTTTATCAGTGAGCGCGTACGGGGCAAAGTGTAAAGTCAATGTTCATTGTTTGGAGGCGAACAACGACGTGAAATAGAAGTTACGTGCCTTTTGGCGCACAAACAGCTGATGTGGTGCTTTCGGAGGCTTGTTCCGGAAGTGTTGTTGTTGATGATGATGATGAGAGGTCGCCGTCACTCACATTCACTGTCATCTCGCTGATCTTGAGAGTCACAGAAACGGGCTAAACACGTCCAAAAGTCAAGAACTTGCGCATTTTAAGGCACTTACAAAGAATTTATGTCACGTTATAAGTGCAATCTTGTGCTGTGCTACATGTGCACCGATGTCCGAGTGGTTAAGGAGATTGACTAGAAATCAATTGGGCTCTGCCCGCGTAGGTTCGAATCCTGCTCGGTGCGATCAATTTTTTGTTTTCCATTATTCACTTAAAGCGGTTGATTTTATCATAAAAACCGTGATTTCGAGTAATTCTGACGGCATGAGCGTTCCTCGCGTCCTCGAATTGGTGTAGAATAGCCATGGAAACACAGAATTGTGGCCGTTTGGCCGATAAAAGCACAAAAAGCGTTTAACATGGCTGATGGCATCACGCGCCGGGTTGAGCCGGGAGGGAAGTTTCTAGAAGTTAAAGTTTAAGAAACGGAAATCGCAAAAAAGTCGATTCGCGCCTCCTAAGCGTTCGTCCGTCAGTGTCAATTCACACGCCGTCTTCAACAGACCAGACTATGATTGTCTAATTGTCTGCACGTCTCCTATCGCATCTCCTGCCTCGCCCGATGACGTCAGCCGACGACTCGCTGACGTCATCGAAATTGTTCGCCACTCGACGTCACCTTTTCGCTGAGAGCGGCGCTCTTCTTTAGTTCCGACCTCCGAGTTCGGATCCATCGAGTCTCTCTATTCCGGTGTGATGTCCCCTGGCTGAGTGATTAAGAGAGAAGCTTTATGTCACGATTCACATTAGACAATGGGATTACGATGGATTCAAAGTGTGGTCGACAAATCCGCGTGCTCTTTTAGCAGGAATTCTTCGAAGCGAGAACTCGCATACATGTGAAATTGCTCCATCAAGATGTTAGCATTGGAGCTTCCAGCCTGGCCTGCAGAGCAAACTTCGACCGTACGTTGTAGGTAAGAGTTCTCGACTGTTGACGTGGATGTGAACACAGCGCTGAATAATTGTGATACAGCGAGAAACGTTTCAGCGGTTTAAAAACTAAATTAAATTTAAGATTAAGTAAAGTAAGTAAACATTGCCACTTACTCGAGTTCACTAATGAATGCTTCTATTCGCTTCAAAAAGCAGCCCATGTAGCCGGGCAGCCCGGCCGTGTCGACACAAAGTGTGACCGGCTCGTTCTGTATGCCGTTAACATACAATAATCGACGGCGACGACTTATAGTCGGTCGACTCATAGTCGGTCGATAGTACGACGATAGTTGGTCCACGACGGCTGTGTTGCCGGCAGGTGCCGCTGGCGATGAGCGCCGACAAGCTCTGCCTTAAATTTAAGAATAAGTAAAGTAAGTAAACATTGCTACTTACTCGACCGCGCTCCTGATCGAAAAATTCCAGCTGCGGCAGCGGCGACCTCCTCGGCGGCGTGCGAAGTGAGATAGCGGCGCAATCGCCGCTCCTGTTTTGCTGTTTGGAGTGCCGCCGTAAAGTAGGCGGCCTGCTCCTTTGCTTCCGTGAGCAGCTCTGTAATGAACGCTTCTATTCGGCCGATCTTTGCTGCAAAAAGCAGCCCATGTAGCCGGGCAGCCCGGCCGTGTCGCCACAAAGTGTGGCATCGTCTATGCCGTTGCTGACAAATACAAGCAACCAACCACTAGGGAAAACTGCACCTTAAACGCTCAAAACAAGCCAAATTGATTTGCATTAAGAGAGAAATCTTTACCATTTAAAAGTCGGTATCCTCATGTTGAAGTTAGGCGTTCTACACACCTCGCTGAGAGCAACCATAGCCGTTAAGCCATTTATGGAGTTCATGCGCCGTGTTATGTTAACTACAAACAACATTCGAAATGCAAAAATTAACCTAAAAACCAACCGATTTGGAGAAGAGGAGCTCAGCGGGGAGTCGACGTCGATGGCGATCGAAATGAGCGAAATGAACAACGACGCACGCGACGCGCGTTGTCCCGCCACAATCGATTGGCGTTTACTCACCGCTGTCTCCTCGCTCGCTGTTCGCAGCCGGTCGTCCTTCAGATGAAGTTTTTTCAGCCCATGATCGTGCCAGGAACGGGATAAACGGACGACGCTAAGGCGCGAATCGACGCGATTTCCGTTTCTTAAACTCTTAAAGGTTTCACCACCGAGGTCGCAAGAGTCAAATTACGTAGTGGGAGTAAACGAAATATCAGATTTTTGTCCGTGTCGTTTTAAATGAATTAAAGTCAACGCGTTAGGTTAAGGTTAAGAACGTTGGGGAAGCAAAGTGAGCGCTTGAACTGGCTGCTTCAGCAAATGACTCATCTCTACCAGCGCATTTTTACGATCAGGCCGCGGCAGCACCTCTTCCCTCGCTGTTTGCGTCAACTGCACTCACAACTGCAATCGGCCGTTGTCTTGAAATGAGTTTTGTCTTGTTCTTTTTTTAACCAATTTCCGTGTGAGAGCCGGGGAACCACGGTCATCACTTTGTTTTCGATAGCATTGTATTGATGAGTCGTATTTATTCTCCAAAATTCAGCGCAACCACATTCCTCTATTTGTTCGAGCTCTGCGTTCAGTCGATAATCCATGAGGAACTTCTTCAAATTAAGGTAAACTTGGAATGTGGTATTGTAGATTAAATAACATTTTTTTCAGAATTTTTGAAATTGAACCTGACGATCTAGCATCGCTTCATCATCGAAGCGCGCAACCGTCTCAGACTCATGATGGAGAACGCAAAGACAGAACGAGATTGTTCGGCAGCTCGGACACACTCCGTGCTGGTCGAATCTAGTTGAATCGAAGTGGTACCGCTACACGACTTTGACTTCACAAACAGGCGCCGCAATGAGCCGAACGTTAGACTAGAACTGCCCTACTTTCATATTGATGAAGAAATGAAGAGCCAAAGTTGCGAGGCATCGCGAAAACGCGCGTTTTCCGCTCACTTTTATGCAGCTACGCTTTTAACAAAGCCTGCTGTATACTACATGGCCATGAAACTGTGGTTTATTCTGAATTTGGTGTTCCAAGTTAGTTATTTCAATAAATGACTATATTCTAATTTTTCATTTTTAGTTCTGGGCTACTTCTGGGCTGGAAACCCTTTGCGGGGATTTAAACTGGCCCGTAGTGTTTTTATTGGCAATTTCTGGCAGGATGACGGTCGTTTCCCGACATTAGTCATGTGCGACCACGACGTTAGGCGTGTCGCGAACGCGCGACCTTCCTACAAGTACCAACGAAGTCAGTAAAACATGATTCGATCAGTTGAGCAATCATTAGTGCCGATGGACTATGGCGACCGCCCTGACGTGCCTATTCTACGATTCGTCGAGCAGCGCTGTTCGGGATTTCTCGAGAGAGTGGTTGGTTCCATGTCTTTTTAGCTTCTACATGCTGCATATTTAGAACGGTTTCAACCTCAGCACCCTATTCACTACCTATTGCGTCTTAAGTCTGCGGCCGACCGCATCGCGTCCTCTTCTGGATGCGGTGGTCATCCGCTGCCCTTATTGTCTTTCCTATTTCCATCACTGTGGTCTGCCCCGAGACTCTCGCACATGTCCACTGTGCTTCATGTTTTTCTACCTCTAGGTAGAAATAAATTGTTGATGTTATTTTTGTGTTCTGGGGACTTTTGTGTTACAGGGTCTCAGGTCGTGGCCGTTTGGTCTTTTCGAAAATCGATCAAAAATCGATCGATTGCGAATCCACATTGCGGTAGTTTGTGGTCTGCTCTCTGGTTAGTAGCTTATATGGTCAATTCATTTACTCCTCTGCGCTCGATTCGCTGGAAAATGCCGCGATTTTTTTCTTTTTTCCACGATTCCACGAAATTCCACGGAAAATTCTGGAAAAACGACGACGATGAAATTCAAACAAAACCGGCATGTGACATTTACAGCGCAGCAGTAACCAATAAGAACGTTTAAAACAGTAATAAAATTAGTAGTCGATGTTCATCGAATCGTTGACGTCGTCGGTTTTACTGTTTCTCAACGAAGCCTTGATCTTCAGCGAACTTGAGATTTTTTGTTTATTTCCACAAGCAATGTATTTTCTTCGCGCTCCGATCTTCGGATCATTTCTTGTATTTCGCATCCTTCTCCTCATTCAGAAGAAATCTTGCCAATACATCTTTTGATGGTCGAAAAAATCGGGAGTCAAATTCAGATTAGCGACGGCAACTGTGTTGTTTCCTCCGTCGGTTGATGGAGTAAGATTCACTGAACATTTAAATTACAGTGAAAAGTTTAAGGTAAATGTGGCCTACTGTCGAGCTGGAAAGACGCATCGGATATCCCGACTCCAGATGGTTGGTACTCTGATAACTTTCTGGCGGGAGAAGCTGACACGTCGAGTGTTTACTTTCTTACCGCGATCCGAAGCGTCGCCTCCATTCTCCTCTGGCTTAAGAATCTGTAAAAGAAGTTTTCATATCAGTTATGCATCGACTGAAACTAACAGACATTCGACGATTTTTGTCTTTTTTATCCATTGCTCTCGGGTCTGAAAGCAACGAGAACGTTAAGCAATTAATCCATCTTCATAAGGATTGTTTGACAAAAAGTGTGCAGCTGAACACTGAAAAGCATAAGAGAAACCATCCCAGAGAGAGAGAAAGAGGAGAGAGAATCAGTCAAGAACAGCAATGGTCCTGACGCTATTAAGTCAGTTCTAATAGTCACTTCGAGTGTTCGTTGCAGACCGAAACTATTGACACGAAATCGCCCGCATCTGCAGATTTAAGGATTTTGTGGAACTACGACAATTGCATCATGTACGCCGACTTCGAAATGTCAACAAACCGAAGCCTCGACAAGTGTAGAAATTGACAAAACTGTTTCTCAGCGCCACTACTCTTCTGAAAGATACTTTCCTTAAAGAGGTGATGCTTGATAATAAGAGATGCTATAACGCATTGTGTTAATGTAAACTCGGTGTGAATCACGTTGTATTGAAGAGTTCCATTAATTCTGCAAATTTCAGCGAAATCACGGAGATCTGATCAAGTTTGATTCGAGCTTCGCGCACTCAACCGAAACTCCATGCGGATCTTCTTCAAAACAACGTAAGACTGAAATATGGAGACTCAAGTGAAAATTGTTTTTTTCAGAATATTTTGTGCACTTATTCAGCAACGGATGGCGGGAGGGTAGAGGGACAGCGAGCGAGGCAACGAGTGAGGCGAAGAGAGCTGCTGGTGCAAATGCGACCAAGCGCAACGGTCACCGCGGTCGTGACAGACACAGACGGTTGGCGTCGGTTGGCGCGCAGTCGCGCCAAAAATCGATCGAACGTGCGTTTTCCGTCCACAATCGGCTTCGACCAACTCTGCGAATCTTCTTCATCTGAACGTGAGTTTCTTTAACTGTTGCGAATGGACCGCGCGAGCAAATTGCGCTCGATACGATGTTCTTGAATGCTTTTAATTTCGCCACATCATCACTTAGAATAACTAGAACTAAAATTTGTTTAAGTTGAATTAAAGGAAAACTAAAATACTATTAGAAGGATGTTTCAGCATGTAATGAAGTGGAACTTGAAAATTCGTTGCGTCAACTGAATCAAAAAAGATCTCAGAAGCTTTCCACTATGGTGAAAAACAAGAACATGCGCAGGAACAGACCATTAGAATCGTCAACTACGTGTCAGGTAGCAAAAGAGTTGAAGAACGATGTGGAAGACGCGGTGTGCTTTCCAGCACTGTCTTGGAACCGTTCAAACGGAGTTGAACACACGCGGGATAAAGGTTTGTTCTCCTCCAGTTGTTGTGCTCAAGCTACATTTCATGAAATTTGACCAAAAATCTTTGATATTTTGATACATTTAATTTTTTTTCAGATTTATGCCTGTACAATAAGGCTGATTCGAAGCCGTTTTGTTCACATATCTCAGTGATTGGGAAGCTTGTCGCAGTTTTTCAATCGAAAACGAATTTGGACTCTCCGAAGCAGCACCTGATTTATTTTCTCCACTCTTTCCGCGACTCGGAGCGATTGTGGCGACTGGCATACTAAACAATGATAACTCCTTCTCGTCCAGTGCCGAAGAACGAGATATCCAGTCGAACAGGACTGTTAAACTCGGACATTTGTTGGAATGGACAACCTGCGCAAGACCGTCGAACTGTGGAGGCAGCAATTCAAAAAAACGACTTTCGTTTTCACGACGAACGGCGCAACGAAGCCCCCGCAACGCTACACACATAGGCTTCACTTTGCAGTGTCGTCACCCAACGGCTGAAAGAAAGCACCGTGTTGTGGTCAAACGCCATCCGCTTGCCGAGCGTGAACCAGGTCATCTCTAGAATTCCGCGTAATTTGCTGGATTTGATTGCCATCTTTCTAACTCATTTTTTTGTATAGAGGCAGAACGCGTGGATACGGAGTTTTCGCCACAAACCATCCGCATACTCCTGTGCGCGACACGGCGTGCGTCGAACAAGTCCGTTCTCAAGATTCGCGGATAGATATTATTGTTGCAGTTAATTGTTTCTGTTGGAATGTTAGTAAAACAATTGTTGTTTTCTTTAGTTGGTTTTGTTTGGTAAAACAACCAAATAACAACAGGAACTTAACGCGCGATGGTTAGTTAACTCTACACTCTTTTCTCACTTAATCACTCTCAATCTCTCAACTCGATGATCTGCTACAGTCCTCAAAATCAACTCGCTTAGTTCTCAATCGAAATCTAATCTAACACTAAATTTAAACTCTTCAG
This sequence comes from Steinernema feltiae, assembly GCA_007213375.1. NCBI lineage: Eukaryota > Metazoa > Nematoda > Chromadorea > Rhabditida > Steinernematidae > Steinernema > Steinernema feltiae. The sequence goes on along the minus strand of MQUG01003066.1, from coordinate 8,501 downwards.
AATCCGAGTATGGGCCGTATGTCTAGACAAGTTTTTTTCTAGTCTGACCGAGGTCTACAACTGTGCCAATTTTCATTTCGATCTGGCTTGGACAGTCCGAGAGGTTCCCTTGTAAATCTCAACACTAATGACTCAATCAGTCACAACAACGTAATGATCGACTCTCAATCACTCAAACTTCAAACTAACCGTACTTCAATCCAATCCTGGATCAGTCTCGGAGTTCGTCGATGCTGCGCAAGGAAAAGTACACTAATTAGACTCAGGAGGACACAAGACGTCACAATAACACTTTACTTCAATCACACTCACAGCAGCGGATCAGACTGTGCGAGGGCCGGCCAAGAGTGGCCGCGCTCCTCTCTTTTATACATGAATTATTTCGAAAATGATGACTCAAGTTTCATGTTGTTCTTCTGTCGTTCCGCTCGGCGACGTTGAGCGCTTCGGGTCGCGGATCGCGGTCGTTTTGCATGTGGCGGCGCTGGGCAGTTGGGAGCTTCGTTGAATCGTCCGGGCGTCATCCAAACGCGGCTAGTCCTCCGGATCCGGTGAGTCATCCTGAAATGACGTAAGCGCGCACGCAAGGCGCTGACGAAGCGAGAATACCTTACAGGCAGCAACCTAAGACCCTTACACTTTTGTTTGGCGTTTTTCGGTCGAAAAGGGATCGACGCGTTGGTGTGAGTCATGGTTTGTTTCTAGTTTGGAGTTTGCGAGTTGCGAGCGAAGAAAAGACAAAAAGAAACACAATTGTTCGGAGGCTGGTAAAGTGGAAAATTAGGCGACCGTCGTTCGACGGAGTAAAATCAGGGATAGAGAGAAAGAGAGCAAAGGGAAAATGGTAGTGTTGTTGATGCGTAGCTCACCTCCGACTTGCCATCATTGTTGTGCTCCCCGTCCATGCGATAAGCCTCGCATTGGTAGCGTATTGACTCGCCGCTGCGCTCTCCTTCTTTAAATTCGTTCTGCTTCAAGTAACAAAAAATTTATTCGTCAAAATTGTCATCGATGGTGATGAGGTCTTCCAGTTTTTCGACGTCTCTCGCTCTGTTAATGGCATTTCGGCCAGCTGATTCAATTCCTCTTTGGTAGGCTGGTGTTCATCAAATTCACTGGCGGCCCAGAAATACTCGATGGGATTGATCTGATAACAACTGCGTTAGCGGGTTTCGAGAGATTTTCGCTTACTTTTTCCTCGGAGTCTTGTGACATTCTGGCAACGTGAATTTCTCCTAGTTTTCGCTCCGCACCAGGCTTTTCTTTGGCTTTTGTGTGGCTCTCAAGGCTCGATAAACCTCAGTCCACATAGTCGGAAGTTCAGCTGCGTGTCCGTTGTGGTTGTGACCCACTTGGTGATAACCGGTGGATAGGCTCCAATTCGTCCGTTTGGACCATTCGAACCGAGAGAAGGGCTGATCTCGGCGCCATTGAATTAAACGAAGAGCGGAGCTTCTCGAACATTATAAAGTTCGGCGATGTTCATGATTTATCGCTTGACAAGTAAGTCAATGTCGTGCAAGATCGTCAACTTGGTACGTTCCTCATCAATGTAAGATCAGTTGATCGCGTTGTAGACCACCTAGAGCAAGACGTGAGTTTATGAATGAGCATAAGGACTTGGAACGTCTTATTTAAAGCTTTGTTTTTAAAGCTGTCTGCTGTCTTTGCAAGTTATCTCGATAATTCCAAAGTTAATGAAATTCTGTAGCAACAAGGCAAAATAGTGGTGGGAATAAATTGATCACATTAGACCAATTTTTCATTCGTATTTTACATTAAACAACCAACCTCTAGTCGTTTAGCACCGCGTAAAAGAAAGCGGACCATGACATAGTTCAGCAGAATGTTGTAGTTTCGTTTATCTGCTACTACGTCCTTTTGAGGGCTTCAATGGCTGCAGCCACGCGCTCCAAGAGCTCTTTGTCGTAAAAAGTTTTCAGAAATTCGTCGTTAGTAGCTTCAACCTAGGGTATTCGAATTAGGCCTGAATTGAGGAGAAATAGCATTCAGGTACTTTCAGGTTCAGTTTGCTCGAGCGGTCCATTCGCAACAGTTAAAAAAACTCACGTTCAGTTGAAGAAGATTTGCAGAGTTGGTCGAAGCCGATTGCAGCAAACAAAGACGCTTTCGATCGATTTTTGGCGCGACTGCGCGCCAACCGACGCCAACCGTCTGTGTCTGTCACGACCGCGGCGACCGTTGAGGTCGGTCGCATTCGCACCAGCTGCTCTCTTCGCCTCGCTCGTTGCCTCGCTCGCTGTCCCTCTACCCTCCCGCCATCCGTTGCTGAATAAGTCCCAGCTGCACTAAATATTCTGAAAAAATCAATTTGCTCTTGAATCTCAACATTTCAGTCTTACTTTGTTTTGAAGAAGATACGCGTGGAGTTTCGGTTGACATGAGTGCGCAAAGCTCGAATCAAGCTTGATCAGATCTCTGTGAAATCGCTGAAACTTGCAGAATTAATGCAGCTCTTCAATACAACGTGATTGACACCGCGTTCACAATGTGGTGTTGCATCAATTCTGATAAATGCGATGCGAAAAGGGATTCCGTAATGGGAAAATAAAGCTTTCTGGCGTGAGCAGAGCACAAAAACTGCAGCAGAGAGTATATCGCATCCCCGCATCTCATCAGAGTATAAACTCTCGACTTCCATTCATCCGTAAATCAAGAAATGCGTATCAGAACAACGGTTTGCGGTTTAACGTCCAGCGCTGCTTACGGCGCCAAACATCGAACAGTTGATTCGCTGGTCATATGGAATTCTTCCAAGAATATCCGCCCACCTCTTCCAAACTACGGTGGAGAAAGCGTGAACGTAGTTCTAGTGGTTTTTGTGACAGTTGGTCAGACGGACACTTGTGATTCGTTCAATCCAAACATTGTGTTCATCTAAATCATACTTCCAAGTTTGAGTACCCCTCACCACGGCAGGATGAACCAGTTCTTAATGCGGAGTTTCCAGTAGAAGTCATACAGAGTGATGGACTGAAGCTTCGAAGCAGCGCTCCGAAGAATGTTTTAGACCGTCTCCTTGCTCTAATTTGTTAGACAGCGGGAATCTGGCTTTGTTCGCCAAAATTCGTTTTGTTAGACATTATTGGCCGCATGTTGGACAGATTCGGCTCGGCTAAGGAAGATTCTCAATCAGAGGCTGGTTGTTATATACGGCAGAATTTGGCAGAATTTGGCAGAATTTGGCAGAATAAGCACTGTGGGTTGCGTTAAACAACATAGTCCTGTTAAGTTTCCGGCTCAAACGCGAGTTCTCAGTTGTCGATTTGTCTAACTTTTGGCCACATTTGTCCCGCAGTTTGCGGCTAAAATTCGGTGTTTCTCGGGGGTAATTTGAGGAGAGTTGTTGTACTGTGATGTATAGATAAGGCCTGCTGGCATGATGCTAGTTCGGGAGAAGCGAGAAGTGAATGGTTGGCTGTCAAACTTTGGCGGCCAAAATAGTGAGACCCCCTAGACTGACTAGAATGGCCACATTAACTTCTTGGTCAATTTGCGGCGCTTCTTTCACGAATGTTAACTTATAAACATGATATGCAAAAACAAAGATCAGATCTTCAGATCAGTTTTTGGCGCTGAAAACGATGCTAAAAGAATCTGAGCAAAATAATTGTTCTGTGCCACTTTTCTGAGCTACTTTTAGTAAAAATCAAGGCTTCCTTCACGAATTCGAACCGAAATTTTACAATAAACGTTAAAACGGACGCTGTGTTGGCCAGAAATAAACTTAAAATTGTTCTAAAGCAACATTTTCAATTTGTCGTTCCTGATATAACCGACTTATACAACTCAGTTGTCGCTTACGAGCATACCACGTTGGAAATACGCGATCTCGTCAGATCTCGCAAGTCAAGCAGCGTCGGGCCTAGCTAGTACTTGGATCGGAGACGGCTTGGGAATCCTAGGTGTCGTAAGCTTTTGCTAATTCAATATTTAGTTTTTGTTAGCTTGCTGCAGGCAAAATTATTGGTTTTAGCTACAAAAAGACGTCTTTTGTGTTGCGTTTGCTCGCCTAGTCGCGATCGCGCTGTGTGTTGGCGATCGCGCCGACCGACCCCGGACCACGAGTCGCACCGATGCGCTGGGATGGTCGCGTGCACGTCTAGCGCCACAGCGCAATGCTCTCGTCGGTTTAATTACCCAAGTTTGAGGTAAACATTGAATCCGCTCTTTCAAATGAATGTGGCGAGATGAAAATTTTGGAACTGCGTCCCATTCGGGATGCTTATAATGAAAACTGAACTAAAGCAACTGTTCTGCTGCTGAATTTTTTACCGTTTGTGTGAAAATCAAACAATGCGCACAGAAGAGCGAGTGAGACTAGCCTTTCAGAGCCAAGTCGGCCAATTGCGCAAAGATGAGTCAACATTTCGCAATCTATTTACGAAATTTGTTGTCTAGACAGACAACTTTCAACCACAATTTGGCAATTTAACAGCAACAAAAACAGTTAAATTCTGTGATAATGTGAAAACAGTGTCCTAAGAAGCTGTTGCGCTACGGAATTTTGCAGCGTATGCCGTCATTGAAGTTTGAGAGCCTGATTGACAAAAGTTCTGAGCCTGTTCAGCTTGCGGAACTCGAATTATTTTCTATTCCATCAATTCAATTCAGTGTTCTCGTGGAGAAACACAAATCGCGTTGGACAAAAGAAATAAAGCAAAACGCTTGTTACGATATACGTTTTTCTTTCCCCCTTTCTGTTCTGCTTACGACACCTAGATTTCCCAAGACGTCTCCGAGTACTAGCTAGGCCCAACGCTGCTTGACTTGCGAGATCTGACGGGATCGCGTATTTCCAACGTGGTATGCTCGTAAGCGACAACTGAGTTGTAGACGTCGGTTATATCAGGAACGACAAATTGAAAATGTTGCTTTAGTACAATTTTAAGTTTATTTCTGGTCAGAAAAGCATCCTTTTTAATGTTTACTGTAAAATTTAGGTTCGAATTCGTGCGGGAAGCCTTGATTTTGACCAAAAATCGCCCAGAAAAGTGGCACAGAACAATTATTTTGCTCAAATTCTTTTAGCATCGTTTTCAGCGCCAAAAACTGATCTGAAAATCTGATCGTTGTTTTTGCATATCACCCCATGTATGACTTTTAAATCAAATACTAAACACAGTCAGAGCTAAGTCAACGAATTGCGCACAGCTGAGTGGTCATTTCGCAATCTATATACGAAATTTACTGTCTAGTTTACTGCACAATTTACTGCACAATTCCGTGGGGATCCTCCCCAGCGCCGACGACAAATTTGGCTTCGCTGGGGAGGACGACAAAGTCACCATCGGCAGCCATCTAAACAAATAGGAGGTCAGCTACAGTAACCCGTGTTGATTCCTACGGCCGCAACGAAGAGAAGAGAGAGGACAGCGAGGACCTGCATTGTTGTTCACTGAAGATGAGTGAATGATTGCCTGGTCGGGTGGCGCGCTTTTGTAGGTGCCGGTAGGTTGATTTGCATGCCACGTCGAGGGACATTCCGATCAAAACATCAGTACGTCCATGATCAGGATTGTAGTTTACGCGGAAGTGCAATTTAAAACACACTTTTCAGATATTATTCAGTGTAAATTTCTCACAAACGGCAAACAGTCGGCGGCAAATCAGTTGAATCACCTCTGTTCTCATTCGATAAGCATCCCGGAAGGGACGCAGTTCCAAAATTTTCATCTCGCCACATTCGTTTGAAAGAGCGGATTTCAATGTTTACCTCAAATATGGGTAATTAAACCGACGACCTCAACGAGCGTTGTCTACGCATTGCAGACGCGATGGTCGGTGCTGAACGGTGCGTCGGAAACAGCAACGTTGAACAGCGAATGTACCTTGGCTTAATTGGGCCAAAAGCAGAGCACAATAATGCAAGATGCGAAAACGAAGCTCACTTCGTCTGTTCAATTCTTCGCGCTGAAGAAGACGCAAAAAGATTTGGGCCAAAATAATTGTTCTGTACCACTTTTCTGGGCTATTTTTGGTCAGATTCCTGGCTTATTTTATCGACTCGAATTTAAATTTTACACTAAACGTTCACAAAGACACTGTTTCGACCAGAAACGCACTTAAAATTGTTCTAAAGCAACATTTTCAATTTGACATTTTTCGATATCTTCTGATATATTCTGATATATTCGACGATCATACCACGCTGAACATACGCGATCTCAGTTCGTCGGTTCAATTCTTCGCGCTGAACAAGATGCAAAAAGATTTGGAGCAAATAAATGATTCTGTGCCACTTTTCTGGGCTATTTTTGATCAAAAACAAGGCTTCCCGCACGATTTCGAGCCTAAATTTTACTGTAAACATTAAAAAGGACGCTTTTCTGACCAAAAACAAACTTAAAATTGTTCTAAAGCAACATTTTCAATTTTACATTCTTGATATATTCGACTTCTACAACTCAGTTGTCGTTTACGATCATACCACGCTGAACATACGCGATCTCGTCAGATCTCGCAAGTCAAGCAGCGTCGGGCCTAGCTAGTACTTGGATCGGAGACGGCTTGGAAATCCTAGGTGTCGTAAGCTTTTGCTAATTCAATATTTAGTTTTTGTTAGCTTGCTGCAGGCAAAATTATTGGTTTTAGCTACAAAAAGACGTCTTTTGTGTTGCGTTTGCTCGCCTAGTCGCGATCGCGCTGTGTGTTGGCGATCGCGCCGACCGACCCCGGACCACGAGTCGCACCGATGCGCTGGGATGGTCGCGTGCACGTCTAGCGCCACAGCGCAATGCTCTCGTCGGTTTAATTACCCAAGTTTGAGGTAAACATTGAATCCGCTCTTTCAAATGAATGTGGCGAGATGAAAATTTTGGAACTGCGTCCCCTTCGGGATGCTTATAATGAAAACTGAACTAAAGCAACTGTTCTGCTGCTGAATTTTTTACCGTTTGTGTGAAAATCAAACAATGCGCACAGAAGAGCGAGTGAGACTAGCCTTTCAGAGCCAAGTCGGCCAATTGCGCAAAGATGAGTCAACATTTTGCAATCTATTTACGAAATTTGTTGTCTAGACAGACAACTTTCAACCACAATTTGGCAATTTAACAGCAACAAAAAACAGTTAAATTCTGTGATAATGTGAAAACAGTGTCCTAAGAAGCTGTTGCGCTACGGAATTTTGCAGCGTATGCCGTCATTGAAGTTTGAGAGCCTGATTGACAAAAGTTCTGAGCCTGTTCAGCTTGCGGAACTCGATTTATTTTCTATTCCATCAATTCAATTCAGTGTTCTTCATGGACGAACACAAATCGCGTTGGACAAAAGAGAAAAAGCAAAACGCTTGTTACGATATGCTTTTTCTTTCCCCCCTTTCTGTTCTGCTTACGACACCTAGATTTCCCAAGACGTCTCCGAGTACTAGCTAGGCCCAACGCTGGCTTGACTTGCGAGATCTGACGGGATCGCGTATTTCCAAACGTGGTATGCTCGTAAGCGACAACTGAGTTGTATAAGGTCGGCTATATCAGGAACGACAAATTGAAAATGTTGCTTTAGAACAATTTTAAGTTTATTTCTGGTCAGAAAAGCATCCTTTTTAATGTTTACTGTAAAATTTAGGTTCGAATTCGTGCGGGAAGCCTTGATTTTGACCAAAAATAGCCCAGAAAAGTGGCACAGAACAATTATTTTGCTCAAATTCTTTTAGCATCGTTTTCAGCGCCAAAAACTGATCTGAAAATCTGATCGTTGTTTTTGCATATCACCCCATGTATGACTTTTAAATCAAATACTAAACACAGTCAGAGCTAAGTCAACGAATTGCGCACAGCTGAGTGGTCATTTCGCAATCTATATACGAAATTTACTGTCTAGTTTACTGCACAATTTACTGCACAATTCCGTGGGGATCCTCCCCAGCGCCGACGACAAATTTGGCTTCGCTGGGGAGGACGACAAAGTCACCATCGGCAGCCATCTAAACAAATAGGAGGTCAGCTACAGTAACCCGTGTTGATTCCTACGGCCGCAACGAAGAGAAGAGAGAGGACAGCGAGGACCTGCATTGTTGTTCACTGAAGATGAGTGAATGATTGCCTGGTCGGGTGGCGCGCTTTTGTAGGTGCCGGTAGGTTGATTTGCATGCCACGTCGAGGGACATTCCGATCAAAACATCAGTACGTCCATGATCAGGATTGTAGTTTACGCGGAAGTGCAATTTAAAACACACTTTTCAGATATTATTCAGTGTAAATTTCTCACAAACGGCAAACAGTCGGCGGCAAATCAGTTGAATCACCTCTGTTCTCATTCGATAAGCATCCCGGAAGGGACGCAGTTCCAAAATTTTCATCTCGCCACATTCGTTTGAAAGAGCGGATTTCAATGTTTACCTCAAATATGGGTAATTAAACCGACGACCTCAACGAGCGTTGTCTACGCATTGCAGACGCGATGGTCGGTGCTGAACGGTGCGTCGGAAACAGCAACGTTGAACAGCGAATGTACCTTGGCTTAATTGGGCCAAAAGCAGA
>MQUG01003065.1:0-28669 GCA_007213375.1 Steinernema feltiae | reverse complement strand
GAACATACGCGATCTCAGTTCGTCGGTTCAATTCTTCGCGCTGAACAAGATGCAAAAAGATTTGGAGCAAATAAATGATTCTGTGCCACTTTTCTGGGCTATTTTTGATCAAAAACAAGGCTTCCCGCACGATTTCGAGCCTAAATTTTACTGTAAACATTAAAAAGGACGCTTTTCTGACCAAAAACAAACTTAAAATTGTTCTAAAGCAACATTTTCAATTTTACATTCTTGATATATTCGACTTCTACAACTCAGTTGTCGTTTACGATCATACCACGCTGAACATACGCGATCTCGTCAGATCTCGCAAGTCAAGCAGCGTCGGGCCTAGCTAGTACTTGGATCGGAGACGGCTTGGAAATCCTAGGTGTCGTAAGCTTTTGCTAATTCAATATTTAGTTTTTGTTAGCTTGCTGCAGGCAAAATTATTGGTTTTAGCTACAAAAAGACGTCTTTTGTGTTGCGTTTGCTCGCCTAGTCGCGATCGCGCTGTGTGTTGGCGATCGCGCCGACCGACCCCGGACCACGAGTCGCACCGATGCGCTGGGATGGTCGCGTGCACGTCTAGCGCCACAGCGCAATGCTCTCGTCGGTTTAATTACCCAAGTTTGAGGTAAACATTGAATCCGCTCTTTCAAATGAATGTGGCGAGATGAAATTTTGGAACTGCGTCCCCTTCGGGATGCTTATAATGAAATGACTAAAGCAACTGTTCTGCTGCTGAATTTTTTACCGTTTGTGTGAAAATCAAACAATGCGCACAGAAGAGGAGTGAGACTAGCTCTTCAGGAGCAAGTCGGCAATTGCGCAAAGATGAGTCACATTTGCAATCTATTTACGAAATTTGTGTTAGACAGACAACTTTCAACCACAATTTGGCATTTAACAGCAACAAAAACAGTTAAATTCTGTGATAATGTGAAAACAGTGTCCTAAGAAGCTGTTTGCGCTACGGAATTTGCAGCGTATGCCGTCATTGAAGTTTGAGAGCCTGATTGACAAAGTTCTGAGCCTGGTTCAGCCTTGCGGAACTCGATTTATTTTCTATTCATCAATTCAATTCAGTGTTCTCATGGACAGACACAAATCGCGGTTGGACAAAAGGAAAAAGCAAAACGCTTGTTACGATATGCTTTTTCTTTCCCCCTTTCTGTTCTGCTTACGACACTAGATTTCCCAAGACGTCTCCGAGTACTAGCTAGCCCAACGCTGCTTGACTTGCGAGATCTGACGGGATCGCGTATTTCCAACGTGGTATGCTCGTAAGCGACAACTGAGTTGTATAGGTCGGCGTATATCAGGAACGACAAATTGAAAATGTTGCTTTAGAACAATTTTAAGTTTATTTCTGGTCAGAAAAGCATCCTTTTTAATGTTTACTGTAAAATTTAGGTTCGAATTCGTGCGGGAAGCCTTGATTTTTGACCAAAAATAGCCCAGAAAAGTGGCACAGAACATTATTTTGCTCAAATCTTTTAGCATCGTTTTCAGCGCCAAAACTGATCTGAAAATCTGATCGTTGTTTTGCCATATCACCCATGTATGACTTTTAAATCAAATACTAAACACAGTCAGAGCTAAGTCAACGAATTGCGCACAGCTGAGTGGTCATTTCGCAATCTATATACGAAATTTACTGTCTAGTTTACTGCACAATTTACTGCACAATTCCGTGGGGATCCTCCCCAGCGCCGACGACAATCTGGTCTCGCGGGAACGACAAATCCGCATCGGCAGCCATCTAAACAAATAGGAGGTCAGCTACAGTAACCCGTGTTGATTCCTACGGCCGAAACGAAAAGAAGAGAGAGGAGAGCGAGGACCTGCATTGTTGTTCACGGAAGATGAGTGAATGATTGGCCTGGAGGGTGGCGTGCTTTTGTAGGTGCCGGTAGGTTGATTTGCATGCCACGTCGAGGGACATTCCGATCAAAACATCAGTGCGTCCATGATCAGGATTGTAGTTTACGCGGAAGTGCAATTTAAAACACACTTTTCAGATATTATTCAGTGTAAATTTCTCACAAACGGCAAACAGTCGGCAGCAAATCAGTTGATTCGCCTCTGTTCTCATTCGATAAGCATCCCGTAAGGGACGCAGTTCCAAAATTTTCATCTCGCCACATTCGTTTGAAAGAGCGGATTCAATGTTTACCTCAAATATGGGTAATTAAACCGACGACATAAACGAGTGTTGTCTATGCAGTGCAGACGCGATGGTCGCTAGTGAACGGTGCGTCGGGAACAGCAAAGTTGAATAGCGAATTTGTCTGGGCCAAAAGCAGAGCACAATGATGTGATTTGCGAAAACGAAGGTCAGACCAAGATTCCTATTCCTACGTTTTTCGGATCAATTCTTCGCGCTGAACAAGATGCAAAAAGAATTTGAGCAAAATAATTGTTCTTTGCCACTTTTCTGGGCTACTTTTGATCAAAATCAAGGCTTCCCGCAAGAATTCGAACCTAAATTTTACAATAAACGTTAAAACGGACGCTGTTTTGACCAAAAATAAACTTAAAATTGTTCCAAGGCAACATTTTCAATTTGTCGTTCCTGATATAACCGACTTCTACAACTCAGTTGTCGCTTACGAGCATACCACGTTGGAAATACGCGATCCCGTCAGATCTCGCAAGTCAAGCAGCGTTGGGCCTAGCTAGTACTCGGAGACGTCTTGGGAAATCTAGGTGTCGTAAGCAGAACAGTAAGGGGGAAAGAAAGACGTATATCGTAACAAACTTTTGCTTCTGTCTGGAGAACCGTCATAGGCCAGTGTTGGTTGAGGCTCTGTCCCATACTTGTTGACGTTTTTGGCCAGCGTTTCGCGCCAAAAATCGATCGCTTTCTACAACAACACGACAGCCTCCTCTTGCCTCACTCTTCGCGCCAATCGCGCTCGCATCGAGCGACAGTCGACGTCTTGTGCTGTGTTCTTCAATAAAGGTTCGTTTCATTAGTTATCATCACACGCGTGCTGCTATGTTGTTGGTTATTTAGGCTTTAGCAAATACGTCAAATCACAACAGTCGATCAACGCTGAGAATCATCTTCAATCGGAAGTCAGATTTGATTATTTCATTTATTTTTGTTCACCTTTTGCACTTTCAGGTTGCGGAAAAGGCGCATAAAAGCCAGCTACCGTGGAATTGAATCGCGGGCACATCATTCGAGCGGTTGGAAGCGAACACTGCGGTAAGTAGAGGATTGTGGGCTCATTGTTAATTAGTTTTAGTTATTTAAAGTTATCGCGATTCGGGAGATGTCGATTTTAGGCGCGCGCCTGAATGGTCCGTGATAGAGGAGCTCTACACAGAGGCGTGGAGATCAAAATCAAGATCTGCTCAATGGAGCGCCGTTGACAAACGCGGAGTTTGCCGACATTGTCACTGCAGACGAGCCGCCTCACTTGAGTGAGATCACCAGCACGATCCATCAGATGCAGCAGTGGGAGGACGTCACTTTGAAGAAGAAGCGATATCAGCCCGCCCCACTTCAGGAGCTTATCGTCACCGGCGATGTCCGACAGGAGCAATTGAGGTACTCGACTGGAGCCGTGTTCTCCGGAGTCTACACGGTCTATCTCGGCCGCCGCTATGAGCAAGATGTCGCTGTTTTGGAGCTCACTGCAGGTCAGACTTTTGAGTGCGGCCGGAAAGGAAGGAAGAAGTCTTCGAAACAACCGTCTCTGAAGGACGATAACTCGGTGAGTACCGTACCTAGTTAATTCTCTGTTTATTTATTATTGTAGTAAAGTTACACCCTAAATTCCAGCGTTGCTTTCTCATTCAAGGCGAGCGCATACCTTTTTGATGCACCAACGAATTTGGTCGCGTGATGCAAACTTTCAACAAATTATTTTAGCCTTCTTGATTTGAGCCTTGAGTTAAATTCCTGACTTTCGTGGTGGCGAGGGATACGGTATCTACGCTTGCGCCGTTTTGTAATCGCGGTGACATTGCTTTGAGAAGACAATCGGAGATTATTGCGGTTGTAGCGAGAAAACTTTTATCAGATGTTGGCACAGACGAATATACATGACAGAAGTGTACAAAGCGGAGCAGAAGCGCGTCTTTGTCGCGGGCTTCTTCGGTTTTGCTGGCTTCGGAGGTCTTGGTGGACGGGCCGTTGTAGTCGTCGTTTGGCAGTGCGAACTGCGCGTGTCTCCGGGAAAGAGGGATTGCAGCAGGATTCGTTGTGTCATGAGTTTCTTCGACTTCTTCCAGTTGGTTGCGGTTATGACGTCCGACTCGCGCGGGTCCTGCTCCCTCCTGTTGGTGATCAAGTTGATGACGGAGGAATTCCAGCACGGCCTCTCCCGAGGAGCTGATTCGACGTCTTTGAGCTGGTGGTCCCCTGTTCGGGGTGAAACGATGAATATTCGAGTGGCCTCGATTCTGGGTCAATCGTTGGAGGCGTTGAGTCGAGGGGTTTTGGCGCTGGCCGGCCGGTGGTCGTATCTTAAATGAATTCTCTTTCACATGTACCTCGTTAGAAGCTTACTTTGTTTTGAAAAAGGTCCTCGTGGGGCGTGGGGGAACTTAGTGGCTGACCAAGCTAGTTTCGATCTTGTGTGTTTTGCTAAATTGCGCAGAATTAACCTCTTCAACAACTCTTCAATAAAATGCGAAACAACGCAGCGTTTAGCGTCACAGCGCTTCGTACGACATCGATGCGCCGTGAGAAGACGAGCTACCAATCTTGATTGAACAGAATTCAACGCAACGAACCGATTTTGAAGATTTCAGCGCACGATGTCGATTAATCTAATCTTCAATTTGAAGTCTTCGACTCTTTCGATGATGCTGTGCTTGACGTGAATACTCACCGTCATCCGAAGAGGTGAAGCCTGTACTTTCGACCAGGCTACACCCCTTCCCCAGCCATCCTTTGTAGCGCTTTAGAGGGAGGGGGAGGCAGTGGAGAGGGCGAAATCGTAAAACATAACCTTCTTCTCGGACGTCCTGAAGGATCCTGATTAATTTAAACTTTGAATTCTAAAATATGGAGCTTACGATGGGTGAAGAGCATCCATGTTAATCATTTAAGACTCGGCGATGAAATCGTCATCGTCCGATGATTCGTCACGGGCCTCGGGCTATTATCGGAGTTCGATAACAGAAAGCCTAGCCACAGTGAGTTGAGGTTGACGATCTCCTAAACAAAAAACTATTAATTCCAGCTCCAAACGACGATGAGATTAAATTCTGTTGAAGACGAGTGCTCTCTCAGTGTGAAAAACAGAGTACGAGATATCTGAGAGACCGTCGACAAACTAACAGAGCGAGGACACATCGCAACGCACGACAATCCGGCCGATTGCGCCACACGAGGATTGTTAGCAGAATTGTCGAATGACGTCGAGACATTGCTGGACATGAGCTGTCTGATTCGTCAGACTCTTCTGATCGTTCGGACTCGCCATCTTCTTCCTTTTGTGGCGGACTGTCGTTGGAGCTGAGCGTTGGAGGTCTCTCTTGATTGTTTTTCTTTCTCGAATTCGGCCTTTGCTTCGCGCATCGTATCTCTCCAATCGATGAGTCCATTTCAATCGATCTTTGTGTGTTCGTCGTTCGTACGAGAAGCTTCGTTGGAAGACGATCGTCTGTAGTCGAGCCATGACGTCTCCCTAGGTGATAGTCTTCTCCAATGTAGCGTCCATCTCCTGTTTGAACCATTACTGGACAAAGCGAACGTATTTTCAGTTTCAGAACCTGAGAACATCGTTGAAGACGAAGCTATGGAATGCTTTGCAACAACCGTATTGTTCGTGTCCATACAATTGAGCCGGCGATTATCCAACCCAAGCAACCGCTTAGAAAGGCTGCAGAGGACGAAAACCATCAACCTGGTTTAGGTTGTAACCGTCTAAACAGAAAACTAATAATTGCGATGATCAAATGGCGATGAAATTACATCTTTTTGAAGACGATTCTCAGTGCTATTCGACTGCCGATGAGGCGAATTTGGATTCTTTACTGAAATAAGAACGCATCGTTAGTGGCGCTGGGCGAAACTGCAAGAAGTGAACGCTGAGAATCTGGCAAGACGCGTCAATACAAAGGACGGTGGGAACGCTATGACGGCAGCATCAACAGCATTTTGGCGCGCAATTTCAGTCTCAAAGCGGTAAGCGGCGATGGTTGGCAACACGCCAACATTCAACAGGCAACTGAGAGTGGAGGCAGTCGCATTACACAGCGCCAGCCGCCTTTTGCCGCGCCCCTGAGTAACGATCAATGAAAAGGGCGTTTGTAGTTTAGTGAGAGATTCGTAATGTTGAACGTCTGTAGCCCTTCTATTTGTGACTTTTTCCTATGACTCATCCTCGACGGCTGTCCCACCTTCCTAGCCGTTACATAAGAAATGTCAATGACTAATAAATCAGAATCAGAATTACACGGTTTACTGGTGTATCCGTGATGTCGTCCCTTGCTTCACTTTTATGATAGCCTTTTATGATTAGGCTTTTCAACAAAAACTATGATGTCACCATCGAGGTCTAAAAGGCCGGAGGAGGTCGGACTAAAAAATTACCAAAAAAGAACACCAAGTCAAGTCTTCAAAGCCGAGACAGACGCCAGTTGCCATGCTGCCATAACAGTCGGTGAGAGCCTGGGTCAAATAAGGCCAAGGTCGCATGGCAAATAAATGCAACGCGATGCGCGTTTCTGCGCGAAAACGCATCGTTTAATTGCTATTTATACTCGCAACACCGCAGATCGCTGCATTCGAGAATTCGAGAACGATGGAGTTTGTGCCGTACGATTTCTGCGAAGCGGTCGTCGCGGTTTTCGCCGAACCTTCGGGACCTCTGAGTGGCTTGGCGAGTCCCCTCTGGCGAAGAGCCATCCAACGAGAGACTAGCGGTCGGTGCTATTTCAATTGCACAATCGGCTATACAAAGCTCGGAGCATGGGCATTGGAAATCTACAACCACAAAACCCATACAGCCGCTTCATTAGAAGAGCTCTGCGATTCCAATCGGCGCAATCATCGTATCGTCTACATTGGTATCCACCATGTGAAGAATCCAACAATGGAGCTGAAATCTTTTGAAGAACTCAAAAAATCGGTCACACGCATCATTCCCTTCGTCAATATGGCAGAGGTCAGGATAACAGGTTAAGAACATCGAATCATTGGCCTATCCCACTAGACCCAATTCTAGAAATTGTCTCGCTCCTCGAATTTTCTTCATTTTGCGAACTGGACATTGTAAATGAACCGACGATTGCGTGCTTCGAAGATTTCGCGATGGAGAAGATGAAAACAAAATGGTTGAAAAAGCTTTCCATGGACCAAAAGCATGGACCTATTTCGTGTGCTTTTCAGTCGGCGATCGAAAAATTCATTCTAGAAGACGCGTTCCGCTCAGTTTCCGTTTATTCGAATGCCGCGACTTTCACAAAAGAGTTTGTAGTTCAACTCATCGAAACACACGTCAACGGACGGTTTTTTGGATTCTTCAATTTCCCGGTGGAGGAGCTTTACGAGTTCCGCAAAAGCAGTCAAGTTCCAAAAAAGTTCCAAAAGCATTGGGGAAACGGGAGCCACATGGAGTGGAATCGAGAAGACGGCGTGCACGTTCGCGTTGAAGGAAGGAATACCTGTATTTCTACTATTTACTTCAAGAACAACTCAGCTTTGTCCGCCTGAATACGGTTGTTGCAAAGCCGCAAGAGACTGGTGCCTTCAGCAAGCGCCTTAGACCGCTCGGCCATCTCGCCACTAAAAAAATCACTTTATCAAACGAGACAGACATCGGCCGCCATAGCTCAGTCGGTTAGAGCGTGCCTTTGTGATGGAATCTGACCAAACAGACGCGCACCCGATATATAAGCGCGTGTTATCATCACTCGGGACCTTCGGACCCCGAGCGAGCATCCAATAAATTCGTTAGACTCTCCGCTCTCGGCTATCCAACACACATCAAAGGGAAACCCACCTTAGAGCCACCGGAGGAATCTCTAATTCCTTACTTTACCACGAATAAATGCAGTTTTTGGCAACATCAGTTTGCGTTTTTCGGAACGATGTTGTGAAAGAACCAGTTTTTCCCTCACTGGTTCCGAACTCTGAATAGCCTTCACTCAGACTAGGGTGCATAAACGAACTGCAGCACAGGGCACCCGCATCTGCAGCGTGCAGCATGCTTTTGACAATGTCCGTGATTGCCAACCTGATGTTTGCGAGCGGGTCTTGTGGACCATCCGCTAACGCCGAAATCTCTGGAT
The DNA here is from genome assembly GCA_007213375.1 of Steinernema feltiae. Lineage (NCBI taxonomy): Eukaryota > Metazoa > Nematoda > Chromadorea > Rhabditida > Steinernematidae > Steinernema > Steinernema feltiae. The sequence continues at coordinate 20,431 of MQUG01003065.1, read as the reverse complement.
TTCGTGGGTCGCCTTAAACTTCTTGATAAATCTCGAAGAGATTGATAACAACTCGTAGTTCCCTCTGACTGTAATAATACAAATAAAAGTGAATTGAAAATTTCGTTTACCTGATCTGTTTGCTCCAATTGGCATGATGCAAATCATTGACGTTGTTCCAGCCTTCTCAAACTTCTTACGGGTGCTAATGCTGCTAGTCGTTTCCTCGATGTACCAGCATCTAACTTTCCACGTTTCGCTCCTTTGCTAATCGTAGACGTGTTGACCTGTTTCATTGTTCAACTACCTAAAATGAGTTGATGTTTAGTTGCGGCAGAGTCCCGAAATACTTGAAACAGTTCTAAACAAAGGGCAGTGCATTCGTTACCGTTCGAAAGTCTATATCCTCGTGCTCATGCTGCCTAAACAGCAAATATAGCCTTTTTATGGAGTTCTGTTAAGTCGTGTTCTGTTAACTACAAAGGGAAGAGAATTAAAAGGAAAAGAAACGTGAAAACCTACCGAATTTATGAAGAGGAGCTCAGCGGAGAGTCGACGTCGATGGCGATCGAAAAGAGACGCACCACTCACTGCCTGTTTGCTCGTTGTTCGCAACGGGTCGTCAGATGTGATTTTCAGATTAGATTTCTTCTGTCCATTACTGCGTCAAAGTCGACAAAAGTTGCGGTTTAAGGGTTCAAAAAAGTCAAAAGGCCTCTTTTTAAATTCTCTAAATTAATCTAGTCTCTAATTTTGCTGGAATTCCGTAAAAAGTTCACATATTCTCAATTCTCATCACAACAATGCTCCGTCTTAATTTTCGCAAGAAGAAATTGTTTGTTTTTGATGGCCTGAACTTGCTAGGGATCTCAAACTGGTCGAAATGTCAGAAAACGTCTGTAAACAAACGAGCAAAACGCCACCGTTGCAAGTCTAATTCGCTTTTGTTGTCGGTACAGCGGGTGCCTCTTCTCCTTGTAGCGCGTCGTCGCGGCAAAATCGATCGCAGCGCTGACGACGACGCGACAGAGGCACGACTGCCTCGTCCCTCGCTGTTCGCGTCAATTGCGTTCCACCGATCAGCCGTCGACATCGCGCGCTCAAATCTTCAAAAAAGGTGCGTTGAATTCGGTTTAACCAAGATTGGTAGCTCGTCTTCTCATAGCGCATCGTTGTAAAAGACGATGCGCTGTGAGAATAAACGCTGCGTTGTCAAAGTCAAACGCATTGTATTGGAAAGTTGCATTAATAATACAAAATTCAGCGAAACAACCAAGATTGAATCTAGCTTGGTTCGAGCTTCAACTTCACCCCGCCTTCACGAGGACCTCCTTCAAAACAAAGTAATCTTTTCTTCAAATCTTTGATTACTGTCGTTCAACCCGTGTTCTTGAGTTTTCCCGTTTAATTCTGGATAGTTTCAGGCAATTCGTTCTCGTCTCTCTCTCTCAACTCTCTATCAGGCACGGCAACAATCAAAATTCCAATTATCACAATTAATATGCTCACACAAACCCGGAGATGGCGACAATGCATCGAGCTGTCTCAACGGGATTAATCCAAGAAGTTCAGCGACCACGCGGCACTCGGGAACTGCGAATCTCCCTGGTGACGAAATTCCTATCCACGATTATGCTGTCTGGTGATCAACTCCCGCGGTTTCTGTCTCGACCTCCGACGCCGGGATCGCCGATGCGCCTCGAAGTTGTGATAGTCCCATGGTACGTCGAACCACTCCCGCCAAACGCAGTGCAGATCCTGTCAGAAGCCTTGAGAAAGAAGGGAGCCGCGTTCGTACCGCTGTACGCGCACCCGATCTCGCCGATCGACGTCTTCGCAGCTTCCGATCCCTTCAACGGGTCTCCGTCACCTCACGAAGCTCTCCTCCTCGCCAATCATGAATATCTTCTCGCGGCCGGTGCGCAACTAGCCAGAAATACTCACGTATCCAAAGCTGTAGCTGCTGGCGCTCTCGCTCGTGTTACCACAACCGACCAGTCAGGCGTTTTCACACTTCGTCTCCCCGATGTTCCGGAAGATTTGCGGTTTGTTTCTAGTTATGCTCAAAGCAGGAAATACCATGTATAAAATGGAATTTGGAATACGAACGGATCAGAGATCCTTGCGGTAGCGTGAAGAACACACATTTCTATAATCCGGTTCAATTTTAGATTTTCGGTGACCTTCCGCTTGGCCCAATCTACAAAAACGACCCTCAAATGCTTGTACACATGGCAACCGCTAGCCCGATCAGATGCTCCAAGATGAAAATACACCTGGACGTCTGCCTGCCTGTGCTTACGTCTGAGATGGGCAGCATATACCAGATTGAGGCAATCGGATCCTTCGAAAAGGACAATTCGCTGTACGTCACTCCTATGCTCAACTATAACTTCATCTTCGTTCATACACATAGCCGCGCGCCATGCGCTTTGGAAGGACTTTGCTCGACTCCAGATCGACCCTCGACCCGCTTAGTCTCAACCAGTAACTCTGGTCAGCCCGCCAGGTCTCGATTACAGCCGGTGGATCCTCATCTCATCATCATCGGAAGCTCCTCATCGCCGTCCTCCGCAGAGTCGCCACGACGAGACTCAAGCGCGACCCTCACCCCGTCGTCACTGGACCCGAGAAAACCGCCAGGGTCACTGAGCGCAGCTACGGCCTGTAGTATCAAATGACGCAGACGCATGGCGACGTCAGGCGATCACTTGGGGATTCGACCGATTGGATGAGGTAAATGGGATTTCCGATCCCCAGGAATCAGGCTGGCTGAGCAGGCGCCGGAGGGAGAAAATTTCACTCTGGGTACGGTATCGGTTATGCAGTCAGGTGAAACAATGATAGTAGCGCCGATTGTAGTACAGCGACGTGCAGCCTGTTCGACAAATTAGCTAGAAAAAGGTTGCTTCTAAGCCTCGTGACACGACATTTCCGCGCAAACCGTTGCCGAGCAATCCGTTACCGCGCAAACGGTTACCGCGCAATTTAGATTGCAATTTTGCGCGCTATAAAAATGGCAATGAACAATGAACAGGTTCTAAAACTTGGCAAGGAAGTCAGTGTAAGTATTAAATTTAGTGGGTTGTCTTGATGTTAATATTTATAGGCTGGCTGGTCTGATGAGGTCACCAGTGAACCTGTTAGTAACCGGCTACACATCTGTATCCTATCTATCAAAAATCTATCAAAATCTATCAAAAAACCAAGTAAAAAACAACACCAACTTTGACTTTAAAAATAACACTTATGCCTTATGCCGTCATGACGCCAAAAACAGGAATGTTTCCTTGTAATTTATTGTAGTGGTTCTGAACGTGGCGGGTTTTAATGTAACGGATTTTAATATGTCGTAATAGCGGGAACAGTTTTGGTAAGTAAATTGTCCATCGTTTTTTCACGGAGACAATTTTTGACGGGCTCCATCATTCCCTACAGTAAATTGTCCATCGTTTTTTCACGGAGACAATTTTTGACGGGCTCCATCATTTCTTCGATGAGTTCGTCAAACGTTCGAACGAAAACAAATGTCATTTTTTTCTAAATCAAGAAAATCAGGCTGACAACTTATTCGTTCTGTTCTTACCTTCAGATCTCTGCTGATTTTATGATGAACGCATTCTCTGTTTCCCACCGCAAGGACAATTCTTCGAATTCCTGATTTGTAGGCTGCGTGACTTTTCTCGTAGACGCCACAGATGCTCGAAATCCGCCAGGAACTTGTGATTGTGCCACTCACAGCTGAATCTTTTCTCACGTGCCGTTTAGTGAAAAGCGAAAAAATTGAGAGAAGCGTTGAGCATCCGCCTGAAGATCCTGTGTAGTTAGGAGGATTCTCTACTGTGAAATTCTTCTGAAAATAATAAAAAAGTTAGTGCACCTAAACAACTACTGAACGAACCTCTAATTTCTCTGCGGGAATACCATATCTTCTGGCATTTGCTCTGCAGTATTGCAAGGCAGTGCGTCTTGCTTCTAGGGAAAACTCATCTCCATTGATGACTCGATTTATCTCGGAAAAATGCGAGTTTATCAAGGACATCTGACCCTTGTCCAAACCAAAGTAAACGCCTAGCAACGTTGCACAACCAACCGGCAATCTGCTCTCTGCAGAGATTTGCAGAGGTCGGTAGTCAAATCTCTCAACATCGACAGATTTTAAGCAATTTTCGCAAAGAACCGAAAAAGACGCCGTGTCTTTAATTTCGGGGTTTTTTTGCAGTTTTGCAGCGATCACCCTGAGCACCACGTCATAATGTTCAAATTCGGGCAGAAGGGCATAATCTTCAACGAGCGACCGGAAAAGCTCTTTGTCGAACAAATTTTCCTGTCTTTTTTTCCTGTCTTCCAAGCCGAATTGAGTCACAATTATGGGCATCATAGCTGTTCTAATAAGTGCAATTTTCTTCTTCGTGGTCTTTGCTAACAAGTCGAAACGGCGTTGCAGTTTGTCAAGGGCGCCTTTTGACACGTACCCATTTGAGTTGTTAAGTTCAATGAAGATGACGCGTGAGAGATCAAACGGCACTCCGACGGATTTATCGAGGAACGAGTGAGTTCTTCTGTGCTCTACGAGCTTTTGAACCATTTTTTGAACTGCAGATTTTGCAAATCTTTTGGTATTCTCCAAAACGATTAACGGATTGCAGCACTTTGCTCTTTTCACGGCCGCCATCACGCGACCCATGGACCCAGCTGTGCCGAAGATGTCCTCGCTCGTCGTTGTCCGATTAAAGCGCACAGTTTCCATAGGTCTTCCCAGCAACTCCTTAAGGGAAAAAAGCGTTATCTCGTGGAGAGATTCATCGGTTCTGTAAAGGGAGAGGCTCGGGAAAGGTGCTCGTTGATATTCCGGCTGAAGAATAGCGTGCGCGGTCGTTTCTATGATTTCCGTTGCCGCGTTTTTCTCGTCATTACGTAGTTCGTTCAACACACATCTAAAGAGACAAACGTGGAGGATAAACGTGCATTAGCTCACTTTGCTTTGTCGACGTCTAGGTGTGCCTCGCAGAAGGCACCCCAGGGTAGCTCAAGTATCTCTTCGAATTTCTTGTTTCCTCTTCTCTTCAACTCCGCAATCAATCCTTCCTTCTGGGTGTCTTTTATCGATAGTCCGTCTATTCTTTGAAGAGTTTCTTTGGTGCTACAACTATCATGTGCTTCCGAACAATAAGTTGACAACATTTTGAAAATACTAAATTGAAATTTTCAAAGCCTTAAATAACAACGACTCCCTCATTTGCATTGCTTTATCAAACTGCAGCGCTTTGTGTTTTGCTGTCAGTAAACTGTTGCGCTTTTATCCTCCTCTATAATAAAACAAAAACTCACTTGCTTAGGCTATGCAATTTAATAGGCAATTTAAGACTTACATCCACTAAGAATAATCCGTGGTTGCGTCGTAGATAGCGTTCCAATTCATCAATCGATTGCGCAGTCACCTGGAGAGAAGGACTTTCTTCGATTAGCTTTCGCAAGCTCCAAAATAAAACAAAAAAGCCGGTCGACCACACGTCGATTGGTCGACCACACGCGCAAGTCGGCTGCGTTTATACGCGTGTATACGGTAATACGCTATCCTAGAATGGGTTCTTTAAATCACAATAGGCGTCTCTTCACAATAGTCTCTTCCCGTCTGAAATCGCTTAGGCTATGCACTGAGCACAGCTTAGGCTGACTGCCTTAGTGATTTAGCCTGGTTTCCTGCGTTACCAGGCTTCGGGTTGAGTGCATGATTCCCAACATACCGTAACTACGTAAGCCTGGTAACGCAGGAAACTAGGCTAAACCGCTAAGGCAGTCAGCCTAAGTTGAGCTCAGCGCGAAGCCTGAATGCCTTAAAGGGACACGGTCATGAACAACGAGTGTTCTCAAATGCTCTGATATTCGGTGTACTCGGGGGTTTTCGAGGTCGCTGGAATTTTGGTGGAGTCAGAATTTCAGTCGGCGACCAAAATTTTCGAGCACTGGACATTAGTCGGGAACCAAAAATGCTTGGTCTCAGAGCGATTGGATTGCGCCCACGCGGTCTGTTGTCAGTCCTAGACTGTGCTTGGTTTGTCTTGACCAGCGATTTCAGGCCTTTTTACTTGATTCTGATGGCATGAGAGTTCTTCGCGACCTCGAATTAGTCTAGAATGACCATGGAAACACAGAATTGTGGCCGTCTGGCCCAAAATCGATGAAAATTCGTGATTCCCCGCCGACTTCGACTTAGAAGTTTGGCGCGCGTTGGCAAAACGCGATTTTTTTTGCTTTTCTCCGCCAAACGCCCACTGTTTCCATGGTCATTCTAGGCTAATTCGAGGTCGCGAAGAACTCTCATGGTATCGAATCAAGTAAAAAGGCCTGAAATTGCTGGTCAAGACAAAACAAGCACAGTCTAGGACTGACAACAGACCGCGTGGGCGCAATCCAATCGCTCTGAGACCAAGCATTTTTGGTTCCCGACTAATGTCCAGTGCTCGAAAATTTTGGTCACCGACTCAAATTCTGACTCCAATTCTGCAGCGCGAATGCGGTAAACGGCGATCGCCAGGATCGCAACAGCGCACTGCGGGCGGAGGCAGCCGTGGTAGTGACAGTCGCCTCACCATCTGCTTTGGCGCGCATCTGCTTCGGATGTCTGTCTTTTCCAACGGCTTCGGGAGAACGGCTACAGAAGTCGACCATTCCTGCGGCACTCGTCTTTGTTCTCAAAGTCGTCGAGCCGCATGTCCTCGTAGTTGCGGTGATCCTTGTCGTTCATCACCGGGATTATCAAATGACCAAAACTCTTCGCCATGGTCTTAAGGGTCGGACGGCCTTCCTGGCTCCGGTCCATTCGGCTTTTCCAGTCTTCTGTGAACTCTTTTGACACTTTTGAAGTTTTTGAGTCTCACTTTTGAATGCGATGCAAACATAGTTTTCAGTTAGCACAACTACGTCACACGCATTGCATTGAAGAATTGCATTAATTTGGTAATTTGCCGGGATTTGTCAAGTTCACATCTAGTCAGGTTTGATCTTTGTTTTCAGTTGATCGCCCACGTGGATTCTCTTCAATCTAAGGTAGGCTGGACGGTTTCCTATTGTAAAATAAATTCTTGTTTCAGAATTTCAAGTTTCGGTAATTGTTCATGCTCACCTGTAGTGAAGGTAGTGGCACTAATGACCTCCATTCCGTACACATTGTGTACGGTTTAATACGGGCGAGAGATGGCCTTCCTCGTTCGCGCGCTAATGCAAGTCAAATGAGATTGTTTATTCACTTTGCAGCATATTTCAGATACTGGTCGATGAAATCAACGACCGCCAATCCGATCCTGATCTTGGCGGGGCAGCACTCTTCACGAAAGTGATGTTCCTTTCCGAGGAGCTTACGGAGCATCTCTGGACATGAGCCCGATAGCACGGAGTCGGTGAGGATCAGGGACCAGTCCGAAGCTCTGAACAAGCTGAACAAGCTAAACGAATTAAAATTATGCTGCACAACTTCGCGGCCACGTGCACGGCCTGAATACTCTCCAGATGTGGGCATACCTGCTCGAGAGCAAGCAGACTTCTCTAGGAATCGGAAAAGATCTTATCCTCCTTATCCACCAGCTTATGGCCATCCCGGTCGATACGGCGACTGATGGGCCTTTGAAGGCTCTCAAGATACTGATCCTGGACTTGGCCATTGTCCGGGAACGGAGCTCCTTCCGTCGATGGTTTTTGGAGGAAGAATCCTAACCCTGGAGACGAGGGCTCAGTCAGCGAGGGTCACCGCCGAAAGACCGACCAACCAGCTGGAGAACCAGCCAGCCCCAAAGGGGAAGATACTCAAAGGTACTCTGCGAAAGAGCGGAAGACGATGCCTGGGAACTCCATCGGGAGAGTAGAAACCGAGGAGAAGACAGTGAAGAGAAGTACGACGACGTGAAAAGACGACTCAGAAAGGAGATCGAAATGCACCGCAAGGCGGAAGCAAACTTCAAGAGAGTCATCAAGGCCCGGCTGTACTGAAGCCACCGGGAGTGTCCGGGAACGGAGCTCCTCCCCTCGAGGGAGGAGCCCACCGCCTGTCTAAGGCCTGGGGCTCCCGTCTAATTGTGTTCTGTACTAATGTGAATCGACCGTGTATTAATTGTCTCTCCAATAAACCGACCCTTAAACTCCCTCACCCTTCACACCTCACCGGTCGCGCTCTACGGCGAGCTTCTAGCAGTGAATGCCGGATCGTCAGTGAATCGCCAGTGACTTGTCAGTGACAGTGACAGTGTTCAATAATCTTTTTTAAATTTATTTTTTGTACAATTTGTTAGGAAATGTATCTGAATAAACGAAAATGAATTCTTGATTTGTTTTGGAGCGTATAATATTCGTTGATTTTGTGTCTTTTCACCAGAGATTCGTATGTGTCACTGTGATCTTTTGCGATAATAGGAAAAGAACAAATTTACAAACAAAGGATTTATTTAAACATTAAATTAATACAATCCCATCGTGGTTTCGGCGTCGGTCGATCATTGGCATGCAGCCAATGCGTTTTATAAAAACGCAATTGCTTGCGCTGAATGCGCAAGAAACATTTCTTGCATGCGTAGACGTGTCCGCAGGTTTGGTAGACTACTTCTTTCTAGATGCAATGATTTTAAATAAATCTACAAAAATCACATACCCTACGCCTCTCACATTTTTCGCATAATGCCATTGGTGTCTGTGGCGGGATGGATCTATTTAAGAACTGTTTAAGAGCGCGGACTGTTTGTGGGACAATTTGGAGCACTTTCAGTCAATGAAGAACTTATGGTCAGAGCGTCTCCTGTCAGCAGGCGGAGTGGTAATACTGGCCATATTTTTTTCTGAAGAGTCACCGACTTAGTAAACCTGCAATTCAAAATCGTCAATTCAAGAGACACGACGGCCGGGCGGCAGCAGCGACAACGGCAAAACAACGCGGAGGAAAAATCAACTTCTTGCTCGGCTTCGTACAGTGCTGGACGAGAGAGAACTCGGATGTTGCGCTATTCGCGGGCTGTGGCCCGGTATCTCCGTGCCTTCTGCTCCTCTTCAACCGATTGCAAGACGACAACCGCCTCCTGCTCCCGCTCACCCGCTTCAACGATCGCCTTAATTAAAAAATTAATTTGCAAAACCAATTCAAGACTTACATGAAAAATGCAAGTGAACGTGAACGTGAACGCGTGGACTAGTCTCATTGCGAGATGTTTACTTACTTTCGCTCCGTTTCTTTTAAATTCGAAAGCGACGGCTGTCAGTTCCTAGCCTTGTACAGCCTACTGGCGTGTAGGCTAAAATTTTGACTGTAAAGCTGAAATCAGAATGTGAGCACGGCGACAACTCTAATCCACTCACCGTGTTTTGAAGGAGAATCGCGCAGAAAACCGAAAAACGTGGCAGGACCGAACCAAAACGGAAATTTAAGATTCGAGCCTGGCCATGTGGACTTGTGGCAGGCTGAAATGGAGAAAAACGCGATGTTTTCTGAATGGATGTAGCATCGCAATGGCCACTTTCTTCTGAATGCGCCTGTTGTAGCGGGGAGAGAGGAGAGAAGAGAAGCGCTTTTATTTTAGGGACGGGGAGGTCAGCCGACCGTCCGAGACGACGGCTGACGAGCACTTATGACAGCGATATCGTCTCGCCTCGCCGGCACTGACCAAGAGTGGCCGTGACCTTTGGCTAGGCGAGCGAACAAACAATCGGTGATCCGTCTACCACAGGGAGATAAGACACTTGCGCGCCGGACATTTGCGCGCCGGACCCTTGCGCGCCAGACAGATGCGCGCCCGACAGATGCGCGCCGGACAATTGCGCGCCAGACAGATGAGCGCCAGACAATTGCGCGCCGGACAATTGCGCGCCGGACAATTGCGCGCCGGACAATTGCGCGCCGGACAATGTTTTTTTAGGTTTGTTTGAAAGTTCGAAAGCAAGAAATACGAACGTTTGAAAGTTACAAAGATCAGCTTGAATGAAGGACGGATCCCAGCACGAAACTCAAATGTTCATCGACTATCGTATGCGCACCAATGAAGTTCGCGAAGAATTGTTGTTTAAACAATCGGTGAAAATTGGAATAATGCGATGTGGGATGGAATTTCTGTTACTTTATGAAAATTGCTATTTCGTTCAATTTATAGAATATGATCAAGACTACTAAGGGGAAAGATTTCTTCGACTATGAAGGCTACGAGTATCGGAAGGATAAACTCATAGCTGTCAAAACAAGGTTAGTATTTCTTAAAACATTCATCAAATATTGTGGATTATAGGATTGCGTGGAGATGTGTGCGCCGCGATTGCGCAGGTCGTTTGTGCACTGACTTGGAACGGGGAAATGTAATCCTGAAGACGCCGCATATCCACAATCCAAGCACTGTGAAAATTGCTGTCCGAAAACGACAACACGAAGTAAAGGAGCGAGCACGCGATCATCGTTCACCAGCCAGGGAGATTGTCTTGGATTCGTTTCATGGGTTAACCGACGAGCAGCGAATATTTATGCCCAGTGCTCCTGCTCTCGAACGAACGGTTAATCGTGCCAGGGGAAAGCCTGATGCTGTGCTGGTTGACGCGGCGAACCTTTGGGATGTGGTCATTCAAGGGGAATATGCTCTGACCGAAGATGGTGAACAGTTTCTGTATTGGGATTCGCGAGAAGATCGTGAAGAAGCAGCAACAGCAGCAGCAACAACAACAACAACAACAGCAACAACGACGCAGCCCGAAGCGGAAGGAGAACAAGAAGCACAACCTGAGGCAGAAGATGAAGCCGAAGCAGAACAAGAAGCACAACCTGAAGCAGAAGATGCAGCCGAAGCAGCCGAAGCAGAAGATGCAGCCGAAGCAGAAGATGATGTGGAAGCAGAAGAAAATGCCGCAGACCCGGTTATCTTTCTATTTTTGTCGCCAAGCGGAATACGTCGCCTTCAACGTTACAGAAATTGGACAGGTGACGGACATTTTGCTATGGTTCCAGGGAACATGATGCAGTTGTACACAATTTGCATTGTCGAAAATCACTGTGTCATACCTTGTGCGTTTGCTCTCATGCAAAATCGAACGGAAGCCTCATACCGTCGTCTTTTTAAGAAGATTGAATCTGCTGTTGGTTTTCCCGGCCCGTCGACGTTCATGTCAGGTAGGCACAAGTTTGATTATGAGTGAAGAACGAAATTATAGACTTCGAGCGAGGAGCGAAGAATGCTGTCGCTGCCACATGGCCTCACTGTCGACTCCGCTCGTGCCTGTTTCATTTCGGTCAATGTTTGAACAGAAAGATCCAGTCAATGGGATTCGTGCCGCAGTATCGGGACAACGAAGAATTTCGTAAAACAGTGCGTTCGCTTGTGGGGCTTGCTTTTCTCAAAGCAGATGACATTGAAATGGCGTATGAAGTTGTCAGACAGAACGCTCCGGACATACCCCAGCTTGCCAGGTTTATGAACTATTTCCGGTCAACTTTCATTCGACGAGCTCGAGGTCAAGCATTATTTCCTCCATCGGAATGGAGTTGTTTTGAAAGCGTAACCACGGATCTAGGACGAACAAACAACGGACAAGAAGGATGGCATAACGCATTCCGCTCTAATTTTGGATCGAACGCACATCCACCAATGTCGAAAGTTATTTGTGCTTTGAAGAAAGAAGATCAGAGAGCTAATGATCGTCTTAGAAACCATGAACTGGATCCCACTAGACCCATCGTTGGCTTTCCAAGAAAGGCTATTTACATCAAGAATGATTTAGCCATCAAAGACTTGGTAACCGGTTACTATGCGATTCCTGAAGATGAGCGAACAGATGAAGAGCTTTTGCAACTTCTACAAGCATTGCAATATCGAGTGAATGCCTTCAACGACTGACTGAATAGTCCAAGACCACCAAGAAGATCGTGTTACAAGCATACAATGTTGCTTCCCATCAAGCGCTGCAAGCATTTCGAACTCGTTGGAGTTGTTTTAAGTTGTTGATCACTGTTGAATATCGATCTTTGTTTGTTTCTACTTGTTTGTTTATAATATTTGTTGTTTACACTTGTTCGCGCTTCTTCTTCGTCTGATTGTCCGTTCCCCTTCTTTATTTTTTTTTTGTATTATCTCTGGCGCGCAAATGTCTGGCGCGCAAGTGTCCGGCGCGCAAATGTCTGGCGCTCATCTGTCTGGCGCGCAAATGTCTGGCGCGCAAGTGTCCGGCGCGCAAATGTCTGGCGCGCAAGGGTCCGGCGCGCAAATGTCCGGCGCGCAAGTGTCTGACCACCTACCACAGCGCCGCAGTCAAAGTTGGGCACGAAAGCAGATGTGGCGAAGGGCCAGAACAAACGCAAAGTTCACGATTCGTACCGATCTATTGATCGCCAGGATCGCAACAGCGCACTGCGAGCGGAGGCAGCCGTGGTAGTGACAGTCGCCTCACCAGCTGCTTTGGCGCGCATTTGAGTGAAAAATCAATATTCTCGGTTAAAATGTCGCACGGTCGGATGTCGGTCTTTTCCAACGGCATGGGGAGAACGGATACAGAAGTCCAATCCTTTGCGTAGAGAAGTCCGGCGGCACTCGTCTTTGTTCTCAGAGTAACGAGCACAGTCGTCAAGTCGCATCTCCTCGTAGTTTCAGTGATCTTTGGGTTCTCCGGAAGAATCTGAGCCCCGGAAAACAATGTGAGCCCCCGCGGAGAATCTGAGCCGAAATATGAAGAGAGAACAAGAGGATCTGGTCAGCTGTGACTTCTCGTGGCAGAACACCAAAAAAGGCAAATTTTTCTACATTTTCGCAAAAGAGGAGCCAATTTTTTCACATTTTTACACTGTCGATCGTTTAAAGGCACCCAATTAACTAGTAAATTAAATGACGCTTCCACAAGAGCGGAAATTCCTTTTTATACTTGCAAATTCTAGAAAATTTTAAGTTTCAATTCGCTACGACATTTTGAATTTGCTTTTTTGAAGTATTCCATTTGCTACGATATTTTAAAAATTTAAAACTCAACCGTTCGTCATACTTTCGTCATACTCGTCGTCTCGTCATTATTTTTTATTTTAAAAAATAACACACAATTTACAAAGTATCCATATCCTCGCCTTCCGTATTGTCGTCGACGTCGTCGACATCCATCGGCGGCTAGGGAGGTCATGGCAGGAACGAGGGCCACTGACCGGCCGGCTCGATAAAAACGAACAAATCTGAAAATACAAATTTAAAAATAAGAATAATAAAAACTCATTTACCGTAATCCAGACCGGATTCGCGGCTCGGGACCATTATACCTATGGTCCCAGCCATACTTTCAATGCGTCAGCCCTCGGCCAGCGCTCGGGCGATGAGCCTTGCGGCTTCATAGGGGAAACTGAAACGTCGTTTTATGGCTGTCCTATCATATCGAACTACTCGATCGCACGCGAACATTTCGTGAGATTCTGAACGCGAATACAACAACTTTGTTTGTAGCATCGCAGCAGTTACATTAGGGAGAGAGACATTGCATTTCTTTCATTTATAAAAATGGTGGTTGACTGAAAGCTTGAGAAACCGCTAGTTTAAATACTACAATGACGCCAGTGCCATCTAAAGCCGGCGGTTACAGAACGATTGAGAAAGATGATCTTCTCCAACTAATCGACCGTTTTGAAATCAGCGCTGAGCAGAAGGATGTGTTAAGAGCTGAACTGGGCAGGAGGAAGAGGAGTGGAGAACGGAACGACGACGACGAAATGCTCCTCGCCCTTCCCTGGGGAGTTTTCTCCGACCGAACGCCGGACGTCGAGGAAGCGAGGTGCTGATTTCGACCGTGCATTCCAAGAGTAATCAACTCGTTGCAGATCGATATTAGATGGAAACACTGCTCACTTGGGCTGCGGGATGGCGGAGTTGGCCAAACAGATCGCCGAATACGCGATCATTTAATCGAAGAACCCAAAAGCACGATTCCCGACTCTGGAGCTCTTTCGATCGCGCTGTTGGATTGCTTCAACCTTTTGCAAGACGGTGAAGGAAAACGGAGCATTTGGGACATTCCCGATCACAAAGAAACCGTGACGCGCTCTGGAGAGCGCGACGGTGGCTTTCTGTGACTTGAGAAAGAAGTCCACCCGGGGAGCACGAACGGAGAGCGGAGAACGCGTCGTTACCAGGATAACTATGTCTGTTTCTTGACCCTGTTACAGTTAAGAAATGTAGGCGATCGACGGCATAAAGGCCGGTATTCAGTTGTTCGTCGTACGGCGGAGCAACGGGGAAATCGCAGATAATTGTAATATCGCCTATCTCCGTCGTAAATCGTAATCGATGTATCGGTTTGTGCTTACCATTGTGTTCAAAAGCGTCTGTTTTGTAACTATAGGCTAAAAGTAGTTCATGAATCGAGTTTTAAATTTGAAAACGAACACTGATACCGACTGAGTTCGACACTGAAACCAGTGTGTTATGTAGGGTTCCAAAGTCGTTCCAAAGTTCCAAAGTTTCTGTTTATGTAGGTATGTCGAGAAGCTGGACTGCACGGACGTCAAGTAGCTTGTCAGGATCAAAATTTGAGTGTTGCTCAATGATCGGTTGACTCGAGAGGCGATTCTAAAAATATCATGAGTTCACAGGACGAGGTTTTTAGTTCACGTTGATTTGAATAAGGTCCGCTTGGACTCCGGCGGATCCGGTGACGACGTTAGCAATGTCATAGAGAAACTTTACTTAACGTTTTTGTGCGAAAGCGACGCGAAGCGAACGCAATTGTCACACATTTAACAAAAATCAATCGAAATCAAAGAAAAATTGGAGATTTTTGGCGGGAAACGCGCAGCAAGTTGTAAAAAGGCGCCTGCTGCACCGACAGGATTTAAGAGAGTAGCGTATCTATCGGTCGGTGCTGGCTAATGAATTAACGCTCCTTTGAAGAGAAAAACACTTGTTGCATTTTTGTTGTGAAATTGTCACTTGTGAAAACGCATTGTATTGACGACTTGCATTTATAATGCAAAATTACAGCGAACTAAACAAGATCCGGATCAAATTGGTTCGCGCTGCTGCCGTGATGTTACGCGGTCCTCTTTCAAATAACGGTAAGCTGAATTTTTTATGTGGAGATGCCAACTATGAAAATCCGTTGTTTTTCTTCAGATTTTTTCCCTAAACGAATAGCAACACAGTAAGACCGCAAGTTCGACGAACATAGACCAATGATGATTGGCCGTTGCATGGAGACAACGTACTATTTCTCCGAACCAGAAGTTTTGAAGCTGATGTGCAGCATCGTGGCCAGCACTGTCTTGCAAGCAGTGAAATCCAAGTCGAGGGATGAATTAGAAACCTTCCGGGAACCACTACAATGCCTCACGCAGTTGTGCTGCCTGGAAGTTCTAATAAAGCTGGAAAATGCCTTTCGGCTCAACTGCACCAGAGTAGAGGCGGAAGTTCTTCGCCACTACAATGTGATGCTGGTAAAACGTTACTTTAGTTGTTCAGCTAAACAGTTTCTTTTAGCCCGACTTTGTCTTCAATGGAGAAGACAATGCAAATTTTGTGTGGGGGTCAAATGACAACCACTTTCTTCTTACACATGGGGTGATAACAGTAAGTGTGTGTGCTCTGTCGCATCAAATTCCACATGCTTGATTTAGGTGTAAACGTTCTATGAACGGATGCGTTGGGACGGATGCAAACTTCAGCTATTCGCAACTCAACGCCAAATCCACAAACCCCCTAACATGTTCTATGACCATTGGACCTTCAATGCAAGCCCAGTGGATCACCGCGGCAACTTTCTTTCTATGGACGCCAGAGGATTTCCACCAATGTTGCCATTTCCCTACACGTCCGTAACGTTTATATTTCACCAGGCCTGCCCGGATAATAGTCCGCAAGCTCAAGCCGTGGTCAACTTCCTCAATCAAGTGAATTTTGCTTTTGGAGATTGCACTTTGACGATCGCAGGTCTGCACGCAGACCTTGTTTGGTTTTGCATTGAAGTCCTCAACCGACGAGGTTTCGACGACGATGAACTCGAAGTTCAGTATTTTGGCGGGAATTACGGCTGTGATGTTCGTGGTTTCTATAGGGCTGCCAATCATTAATGCGTTGTATTTCTATGCCATAATGACAAAAGTTCTGCAATAAAACTAGTGAATTACGGTGGTCTAAGTGCACTCGTCTCTGTTCGCCCACCACAAAAAGACAAGCCGTGGATTAAATTGTTTCCTGGATAATTTCTCTTCTTCTCCTAGTTTGTTCTATTCCGGGATATGCTATCCCACTTTCCGAATGCATTATACCTTTTGTTCTACTATTCTTGAACCTCTTCCTCACTTCCAACCTCTGTGTCTAGTTATTGTTGTTGCGTAACATGTTGGATTTGTGGCGGTGTAGGATACCAGGTATACGGTATCTACCGTACCTGTCGTGTCAGGAGCCAAGCGAAGCGATGCGGCTCCCACAACGCACTGGATGCGACCTCACACATCGCTATGGTAATTCTATATATGTGGGGCTTGTCCCCGAAATGTCATGTTGTGCAATCCCAATAAACGGTTGTTCTCTACTACGGTCATCCCTTCTCCCGGCACGCATCGATAGGACAAGAACTCATCCGCTACATATTGGAGGTCCCGCCGAATCGATCACCGGGGAGGGTGATGACCCTCTGGTAACCAACTGCCTGGAGAACGGATTCTCACGTCAAGCTCCTCAGCCGCCTCGAACCCTCCGCTTGAAAGGACGTACCTTGGTAGAAGAGTAAGTATTTTGTTTTTTTGAGGAAGGTCGCACGCTCTGATCAAGCGATGTAGTCTGCGAAAAAACAATGCTTGGTGTAACATGATAGGTCGGTAACTCATAACAAGGTCGGATCACCAGCGGCATAGTATCGGTGGTAAGTAACATTAGGAATGACCATAAGATCCATATGAGGAAATCCAAGTACCAACTTATGAGTTACACAGGAAGAATGCTGCCGAAACTGATTATTCCGCATAATCGCAGCGAGATAGGGGGATGACGACATTAGGGAAAAATAGGACGGAAAAGAACAGTGAGTTATTTCATTTTCCTGAATAAGTAAAAGCTCGCACAAGCGACACACAGACGCTTTTTGGTCCATTTTTCCAGAGCTCCGTCAAGAGGAGTTCGCAACCGAAGACATTTTTTGTATTTTTTGTCGTCCAGTGAATGGGAACCCGCGGACGGTTACCCGCTAAGCTAAACGCTGGGATTTCGTATCCCAGGCGGACACATGCGCAGCTAGTTCACTTTTAGTCTTCACATGGTTGTTTTATTTTGTAAATCGCGCGTAGAATATAGATACCCCAATTCCTGTAGAAAAGGACCGTCACAGTCATGTGGGAAAATGCACCACTTACGAGATCTCGGGAAGTGTTAAGAGCACAAGCGTCTATAGGAGGTTAGCGGTACGTAGCACCATTTACGATTGGTCTTACATATTTGGGGTTACGTCCGTGTGAGGTTAGGAGCTTGAATCAGGCAACACGTTCGTTTCGGGAAACACCGAAAAATGATGGCACCAGAACGGCACCAGAACGGAACAAAATGGCACCAGAACGTATACCAAAACCAACCAGGAGGAAATGCGATACATCAAGTCCCATCCAGTCGGAACTGTCGGGACAAGGTGAGTTGTCGGAAATACAACTCCACGTGAAACGGGAACGCGGCCAATGCCAACTCCATGAGCCAAATGCGTTCACAAATCGCCTCGCGCCAAAGTAAGCTCCTTGTAGCTGAGCGAGAGGCGTAGCTAATTAGGGATAGTAACGGATTCAACTTCCCAAAGTTCTCAGGAAGTAGCGATCCTCAGAATGTTCGGCGTTTTCTCTCGCATGTTGCAACGGTTAGCAACGCGAAAAGAATTGGTTATCCGGTGAGAACGCAGGTCATTGCGAGCTAACTCACAGGGAAGGCAGAAGCGTTGTACGAAAGCCGCACCACCGGAGAAAAGGACACTTGCGTTCAAGATTGGTTTGCAAAAAGCAACGCTGAGGCCAATTCGGAGTATGCCCAGTTTAAGCAATACAACTCGGAATCGGTTGACGAGTTTTGCCGTCGTGTAAGCGAAGCAGTTGAAACTTTCGCGGATGGCTTTACGAATGACAAAAGAGAAAAATTGAAAATCCAAGCGTTTCTCCGAGGCGCTGATAACAATATTTCTCGGGAGCTTAAACGGAACGTGCCACAAACCTGGGAGAACTCCAAAAGAGTGCTCGTACGGAAGCCCGGTTATGGCCAAAAGATCCCCAGTCGGACGACAAAATGAATAACGCAATCGCACGACTTGAAACCGCAGCAGTGTTGCATGAGCAAAGTGCCATGCGATACAGGGAACGGGCTCCCAGCCCATACCGAGGGTACAATAACAAGTACAACGACGGCTACCATTCGAGAAACGACCACTACGATCGTAATGGAGGGCCGGTCGTACGAGGGGTATGATGGTCGAGCTAACTACGACAGAAAATATCGTAACCAGTCTCGACAGCGCAACGATAATAGATATCGTAGCCAGTCCCGTGGACGGTGGAATAACAACCACGGAGGAAATAAAAACGGTCGCGGATACGATCGGTGCCAACCCCCTCAACAACAGCGATTCCGGTCCAAATCGCGAGATGACCGAGGAGGAGGAAGCCGGAAAGTAAGATTCAGCGCTGTCAACAGCGTGACTCTGTCTTTTCTGACAATCCTGGCCTTAACCTGCGTTTCAATCGGAGAAGCAAAGGTAAATATGACTTTTAACGCGTGCGGAATGTCGGGAGAATCCTTTTACTCGGCATTACCACAAGTACACTCCTGTGCGGTACCAAAGGGAGACCACGTAGAACGCGTAAACGTAACAGTATTTGTCCCGGATGCGACAAAATACTCCTTTGTTGGCTTCAAATGCTATAGAATGAAAAGGAGAGGAAGACTCCACAAAGGTGTTTGGCCCTTCACTCAGTCGGAAAGACCCACCAGTGTTAAGGTTGCGGTCACCGAGGAAGAGTGCCGTAAAATGGTGAAGGAAAAGAAGTATAACGGACAACCGATGCTTCAGCACGAGTCATGGCTATGGTCTACACCACCAAAAGAGTACTCGGAATACAAATTAGTCGTACCTATGTCAGTAGACAATCGCTACTGGGTGGAACAGGGCGAGATACGAACACTCACGGGAGAGTCACTCGTTTCGGAAATGGGCAGCATGAAAGGTTGCACCCCGTCAGACGGAAAATGCGCGACGGAAAACGAGATGTTCATTTGGGAAGTGCCCAATTTCACGGAAATTTGCATACATAAAGAAATCGGAACTTATGAAGCACTCGCTACTAACGATCACGTAATCATAGACGAGTTGCAAGCGATGTTCGTGGCGACAAACGATACGCCTCGCTATAAGAGTTGCGGCACGGATGGACGCCCGATGAAAAATGACGTGATTGTGAGATACAATACACGACAGGTACGGTAGATACCGTATACCTGGTATCCTACACCGCCACAGATTTATATAAAGTTGAAACATTGAATCTTTCAAATGAATGTGGCGAGATGAAAATTTTGGAACTGCGTCCCCTTCGGGATGCTTATAATGAAAACTCAACGAAAGCAACTGTTCTGCTGCTGAATTTTTGCCGTTTGTGTGAAAATCAAATACTAAGCACAGTCAGAGCTAAGTCAACGAATTGCGCAAAGATGTGTGGACGAATTTCGCAATCTAAATACGAAATTTACTGTGTCTAGACAGACAACTGTCAAACCGAATTTGACAATTTAACCAGAACAACGAAACTGAGTTGGAGAAGTCGGTTATACCTTGATTGACACATCGAGCATGCAAAATGCTACTTTACAAGAGTTTTAGATGCGTGTACGATGATTTGCTAGGACACGTTCATGAACGCGGTTAGTTGTGTTTCGGGATTGCAAATTTATTATTTAGCACACAACGCTAACAGAAGCATTTTCATTGATATGGGTTGAAAGGAGTTGGGACGGGGGCGCCAGGGGTGCGGGAACCACTAAAGAAGTTGATTTTAGCAAAGAAGCAGACGGGATGGAACGAACCCAAGTTGAAGGCGAACGTGAGGAGTGCGATGCACGTCTGGACGAGGCTGGTGGCCATTGCGAGGGGATCTCCATTGGTGGCGGCGAGGATCGTGTTGATAGCGCCGACGACAATCCCGTGGGGATCCTCCCCAGCGCCAACGACAAATCCGGCATCGGCAGCCATCTAAACAAATAGGAGGTCAGCTACAGTAACCCGTGTTGATTCCTACGGCCGAAACGAAAAGAAGAGAGAGGAGAGCGAGGACCTGCATTGTTGTTCACGGAAGATGAGTGAATGATTGCCTGGGAGGGTGGCGTGCTTTTGTAGGTGCCGGTAGGTTGATTTGCATGCCACGTCGAGGGACATTCCGATCAAAACATCAGTGCGTCCATGATCAGGATTGTAGTTTACGCGGAAGTGCAATTTAAAAACACACTTTTCA
>MQUG01003064.1:0-15687 GCA_007213375.1 Steinernema feltiae | reverse complement strand
AACATTGAATCCGCTCTTTCAAATGAATGTGGCGAGATGAAAATTTTGGAACTGCGTCCCTTTCGGGATGCTTATAATGAAAACTCAACTAAAGCACCTGTTCTGCTGCTGAATTTTTGCCGTTTGTGTGAAAATCAAATACTAAGCACAGTCAGAGCTAAGTCAACGAATTGCGCAAAGATGTGTGGACGAATTTCGCAATCTAATTACGAAATTTACTGTGTCTAGACAGACAACTGTCAAACCGAATTTGACAATTTAACCAGAACAACGAAACTGAGTTGGAGAAGTCGGTTATACCTTGATTGACACATCGAGCATGCAAAATGCTACTTTACAAGAGTTTTAGATGCGTGTACGATGATTTGCTAGGACACGTTCATGAACGCGGTTAGTTGTGTTTCGGGATTGCAAATTTATTATTTAGCACACAACGCTAACAGAAGCATTTTCATTGATATGGGTTGAAAGGAGTTGGGACGGGGGCGCCAGGGGGTGCGGGAACCACTAAAGAAGTTGATTTTAGCAAAGAAGCAGACGGGATGGAACGAACCCAAGTTGAAGGCGAACGTGAGGAGTGCGATGCACGTCTGGACGAGGCTGGTGGCCATTGCGAGGGGATCTCCATTGGTGGCGGCGAGGATCGTGTTGATAGCGCCGACGACAATCCCGTGGGGATCCTCCCCAGCGCCAACGACAAATCCGGCATCGGCAGCCATCTAAACAAATAGGAGGTCAGCTACAGTAACCCGTGTCGATTCCTACGGCCGAAACGAAAAGAAAAGAGAGGAGAGCGAGGACCTGCATTGTTGTTCACGGAAGATGAGTGAATGATTGCCTGGGAGGGTGGCGTGCTTTTGTAGGTGCCGGTAGGTTGATTTGCATGCCACGTCGAGGGACATTCCGATCAAAACATCAGTGCGTCCATGATCAGGATTGTAGTTTACGCGGAAGTGCAATTTAAAACACACTTTTCAGATATTATTCAGTGTAAATTTCTCACAAACGGCAAACAGTCGGCAGCAAATCAGTTGATTCGCCTCTGTTCTCATTCGATAAGCATCCCGTAAAGGACGCAGTTCCAAAATTTTCATCTCGCCACATTCGTTTGAAAGAGCGGATTCAATGTTTCAACTTTATATAAATCCAACATGTAACGCAACAACAATAACTAAACACAGAGGTTGGGAGTTAGGAGGAGGTTCAAGAAAGGCAGAACAAGAGGTGGGGTGCATTCGGAAAGTGGGATAGCACATCCCGGAATATAACAAAAAGAGAAGAGAAATATCCAAATAACAATTCAATCCACGGCTCACGGGATAGATGAAAAATAAAAAGCTCTCATGTCCTGTCACGTTAAGACGACACTGAGGAGTCGACGTTCTCATCAACATCCATAGGCGACGTCTTGGCACACTTCGCTGCGGGTTCATCGATATTCAGGCTGTCATTGACTGCCTTGGCTAGCGATGACGCGCGCTTCGTTGGCCGCCGAGTTCCGATGGCGTGATCATCGAGAAGCTCGTTGTACAACCGTGAGGCTGATTGCTTCACGATCAACGCGCCTTCGTAGTTGAGAACAATCGCATTGGAACGAGCGAATTCGCTCATGTCCACGTATACGACTTGCTCATCATTGATTCCCGCAACCGCCACCTTTAGAGCGTCGTTGAATGTAGCACACCACTCGTTGGCGGGCTCCGTAACTGGCAAGGATAGCGCCAGTATACGTGCGTGAGGCGCCGCAACCCGGAGCTGATGTATCACATCACTGACTGATGAGGCTACGTCCGACGCGGGCGCCTCGCCGATGTGGGAGCTACCATAACAAAGCACAATGGCGGTGAGCGGCTGTAGGCAACGGTCGGCGAACCGATAGTCACTCAACTCCTTGCTCACAGCGTTTAGCTGGAGCTCTGCATAAGTCACACCTTTGCGTTGACGACTCCAAGCAGCCAAATGAGACCCATCACCGAGGAAAAGACTCTTCGACATGCAATGGAGCTCGTTTAGTGAATCAATACGACCGGGAGGAGCACGTTTCACCTTGGTGACGGGCGCGCTTTGGTCGACCGACACCACCGGTGAAACGTTTGCGCCTTTCCCGGACGTAGGATCGACGCTAGGAGGATTGAACAGATTAGCTGCGGCATTGGCAATCCCCGGAGCGACAGAAGCTTGTACTGCAGTACTGACATTTCCGTTCGCGTCCGTAGGAGCTGGCGCTGAAGCGCTAATCGTCCCGCAGGCAGTCAAATTGGAAGCAGGCGATGAAGAGCCGACGTTCGCGGACGACCCTGCACAGTGAGCAGATTGCGGAGGAGTGAAGACCGAAGCTGGCGTGGCAGTAACAGACATAATCGAGGGCGAAGCAGAGACATTGGGCCCAGGTAACAATTGAGAAATAATTGAATCGACGAAATCAAAGACTTCTTTGCGCATTCGGTCATCGCTTTCGCCGTCCGGTGTCGCCTCTTGAAAGCGCAGCGACCACTCGGTTGTTCCAGTCCACAGCGACCACATCGTTGCGAAGCACGGGAGAAGTCGCCGTCGGTGGAGAAATCATGGTTCGTCCCGAGAGTCGGCGTGCTGAGCGTCGCCCAGAGTTTGCTCGATACATCTTAGAAACGTGACTGAAATGAGAGAGAGAGTTATGCACAAGTACTGAACAGAGGCGAAACTGCAAACGAAACGCAAATCAAAATAGAGACGTTGTCGCAAACGAAAGATCACCATCATTCGATTTCGAAAAACACACTTCAATTAAATTGCCACCGTCCATGTTGCGTCGCCAGGCTGTTCGCGCCGAGACCCATCGGGACGACTGACTCAACTGTGATCAGACATCGTGGCAGATGGGACCCGAGGCTAGTCGTACACCAAAAACAAAGAGAAAAGAGCCGTGGATAACTGATGATCGTGTATGCTTACGGTCAACAGCCCAGTGACAGAGAATCGCTGTTCACTGACACATGTGAATTGTAAATATCAGCAGAAAAGTCAATGTTACTCTGCACGCAGCGACGGACGAGCGTTTTCAGACGACGTGAGTCCTCAAGACCGAGAGATCGAATCGATTCACGGTTTTCGGGATCCCACGAGCCCAGCGCTCCCACGACAAACGCGTTCACAGTGCAGCGGTACCCAAGCGATCGGTAGTGCTCGATCAACGGAGTGTATTTCTCGATTTTACTCCTTCTTGTTGTCTCGAACGCATTAGGATGCTCGAACGGGCACGCCACATCGACAACACTCGCAATTTTCCGCGTTTCATCAATGTACACGACGTCGGGAATCAGTGTAGAATCGCCGACTTTGTGTCGTTTCTCTCGATGAACGCGTGTATTCTCCTTCAGCTTGCGGCTGCCGACCAAATCGACAATTTTATTCAAAATTTCGTCGTGACGAGCAATGATCCCTGCTTTGTTCGAGTTACATGAGTTGAGAACATGAGCAAGAGACTCACTGGCTGCGCCACAGCGACGACACGACGCGGATAGATCCATGTGGCGTCCCATGGGAGAGTCGCCGACCGGAACTAACCCCAGACGCGCTTTGTGAACAAAACGATAGCCGCGGGCTGAGATGTATTGCGCATCTCGTATAAAATGGCTTGACAACGGATCAAGCGCAATATTTCGCATAAGTCGACCTTGCGACGGATATTCAGAGGCTAATCGACTTGTGTAGCTCTTTTCTAGACTCGATCGAAGCGTATTGTAAACACGGAACGACTGAGACGAGGAAATGCGTACGGATTCGCCGTTTTCGCGCTCGATAGCAATCATAGGCTGCAGGGATGAGTCGAAACTAATGTCGACTTTGATTTTCTGCTTGTCAAAGTGCCTGATCGCATGTCGAAAACGAGTAAAAATATTCGCCGTCTCTCCAGCGCGTCTGCTATTGACGTGAAACTCCGACTGGCCGATGGGCGCCGAAAGAAAGCTTCCCAACTGCTCGGGCGTCGTGTTAGTCGTCCCTAGCCACTTCGAAACCGTGCGTGTGAGCCGATGAGCGAAGAATTGACGGACTACGGAGTCTTTGTTGCTCAACATCGAGAAAGCAGCACTGATCGTGTGCATGTATAACTCGTCTGTCGCGCTCAGGACACCGAGACCGCCGTCTTTCACAGAGCCATGGATGTACAGATTCGAAGTGCCGCGCGCTGGCAATCCACATATGCTTTTCGCGGTCAAGACAATTGCTCGATCTAAATTTCGTAAATCAGTGACATGTGGAGATCCGTTGCGCGCGATATACGAAAATCGCGGCATGATGAACGTGCGTATCGCGTCAATCTTCTGCGCAGGCATCAATTCAGAGTTTTTGATTTTCAACACATCCTTTACGCTGCCGATGATAAGCTGACGAGGTGACCGCTTGGCATCCGCGCCGAGTTCGACACCAAGGTACGCATAACATTCGGAAAAACGCAATTTGCGGAGGAAAATGTTATCAAAATACAATCTTGAAGCACTGCATGGGACGCCGTTCTTCAGTGAAAACACGGCGCATTTCCCGAGCTTGAACGTGAGTCCGAGTTGCTTGGCAATTGCAAACATTCCCCCGAGTTGATGCTGCAGCAACGAATCGCTCTGCGCAACCACTGCGAGGTCGTCCGCATACGCCAGAACGTTCAGACGCTTGTCTCCGCAGTCATATCCATATGATTCGAATCGGCGGCTGTATCGCAAGAGCAATTCGAGCGCAATGTTGAACAAAACCGGACTTAGCGGGTCTCCCTGCTTAACTCCAGCCTTGACAGCGATCGCGGCGGTCTTTCCGTGCACGGAGCGCACCGTCATGGTGGCACTCGTGTAGAAATCCTCCACAATCTGCACGAAATGCTCTGGAAAACCGAATCTGCGCAGCATTGTTAGGATCAAGGGATGCGGCACCGAGCCAAACGCATTTCCAAGATCCAAGAAAGCGACGGACAAGTTTTTCTTGTCGTTTTTCGCCTCATGGATCACCTGGCTTAGCATTTGCACGTGCTCTGTGCAACCTTCAATCGGACGAAAGCCTTTCTGCTCCCAGCTGAGAAGACCGTCGATTTTCGACAGTCGCCGTGCTAGGATCGCAGTGTAGACCTTGTATATCGTGACCTGCAGCGAGATCGGGCGCCAATTCGAGGGGTCTTCTTTTCGTCCCTTTTTATACAGCAATATCGTGTCAGATTCCTTCCACGATTGGGGAATACGGCGAAAACTCCAGCAAACTGAGAATATTTCGCTCAAAAGCGTTCCTTTTGGATCATGTTTCTTCAGTGCTGCATAGGAGACGTGATCGTGGCCCGGTGAAGACTTGCTACACCGTTTAAATTGCTCCACGATCTCCGTCGGACAGACTGGAAGATGTAATAAACCAAAATTCAGCTCCGGAATACTGACAGAATCGCAAATTTCATCAATACGGTCTTGTATGATGTCTTTCGACGACATTTGTCCACGGAAAAACGATTCGAGCTGCGCTTTGGGCACCGGACAACGAGGGGAGGATGCTCTGAGAATTTCTTCCATGCACCCTTTCTTATCCCAGTTGTAGCGCTGGTAATGTGGCTCAACTCGAGACTTGGGTGCCTTCGCAGCGTTTGATGCTTACGAAAGAAGCGCGGGACTCAGTTTGAGTTTCAATTGATCTAGATTGACCGTGAGAGACCAGCGCCGCTCGAGTTTCAGCTTGGAAAAGGTCAAAAACGAGTTTTGCCTTATCCGCTTTCCCTTTTTCGAGCAGTCTGATCACTCTGGACAAACTATCACAAATGGATTCGAACAGAGACCACGCGCCGTCAGCACTTCTCCAATCATCGATGAGCTCACACCATTTTGCAACAACATCGAACTCAATTTTGCTTTCGACACGTGTTTTTGTTGGCTTTGGCGGCCGAGGAGTGTGCATTATTGCGTCACTTGCCCTCGGTGTCGACATAGGAGCGTCCGCGTTGTGCGTCGCCTCCTGTTCGCCATTCAATACACTGTCAGAAGCTTTCACGGGGATATTTCCCTGACAGATGCGCTCGGAGATGCCGGAGTGGAAGCTGGAACTGCGCTGTACAGATTGAATGTTTCACGTCGCCACACATTCACATCTGCTGGCGTAATATCCAGCCTTCTGCTGTTCAATAATCGGTCAGCTATCGAACAAACGTACACGCCGCAGTTCCACGAGTCCTGTTGGACAGGATACGAGGAATCCGCTGCGGAACGGATGATCGGAGCGGCACCGAGCATCAGAATGCCGATTGACTCCAGTTTACTCCGTGTTTCGAGCGATAACGAGCCGCGCAGAGTGTCGTAAACTGTCAGCGATCGACCACGGCGGCGTAGCCAGCCGAGAATCCAGTGCTCCTCGTTGACATGGATTGGGATAATTGCAGTTTGCCACGAAGGACTTACCACTGGAACTGTAGGAAGGCGACGACCATTACGACGCCGTTCCTCAGACCAGTATACTGCTTCATATCCCGGGACCCAGACAACAGGATCGACAATTACGACATCGTTTCGGCGGTCCTCTGTTATGCGACTCAGGGAGGACATAATTATTGAATCACTAAGCCAGGCAGCTCTCCCTCTCGGGGCCTTTAGTCTCGCAAGATCTGCTGCCGACAACGCTTCAGTTGTGAGCTCAAAGTCGTCCTGACTGACGACCGTGAACGGCGAAGACGCTTTGGGGGGCGACTTTGCTGACTTCACGGACGTCGTGGGTGACTTTGGCGTCTGTGGAGATGGAATGATATTCACATCGTCCGCGATGACGGCTTCAGCAGGGCGATCGGCGCGGGGAACAAGTTCGCGTAGCTCATCGGTCACGAAATTGACCACTTTAGGCGCGACATGAGACTTATTTCGATGCGAGGACCAACCCCGTTTGGTGTTGAACCCCATATCACACAAATCACATGGGAAGCGCGACACCCGTGGCGCATATACTGTGCCGGCGTGAGCGCAGGCCACGTGTCTCCGCAACTCTCTGGCGTGGGAGGTGCGTGTTGCTCCAACCGGGCCACGAAAGCCGCAAAAGCGACATTCGTACGAGGGCTGTGACACGTTTAGCCCGTGCTTCACTGTTAGGTGCCTAATTAATGATGAGCTGAGCGATCCGCTCTTCTCCATTCCTTGATACGACGCCTCGCACAAATGACAATCAAGTAGCCGAGCGAACGGATAGAGAATTATCTTCTCCGAGCCTCGGATCACAAGATTGTCGCAGTCAGGCACGACGAATCGGGAAGAAGAAGTTGTGCGCGGTGAACTCGTTGACGATGACAACATGGGGACAGACGCGTCGAAGAAGGAACGTTCCAGTGAATCGTCTATCCTTACTTCTAGCGAGCTGACACCGTTGACGCTCGTGTGCAACAAGTCCGTTGCCTGTTCACTCCGTTCTAAGCTATTTATTAACCCGGATTCTTGTGAATCTCCTCCTCCTAGCAACTGCACACGTGGACGTATAATACAAACATGATGAACATCTATTACATCGACTCCTCTTCGCGTTTCGCGTTCTTCTCGGTGTCCAGACATCACATCAGACGACGATCCGGAGACGACGTAAGAGCGTGGCTGGCTGCGGAGAGTCCATAGGCATCCACTGAGAGTCCATAGGCATCGCCAGAGAGTCCATACACATCGCCAGAGAGTCCATAGGCATCGACCAGGAGTCCACACGCAACGACTGAGAGTCCATAGGCATCGCCAGAGAGTCCATACACATCGCCAGAGAGTCCATGCACATCGCCAGAGAGTCCATACGCAACGTCTGAGATCCCGTGGGCATCGATGGAGGGCGCAGCGCATGGCGTCGAGAGTCAAGTGTAATATTTCCAAATCATGCGACATGATCACAACGCGGCACAACAAAACAGACCGTATATAATTCATAAATTCGATAAACTCATGACCGATATTTACGCAGCCTCCGGATAGCGCGATCAGGACGGGTAAGTGACCTTGATCGTAGCGCACCGGTAAATCATAGCCGCATCGGACATTGGGGACGAAACAGCCAAAATGTAGAAACCAAACGACCACAACTACGATTGTGACGCCGTTCGCGTCGCTTGTGAAGACTGCTGAGCCCTGCGCAAGACGATAAATCGACAAGTCATGACACGGCCGACAACACGGACAGAAGCGATGCGGCGACACAATCAACGCGTCTTCAAAGTTGTCGCGATAAAGAGTTGTATTAAACACAACAGGACGCATCGCAATCGACAAAGAACCGCGCGGATCATAATTGGTATTCACGAAAACAATTCTATTTACGAAATTTGGCGCGTCTATTGAAAACAACACGCTGGTCGAGCTGTGGTAAATCGCGTATGCGACGTGACCATGATGGCCGTGACGCAAACACGATATATCACGAACACGCAAGACGAGACGCGCTAAACAACACACAATACATATGCGCAAGCGCACTTCCGAACGCACCACACACCTCTATTCTGACAAAAGCGATGCGAAACTGCATTTGACAAAAAATGGTGCGAACTAGCGCGACCACCCACGTTGAGGTTAATGTTTACCTCAAATATGGGTAATTAAACCGACGACATAAACGAGTGTTGTCTATGCAGTGCAGACGCGATGGTCGCTAGTGAACGGTGCGTCGGGAACAGCAAAGTTGAATAGCGAATTTGTCTGGGCCAAAAGCAGAGCACAATGATGTGATTGCGAAAACGAAGGTCAGTTTCTCTGATCAATTCTTCGCGCTGAACAAGATGCAAAAAGAATTTGAGCAAAATAATTGTTCTTTGCCACTTTTCTGGGCAATTTTTGATCAAAATCATGGCTTCCCGCACGAATTCGAACCGAAATTTTACAAGAAACGTTAAAGCGGACGCTGTTTTGACCGAAAACAAACTTAAAATTGTTCTAAAGCAACAATTTCAATTTCAAATTTTTTGATATCTTCGACTTCTGATATATTCGACGATCATACCACGCTGACATACGCGATCTCAGTTTCCCTGATCAATTCTTCGCGCTGAAGAAGATGCAAAAAGATTTGGGACAAAATAATTGTTCTGTACCACTTTTCCAGGCTACTTTTAGTCAAAAACAAGGCTTCCTTTGCGAAATCAAACCTAAATTTTACAGTAAACATTAAAAAGGGTGCTTTTCTGACCAGAAATAAACTTAAAATTGTTCTAAAGCAACATTTTCAATTTACATTTTTGATATATTCGACTTCTGCAACACAGTTGTCGCTTACGATCATACCACGCTGAGCATACGCGATCTCGTCAGATCTCGCAAGTCAAGCAGCGTCGGGCCTAGCTAGTACTTGGATCGGAGACGGCTTGGGAATCCTAGGTGTCGTAAGCTTTTGCTTTTTCGATATCGGCTTTTGTTATGTTTTTGTTAGGTTGCTGGTGGCAAAATTATTTGTTGAAGCTACAAAAAGACGTCTTTTGTGTTGCGTTTGATCGCCTAGTCGCGCTGCAGTGTATTGGAGATTGCGCCGACCGACCCTGGACCACGAGTCGTACCGGCGCGCTGGGATGGTCGCGTGCACGCCTAGCGCCACAGCGCGGTGCTCTCGTCGGTTTAATTACCCAAGTTTGAGGTAAACATTGAATCCGCTCTTTCAAATGAATGTGGCGAGATGAAAATTTTGGAACTGCGTCCCTTTCGGGATGCTTATAATGAAAACTCAACTAAAGCACCTGTTCTGCTGCTGAATTTTTGCCGTTTGTGTGAAAATCAAATACTAAGCACAGTCAGAGCTAAGTCAACGAATTGCGCAAAGATGTGTGGACGAATTTCGCAATCTAATTACGAAATTTACTGTGTCTAGACAGACAACTGTCAAACCGAATTTGACAATTTAACCAGAACAACGAAACTGAGTTGGAGAAGTCGGTTATACCTTGATTGACACATCGAGCATGCAAAATGCTGCTTTACAAGAGTTTTAGATGCGTGTACGATGATTTGCTAGGACACGTTCATGAACGCGGTTAGTTGTGTTTCGGGATTGCAAATTTATTATTTAGCACACAACGCTAACAGAAGCATTTTCATTGATATGGGTTGAAAGGAGTTGGGACGGGGGCGCCAGGGGGTGCGGGAACCACTAAAGAAGTTGATTTTAGCAAAGAAGCAGACGGGATGGAACGAACCCAAGTTGAAGGCGAACGTGAGGAGTGCGATGCACGTCTGGACGAGGCTGGTGGCCATTGCGAGGGGATCTCCATTGGTGGCGGCGAGGATCGTGTTGATAGCGCCGACGACAATCCCGTGGGGATCCTCCCCAGCGCCAACGACAAATCCGGCATCGGCAGCCATCTAAACAAATAGGAGGTCAGCTACAGTAACCCGTGTTGATTCCTACGGCCGAAACGAAGAGAAGAGAGAGGAGAGCGAGGACCTGCATTGTTGTTCACGGAAGATGAGTGAATGATTGGGCCTGGGAGGGTGGCGTGCTTTTGTAGGTGCCGGTAGGTTGATTTGCATGCCACGTCGAGGGACATTCCGATCAAAACATCAGTGCGTCCATGATCAGGATTGTAGTTTACGCGGAAGTGCAATTTAAAACACACTTTTCAGATATTATTCAGTGTAAATTTCTCACAAACGGCAAACAGTCGGCAGCAAATCAGTTGATTCGCCTCTGTTCTCATTCGATAAGCATCCCGTAAGGGACGCAGTTCCAAAATTTTCATCTCGCCACATTCGTTTGAAAGAGCGGATTCAATGTTTACCTCAAATATGGGTAATTAAACCGACGACATAAACGAGTGTTGTCTATGCAGTGCAGACGCGATGGTCGCTAGTGAACGGTGCGTCGGGAACAGCAAAGTTGAATAGCGAATTTGTCTGGGCCAAAAGCAGAGCACAATGATGTGATTTGCGAAAACGAAGGTCAGTTTCTCTGATCAATTCTTCGCGCTGAACAAGATGCAAAAAGAATTTGAGCAAAATAATTGTTCTTTGCCACTTTTCTGGGCAATTTTTGATCAAAATCATGGCTTCCCGCACGAATTCGAACCGAAATTTTACAAGAAACGTTAAAGCGGACGCTGTTTTGACCAAAAACAAACTTAAAATTGTTCTAAAGCAACAATTTCAATTTCAAATTTTTTGATATTTTCGACTTCTGATATATTCGACGATCATACCACGCTGACATACGCGATCTCAGTTTCCCTGATCAATTCTTCGCGCTGAAGAAGATGCAAAAAGATTTGGGACAAAATAATTGTTCTGTACCACTTTTCCAGGCTACTTTTAGTCAAAAACAAGGCTTCCTTTGCGAATTCAAACCTAAATTTTACAGTAAACATTAAAAAGGGTGCTTTTCTGACCAGAAATAAACTTAAAATTGTTCTAAAGCAACATTTTCAATTTACATTTTTGATATATTCGACTTCTGCAACACAGTTGTCGCTTACGATCATACCACGCTGAACATACGCGATCTCGTCAGATCTCGCAAGTCAAGCAGCGTCGGGCCTAGCTAGTACTTGGATCGGAGACGGCTTGGGAATCCTAGGTGTCGTAAGCTTTTGCTTTTTCGATATCGGCTTTTGTTATGTTTTTGTTAGGTTGCTGGTGGCAAAATTATTTGTTTTAGCTACAAAAAGACGTCTTTTGTGTTGCGTTTGATCGCCTAGTCGCGCTGCAGTGTATTGGAGATTGCGCCGACCGACCCTGGACCACGAGTCGTACCGGCGCGCTGGGATGGTCGCGTGCACGCCTAGCGCCACAGCGCGATGCTCTCGTCGGTTTAATTACCCAAGTTTGAGGTAAACATTGAATCCGCTCTTTCAAATGAATGTGGCGAGATGAAAATTTTGGAACTGCGTCCCTTTCGGGATGCTTATAATGAAAACTCAACTAAAGCACCTGTTCTGCTGCTGAATTTTTGCCGTTTGTGTGAAAATCAAATACTAAGCACAGTCAGAGCTAAGTCAACGAATTGCGCAAAGATGTGTGGACGAATTTCGCAATCTAATTACGAAATTTACTGTGTCTAGACAGACAACTGTCAAACCGAATTTGACAATTTAACCAGAACAACGAAACTGAGTTGGAGAAGTCGGTTATACCTTGATTGACACATCGAGCATGCAAAATGCTACTTTACAAGAGTTTTAGATGCGTGTACGATGATTTGCTAGGACACGTTCATGAACGCGGTTAGTTGTGTTTCGGGATTGCAAATTTATTATTTAGCACACAACGCTAACAGAAGCATTTTCATTGATATGGGTTGAAAGGAGTTGGGACGGGGGCGCCAGGGGGTGCGGGAACCACTAAAGAAGTTGATTTTAGCAAAGAAGCAGACGGGATGGAACGAACCCAAGTTGAAGGCGAACGTGAGGAGTGCGATGCACGTCTGGACGAGGCTGGTGGCCATTGCGAGGGGATCTCCATTGGTGGCGGCGAGGATCGTGTTGATAGCGCCGACGACAATCCCGTGGGGATCCTCCCCAGCGCCAACGACAAATCCGGCATCGGCAGCCATCTAAACAAATAGGAGGTCAGCTACAGTAACCCGTGTTGATTCCTACGGCCGAAACGAAAAGAAGAGAGAGGAGAGCGAGGACCTGCATTGTTGTTCACGGAAGATGAGTGAATGATTGCCTGGGAGGGTGGCGTGCTTTTGTAGGTGCCGGTAGGTTGATTTGCATGCCACGTCGAGGGACATTCCGATCAAAACATCAGTGCGTCCATGATCAGGATTGTAGTTTACGCGGAAGTGCAATTTAAAACACACTTTTCAGATATTATTCAGTGTAAATTTCTCACAAACGGCAAACAGTCGGCAGCAAATCAGTTGATTCGCCTCTGTTCTCATTCGATAAGCATCCCGTAAGGGACGCAGTTCCAAAATTTTCATCTCGCCACATTCGTTTGAAAGAGCGGATTCAATGTTTACCTCAAATATGGGTAATTAAACCGACGACATAAACGAGTGTTGTCTATGCAGTGCAGACGCGATGGTCGCTAGTGAACGGTGCGTCGGGAACAGCAAAGTTGAATAGCGAATTTGTCTGGGCCAAAAGCAGAGCACAATGATGTGATTTGCGAAAACGAAGGTCAGTTTCTCTGATCAATTCTTCGCGCTGAACAAGATGCAAAAAGAATTTGAGCAAAATAATTGTTCTTTGCCACTTTTCTGGGCAATTTTTGATCAAAATCATGGCTTCCCGCACGAATTCGAACCGAAATTTTACAAGAAACGTTAAAGCGGACGCTGTTTTGACCAAAAACAAACTTAAAATTGTTCTAAAGCAACAATTTCAATTTCAAATTTTTTGATATTTTCGACTTCTGATATATTCGACGATCATACCACGCTGACATACGCGATCTCAGTTTCCCTGATCAATTCTTCGCGCTGAAGAAGATGCAAAAAGATTTGGGACAAAATAATTGTTCTGTACCACTTTTCCAGGCTACTTTTAGTCAAAAACAAGGCTTCCTTTGCGAATTCAAACCTAAATTTTACAGTAAACATTAAAAAGGGTGCTTTTCTGACCAGAAATAAACTTAAAATTGTTCTAAAGCAACATTTTCAATTTACATTTTTGATATATTCGACTTCTGCAACACAGTTGTCGCTTACGATCATACCACGCTGAACATACGCGATCTCGTCAGATCTCGCAAGTCAAGCAGCGTCGGGCCTAGCTAGTACTTGGATCGGAGACGGCTTGGGAATCCTAGGTGTCGTAAGCTTTTGCTTTTTCGATATCGGCTTTTGTTATGTTTTTGTTAGGTTGCTGGTGGCAAAATTATTTGTTTTAGCTACAAAAAGACGTCTTTTGTGTTGCGTTTGATCGCCTAGTCGCGCTGCAGTGTATTGGAGATTGCGCCGACCGACCCTGGACCACGAGTCGTACCGGCGCGCTGGGAT
The DNA here is from genome assembly GCA_007213375.1 of Steinernema feltiae. Taxonomy (NCBI): domain Eukaryota; kingdom Metazoa; phylum Nematoda; class Chromadorea; order Rhabditida; family Steinernematidae; genus Steinernema; species Steinernema feltiae. The sequence continues at coordinate 1,812 of MQUG01003064.1, read as the reverse complement.
GGTCGCGTGCACGCCTAGCGCCACAGCGCGATGCTCTCGTCGGTTTAATTACCCAAGTTTGAGGTAAACATTGAATCCGCTCTTTCAAATGAATGTGGCGAGATGAAAATTTTGGAACTGCGTCCCTTTCGGGATGCTTATAATGAAAACTCAACTAAAGCACCTGTTCTGCTGCTGAATTTTTGCCGTTTGTGTGAAAATCAAATACTAAGCACAGTCAGAGCTAAGTCAACGAATTGCGCAAAGATGTGTGGACGAATTTCGCAATCTAATTACGAAATTTACTGTGTCTAGACAGACAACTGTCAAACCGAATTTGACAATTTAACCAGAACAACGAAACTGAGTTGGAGAAGTCGGTTATACCTTGATTGACACATCGAGCATGCAAAATGCTACTTTACAAGAGTTTTAGATGCGTGTACGATGATTTGCTAGGACACGTTCATGAACGCGGTTAGTTGTGTTTCGGGATTGCAAATTTATTATTTAGCACACAACGCTAACAGAAGCATTTCATTGATATGGGTTGAAAGGAGTTGGACGGGGCGCCAGGGGGTGCGGGAACCACTAAAGAAGTTGATTTTAGCAAAGAAGCAGACGGGATGGAACGAACCCAAGTTGAAGGCGAACGTGAGGAGTGCGATGCACGTCTGGACGAGGCTGGTGGCCATTGCGAGGGGATCTCCATTGGTGGCGGCGAGGATCGTGTTGATAGCGCCGACGACAATCCCGTGGGGATCCTCCCCAGCGCCAACGACAAATCCGGCATCGGCAGCCATCTAAACAAATAGGAGGTCAGCTACAGTAACCCGTGTTGATTCCTACGGCCGAAACGAAAAGAAGAGAGAGGAGAGCGAGGACCTGCATTGTTGTTCACGGAAGATGAGTGAATGATTGCCTGGGAGGGTGGCGTGCTTTTGTAGGTGCCGGTAGGTTGATTTGCATGCCACGTCGAGGGACATTCCGATCAAAACATCAGTGCGTCCATGATCAGGATTGTAGTTTACGCGGAAGTGCAATTTAAAACACACTTTTCAGATATTATTCAGTGTAAATTTCTCACAAACGGCAAACAGTCGGCAGCAAATCAGTTGATTCGCCTCTGTTCTCATTCGATAAGCATCCCGTAAAGGACGCAGTTCCAAAATTTTCATCTCGCCACATTCGTTTGAAAGAGCGGATTCAATGTTTACCTCAAATATGGGTAATTAAACCGACGACATAAACGAGTGTTGTCTATGCAGTGCAGACGCGATGGTCGCTAGTGAACGGTGCGTCGGGAACAGCAAAGTTGAATAGCGAATTTGTCTGGGCCAAAAGCAGAGCACAATGATGTGATTTGCGAAAACGAAGGTCAGTTTCTCTGATCAATTCTTCGCGCTGAACAAGATGCAAAAAGAATTTGAGCAAAATAATTGTTCTTTGCCACTTTTCTGGGCAATTTTTGATCAAAATCATGGCTTCCCGCACGAATTCGAACCGAAATTTTACAAGAAACGTTAAAGCGGACGCTGTTTTGACCAAAAACAAACTTAAAATTGTTCTAAAGCAACAATTTCAATTTCAAATTTTTTGATATTTTCGACTTCTGATATATTCGACGATCATACCACGCTGACATACGCGATCTCAGTTTCCCTGATCAATTCTTCGCGCTGAAGAAGATGCAAAAAGATTTGGACAAAATAATTGTTCTGTACCACTTTTCCAGGCTACTTTTAGTCAAAAACAAGGCTTCCTTTGCGAATTCAAACCTAAATTTTACAGTAAACATTAAAAAGGGTGCTTTTCTGACCAGAAATAAACTTA
>MQUG01003063.1:0-79539 GCA_007213375.1 Steinernema feltiae | reverse complement strand
CGACTTCTTCCACTCTACGTTGAAATAGCTCCGCTCTTTCAATCGCGTGGAATGGGAGGAATCGCCGAGGATCTGCGCACAGTCATCAAAGTTTACCGCATCTTTCTTGTCGTTCTCTACATCCCGGTTGCTTTCATCGTCATTTGGGTGAGTGGTGCTGCACAGGCGAACTAGTCGCCTTTTAGCTCCATCTGTCCCGGCGGCCGTTCAACTCGGTTGTCGCCTACAACATCGTGGTCCACATCGGAATGGTCGATCTGCTCTGCATGCTCACAATCGCCCTCGCCGTGGTCATCAGCTTCTACGAATACGAGTTTTCCCTACGCGCTCTGATGATCGTAAGTCGCGTTGTTTCGACTTGCCGAGAGATCGCCTTGCAGACGGCGGCGCTCTTCCGGTGCGTGTACTTTGTGCAACGTTCTCCTTCTTCCTCCTTCTCGCCATCAATCGACTCGTGATCAACGAAGTGCGGAGCGTCCGAGGATGGCACTACAAGGTTTCTCTCTTTCGTAGCTCTCTCCAAATCAGTCGTTCAGATCGTCGAAGGTTTTATCTGGATAACGGTGATTGTGGTCGCGCCCCTTTTGCTTCACTTTGTCGGAGAGTGGGACGTCGAGAGCGAATATGACTACGAGTACGGTATGTACATCTCTTTCGGGGCAGACGCTGTCACGAATGTTGAATACGTTCTTTACGCAGCGAATATTTTCGTTTACGTCGTGATCCTGGTACAGATTGCCCTCAAGGTGTGTACGCCCACTCGTCATAGTACAGTAACGCTTTTCTCAGAGTGAGCTTGAACCAGCGATTACGGTTGGCTTCTCCGGAAGGACGCCTTTTCCTTCAGTCGGTTCTTCTCTTCATTCCACAAGGGATCACCTTTATAGCGCTAACGATCATAAAAGACACAAACACAATACTTGGACAATTTTTCGTCTTCACGGACTCCATCGCTCTGGTGATTAACGTCGTCTCTGACTTTCTGCCTCCGATACATCTCGCGGTGCTCGTTTTCTGCAACTGGTCAGTTCATATCTTTACTGGTGTAACTGAAAGCACACAATTGAAGAGCAATCAGAGAAGCATTCAAAAAGACGATCAGATCGAATTATGTTGTGGTCTTCCACGTGAAAACGGTTTCTTCCGTGAAGAGGATTTCGCGAAGGAACGCATCAAACATTGTGACCGTAGTGTAGGACCATGAACCAAGAAAAAACGAGAATATGGAACAAATATCTATTCAACTGATTAGGGAGCACTCAACATTCACTGCGAACTGCTGGGCTCTTCTTCACCGCAGTTCGATTCTTCGGTCTGGTTAATTTCCCAAGGCAAATTACGCTGTTCGATGCACTCTGCAACGTGGTTCTCGGCCTTCGTCAATCGCTCGAGCAGGACGGAAACGGAGTTGGAGAGCTCATTCCACTGTTCTTCTCCAAAGCTGTGTTGACGATGTGCATAAATGCAAAGCTTTTTCTCTCGCTCATCGATTTTGCCCTAAAACCCAATTCATTGACCACTGGGACGCTAGCTTCTGACCTACATTGATTTCTCTCGCTAACACTGCCTTGGTGATAAACTCCTCGAGTTCTTCGGTGTCGGTTATTTCAATTTCTTCGGCGAGCTCCGCCAGAGAGATTTCCTGTCTTCCTTCAACAATCGACGCGAGTTTCTGCAACTTCGCAGTCATCTCTTCGGTCATCTTGAATTAGAACTGAAACGGTGCAAAGTCGCAAGGACGTGAAACAGATGGAACGCATCGCCAACGCGGCGTCGAAATCACTGTTTACATACAATGTGTGCAATCATTGATAACACCGGAAATTCGTGGTGAGATGCAATCCACGCTCAGTCTTGATCAAAGATTTGAGAAACCTCAAGGAGACAAAGCGCAAGTGACCGCGTTTTATTGTTGTGAATCGAGTTGCGCGGTCGTTGAGCGATGAGAGCGCTCGTCGTTCTGATAAGTTTGCTTTCGATATCGAAGGCGAATAATCTGTCGGAGTGCTCGGAATCGGCAAAATGCCGCCTCGGAGGGAACATGACTGTCGCCGAGCGCCTCGTCGACGGAGACAAAATCGTTTTCCACTGCGACGACAAACCTGCCACGTGAGGTCCCTTGTTTGACTCCTTTTCAACGAATTCTTTACTTTCAGAGAGTCGTGGAAGGTTTCGCTGCTGATCGAGGATGCTGAAGGCCGTCACTGGTACTCGCTTGTTCACACAGCCCGTGGCGCGCTGCGCGAGTTCGTCTTCGAGTCGCGCATTCTCATCTGGCACAACACGTTCACTGAGATTCTCTTTGATTCGCAGCATTTCTTCGTAAGTTGACGTCTCTAATCCGACGCGAATTCTGCGATTTCAGATGTCAATCGTCGAGGGGAAAGTCGGTCCGCGCAGCGTGAAAGTGTCGGGGACAGCAAAGTACATTTCCCGCATAGAAGCCGTCGGAGTCTCTGAGAAGTGTTTCATTTGGTTCTTGCGGAACGACAGTGAGGAAGAGAGAAGATCGGGGATTGTGGTTCCTCGGGGACCTCCGGCATCTGTGGGCGACCGACTCTTCCTGGAAGACTTTTACAACGTGAGTTCTTCCCATCGAAGATTTCGGACAATTTCTGTTTTCAGAATACGTGCCTGGACCACGGAAAGCTGAAGAATTCCTTGCGGGCCGAATGCGATCGAATCGAGGAGGATTTAAGAAATCGTAAATCGGTTGGTCCCTTGATCACTGCGTCTCCCAACTCGAATGCGATCCGAGAACAAGAGACCGTGCAACCTCATCACTTGCTGGCGCTTGCGTCAGGATTCTCATGTATGAAAAATCACGACAGAGTGACCAAAGTCTGTGTTTATTTAGTGTCCAATCCGTGGAAGTTTCTGATTTTTGGCAACCTGATCATTTACGGAGCATCTGTCATTCTCATCGGAATATTGGCATGTTCAGGCGTTGTTGTTCTGCCATACGAGAAAGGACTGACGGAGACCGAGCGCCGTGTGAAGGAGGTAGAAAAGCGATTATTCGAGAAGCCCAAAAAGATCGGAAAGAAGTGAATCGTTGCGATTGTATTATAAACTTTTCATTCATTCAGAATCCACGTCCAATGAGTTGTAGCTCGAGGTAACTTTAGTTGACCATGGGTTTTGTATACCGCAGCCTCTTCGCTGCAAAGCGCGTCCCACGTAATTCATTTCGATCGACACACCAAATTTGATTTCGATTTGCACTTTTGATGTCGCTGTGGCTTATCCCTAAGGGATCGCCAACATGCAAATACACACGTGACAGACCAATCGATCCTGCTTGAACTTGAGAAAAACCAGTTTCGTGACTCACCTCCTCCGCCTCGTTACAAGTTCCGCGCTGTCCCGTTGGTCTCGCACGTCCCGAAATCTCCCGCAGGTGTCAACTCTCTACTTCACGTTTTGGAATAACCGGTCGCTGCGGCGGATAAGCAGTTACGTAACGACTTCACGATCACAGAAGGACAAAAAGTTCAATTAATCGCGTTTCGCCCCAATGTCACCGAATCGCCTCGAGGCAAACAAAATACAAACATATTCGCAGCTTGGCGATCCCTTTAGCGGCCTTCTTCGCACGCTCGTCCCCTCGAATCCAGTTTGCGAGCCTCTTCTCGTCTTCTAAAGCCAAACTTGTCGTGGCGCGCGCGTCATTCAATCGACAGACGATGAGCCGACGTTATCCTCCTCAACGGTCCTTTCTGCGGACGCTTTTCCTCCTCTGCTTCCTATTTGCCTCACAAACCCCATGCTCGGTGAGTCCCTTTCTCGCTCATAGGCTCCTTTCTACTTGCTCTACGCAACAACTCGTTTCTCTCTTTCGCGGAGTTACGCAACTTTGTTTCAGGCGCAAGATTTCCTCTCGCTGATCTCTCCCTTCCTTGGAAGTGGAACGGCGCCGATCGGCGGAGGCGGCGGATCTCCGTTTTCAGCTTTGATGGGCGGTCAAGGAGGAGGTAGAGGACTCCAGGTGGGTGCGTTCGGTCGTCTTGTTCTCAAAACCTCCGTTCAGAGTCTGCTGGGAACGTTCGCGGGCACCGGAAACCACGGGGGAACGTCGGGATCGAACAACGCGATCGGTGAATTCATCAATCTAGGAATGACCGTCGCCCAGGGCCTCAACAAGGGGGGCGCGCTCTTCGCCCCTCAAGCCGACGTGGCGCCGACCTACGTCCGCAGGGTTCGACCGTCGTTTTCTCCGTGTAAACGCTAATTTCGATTTCAGTCGACCCGACGACCGAGGCCGACGCCAAAGTCTTCTCGCCGCCCGACAATCGTAAGTTCGCTGCGACGAAAGGCGCGAACAATCGCTTCCTTTCAGCCTTTCATCCTCGGTGAAGACAATCTGATCACTCCGCTAATTTCTGCGCCGATCAGAGCGCTCACCTCTTCGCCCAGTCGACTCCAAAGTCCCACAAAAACGTGAGTTCACTTCGCTGATCATCGCGTAATCCCCGAAACGAGTTTTTGCATCGAGATATCGTCAGAAGTGAGCGTTGCGCCGCCAATTTTTTTGATTTTCGGATGCGATTAAACGCTTTCGAATTCTGAGCGCGTCACTTTACAGATTCATCCAAGGAAACCCGGAAGGCGCGCTCTCTAGAATCGCCGGCAACTTGGGAAATTCCTTCCTCCGAGTAAGATTCACCACATACCTACCATATGCGTACCGTAACTGCCTTACAGATGCTCAACGAAGTGAGTGAATACACACTCGACGCTGGTCAGTCTGACGCCGACAACGCCGCCGACGTCGGGAACGCTCAGCAGCTGATGAAAGCGTTCTTACACGCGATGGCGCGCGATTCGGAGCCGATTCGACCTTTGAATCAGGTGAACGACGGTACGGAAATTGGCAGAAATCGACCGCTCGTTAATCGCCTCTTTGAGTCGGACATCGTCCTCACTTCGCGACAGATGAAAGCGTAAGAAACTGCGATTGAGAGATGATGACGTGAATTGGGTTCTTCAGAATAGTCGTAGCCGAGGCCGAGCGGCGGAAAGGGCGCCGGAAGCATCGCCGCAACAAGCGAAAGGTGATCACAGGAAGTGTCTACCGATGGCCGGCGAATAAGGCGATTCCCTATCAGTTCAAGGAAAGCGATCGTACGCACATCTTTGGGTGTTCACCGCTAAACGAGTGATTTCAGCGGAGTGGCGGAAGACTATTCGTTCGGCATTGGACCTCTGGGAGAGCGAAACGTGCATGCGATTCCAAGAGGGCGCTACCGGCCACGACCGCCTCGAATTCTTCAAGGGAAGTGGGTGCTACTCGAGTGTCGGTCGCACGGGAGGCAAACAGGTCGTCTCCATCGGATATGGATGCGAAGACGTAAGACCACGCACTCCCTTCGGAATACGGTAACTGAATGAGCGTCAATTGCAGAGAGGAATCGTATCTCACGAAGTCGGTCACGCGCTTGGATTCTGGCACGAACAATCACGCGCCGATCGCGACACCTTCATCAAGCTGAACAAAGAGTACATTGCGTCGGGAACTATCGGAAACTTCGTGAAACGGACAGAGCTCGAGATAGACTATGTCGGACTCCCCTATGACTTGGGCTCCGTCATGCATTACGGCCCGAATGTGAGATACAGAAGAGGCGACCCGAGAACTCAGATGCTTTCAGGCGTTTACCACCGACTGGGACCACGTGACCATTGAGACGAAGGACAAGAAGTACAGCCACACAATTGGCCAGCGTCGCGGACCTTCATTCATCGACGTCAAGCAGGTGAATCGCATGTACTGTCACGACAAGTGCACAGGTAGCGCGCTGAAGTGCGATAACGATGGATACCCGGATCCGAACAACTGCGCGGTGTGCAAGTGTCCGCAGGGGTACGGTGGGACGACCTGCTCAGCCGTCGAGTCGTGTAAGCGCCGCGTCGCTTCCACCACAGTAAACAAACTCGCCGTTTTCAGCGACGTGTGGCGGCGACCTGACGGCGATTCCTGTGTGGCAGCACCTGACACACAAGGGCCAGGAACGCTGTGTGTGGCGCATCAAGGCGGAAAAGGCGCGAATCCGCTTCATCCTCGATTCCGCAAGCTACAAATGCGATGCGACGTGTCGATCGTTCGTCGAAATCAAACACAATTCCGACTTCCAACAAATCGGTTTCCGCAGTTGGTGAGTTGGAGACCTTGTCCTTCATCCCCTTCACACTGCATTCAGCTGCAACGAGAAAGACGTTGAAGTTCTCTCCGAGCAGGACGAAGTCGTCGTCATTGCCGACGCGAAGGAACTCAACCGCGATGGCTCCTTCAGTCTTCGCTACATCGTCGGTGTGAAGATTCTGTTTGTGGGTCTCTTCGTAAAGTTTTCTTTTCAGATTCCGGTGCTCCGCTTCCGAAACCTCCTCCTGCTGCTTGGGTGCCTGGCAGCGAGAATCGCGCGTTCCGCGGCGTCTCGGGCTCAGGCGGAATCATCGAGAAGTTCATTCTCAATGCCATTCCACAAATTCGCGACCACGGCCGCCCGCTGGAATCTGTCGTCTCAATTGTTACAGATTATCTCGCAAGCGCCGTCTTAGGCACCACGCGCGACGGTAAGAAGTGATGCTTCTTCCATCGAACTTTGTCTGTAAATAGAAGAAATCTTTCCGCTTTGTCTTCTGTACATATTGACGGGGTGATAAACGATTGTTACGAAATCTCACACAACCTCTTCCCATGAGTTCTTCAGCTCTAGTTCATCGTTCAGAAAGACGTTCACCCGATTCCACAAGGCTTTATCGCAGTAGATTCCCTGAAAGTATTTAAAAGGCTGATCGATTCCGCGCTGAATGCCGAACCTGATGTGTAGCTTCTTCTACCCATAGCGGATCGGTTTTGTTCTTCAGTTTCTGGTAGATGAATTCCCCGTGATTCATCGGGACGATGAAATCCTTTGTTCCGTGACATACGAGAGTTCGCGCTTCGACATCTCCGATCTTGTCCACGCTGAAAATAGATTGCTTTCTCTGTATACTCGCGCCGTCGGTGCCCACCTTCTGAATTTGTCAATCTGTGGAGTCCTCTCCAAAGTGGGCGATCGAGCAATTACTCGCAAGACCGACGTAAATGGCGCGATGAGGACCATCGCTGTAATTTCTGGAGAAATCGATGCCAAATGAATGGCCGACGCAGTTCCCATGCTGAACCCAATAGGAATCACATCTTGAGCCTCATACTGGAGCGTTCCTTGCACAAAGCTGAAATTGAAATTAAGGAACACTGAAGTGTCAGGAGTCTTACTTGAAGACGGATTCAATGTCGTCGTACACGTTCCGTTCGGATGGACTCCCTTCGCTCATTCCGAATCCCGAATAGTCAAACGCAAACATGTCGCAGTTGAGAAAGTCGCAAATGTCCACCTGAATGGGCATTTGCGGAAGACAATGAGCGAGACAAACCAGATTCGGGTCAGTCATCATACAAGAGCCAATATCAGAAGAGTTTGGTTGTGCGAAGAGAAGAATTTTTGGAGAACGCGTTCTTAAGGCAACAGATCGAGCGCATCGGATCTCCGCGCCGACCAGGAGATTTCCAGAACTACTGGCAAAGACATGAGCCTGAAAAGAGTGCTCTGTGCAATAAACCGACTGACAGCGTGATGTGATTGATACTTGTAAGCGTTTGATTTGTTCGCGAGATGTTGGATAATCCGGGTTGGCGGCGTTCCTTCCCAGATATGGGAAAACAAAGGACAGAGGCCGCTTTGAAGTGTTGCAGTCATTCAAGTCGATCAGTCGTTTCTTCGGCCTCACATTCGGAACCTTAACTCATTTCATAGTTAACGCAATACTGTGATTCGCTCACTAATTCTTCACGCGGCAGGAGAAAGTAAAATTTCCCTTTCTGTGGCGGCTGAAAGGAGACTTTGCGAATCATCAATTCGGGAACCGGCGGACATAGAACGTAGATCACTCTCCCGGTCCACTGAATAACTTCAGAAATGTGTTCGCCCGACGTCTTCATGAAGGACACGACAGAACGCAGAACTCGACGGACAATTCCCTAAAGAAAGCCTAGATGCATTCCGGAAAATTCCGACTTACGCGAGATGCTCTCTGTGAAGACAACACGTGGTCGACCGTCGCTTTCTCTGACAAAACAATTTTCCGCGACTCGTCCGCATCTCCGGCATTGAGCACGAACGTTGAGATGTTCGACTTTGGCGCAGTCAAATCCGGGAGCGTTCGGAGGATGAGCGAAGGATCCCAGTCGCTTCCAACCGAGAATTCCGAAGCATCGGTGGCGAGGCAGTCGCCAAACGCGTCCATCAGATTACGGTCATTTGTCACGACGATCACGTCATCGCGTCCATCCTAAACGACTGAAATTCGCGAGCGGCTAAGGATTCACTTGCCATGGATAAGATTGTATCTGATGCTGCGAGATTCATTTCAACCGATTCAACGGATGAACATACAAAAAAGGGACTGAAAGGTGCCGACCGATGGAAGACGTGGAACAGGGGCGCTCAGACTCCTTCGATCGGTCATCGCGAGGCAGTCGGCTCGTCATTTTGCTATTTGGTCGATTGTTGTGTGCGGCTGCAGTCGTTTCGCGCGGAGCGGTGAAAATTTTGAGAGCCTTCCGGAAAGACTTTCACGTCAATGTCGGACGCGAAGGGACCGAAGGAGAGGGATCTGTGCGAGCAGTCGTCGAAGAAAGTTCGCAAGAAGGTCAGTTCTGAGGTTTTCCCTTAAATTGTATCACAGCGTTTTTGAATTACGTCTTTGTTTCTAGCGTAACTCGCTGTTTTCAGAACACGAAGACCGGCGGAGGCGCAAAGTCGCAAATTCGCAAACCGAAAAAGGAGAAAGAAAAGGAGAAGGACACCGGAAACAAAGAATCCGAAGTTGAGCAAAGTGTGAAGAAAAAGAAGAAGAAGGCTGCGGGGACCAAGAAAGCGGCATCGAAGGCTGAAGTTCCTGTTGTCGTCGAGTCGCCGAAGCCGCCGAGCGAAAAGGAAGTGGAGATCGTGAAAGAGGTGCGCGTGAAGAAGCTCAAGAAGGAGGGATCCGAAGGCAGCGAGAAATGCAGCAAGCGACCTGATGACCTCGTAGAGAAAACGAAGAAATCCGCTGTGAAGCGCTGCGAGCATGCGTGGCCGACGCCCGCAGACGCGGAAGCGCTGAAGGACACACCGAAGCCGTGGAAGCGACCGATGCCTTCGCCGGCCGAGATCGAGTGGTACTACTCGCGGATGCCCATCTGGTACATCGAGGAGAAGATGCTTCGGAATCCGGGCGATTTCTTGATCTCCCGCGATCACAGCAACAAGATGCGCCTGTCGGTAAAAACGAACGAGGCCGGCAACCCTATTTGTCATCACCCGGTTGAGTTCGCGCTGACCAAACAGGTCCGCAACGATCGCAACTTCTATTACCGGCTTGTTGGCACCGTGTTGCAAGCGAACTCGATCTGGAATCTCATCGATCAGTATCAGAAAGCGGTGAGTAGCAGATGTTTTTTTCACATTTTGCTAACAACGATGGTTTCTTAAGCAGAATAACATTTTCCGCCACAATGTCGGCAAAGATGCAGAGTTGCTGAACGGCGTGCTCCCCTGTTTGGGATGTCTCTACGGTTCCGGTGAGTACTCGTTCCACTACATCCAGATCAAGACATCGGACGATCTCGTCTACGGCGGACAGATATGCAAAGGCGAGACGTCGACAATCTACAAGGCCACGAGGTTGATCAAGTCGTATTTTGGTGACAAAAGTCCGAAGGAGCGTCCCGTGCTGTTGAAGGAACTCGACGAGTACAGCGAAGAAGTGCTCGACCAGATCTACCGCGAGATGCACATTGTTAACACAATTCGTCACAAAATCGGTTGGAACACCGCGTTGAACATCGAGGCGATTATGACAATTCGAAAGCCATACGTCATTTGCTACAAGATGTGCAAAGGTGGATCGTTGCTGCAGTACATTGAAGCGCACAAGGATGATATGGACATCAACACTCGTCTTACTGTAGGTGTTTTGGAATTAGATCATCGTTGATAGAGTATGCTTCAGATTCTCGAAGATCTGGCCTGTACGATGTATCAAATTCTGGATATGGGAATACTTCATTGTGATCTCTGCGCTCGGAACATCTTTGTCGATTTGAAGGAGATGGGAGACGGAAAAACGAAGCCTTTCTTTTACATAAGCGGGTTTCGCTTTGCTGTGATGGCGAAGTAAGTTCACATTGGACGTCTCATCTCTGATGGCGATCTCTAGAGCGAAAAAAGTGGATCCGGACAAGATTGGAAACGCTCGATGGTGCGCTCCAGAGGTGTACACATCGGAGACTCTCAACGAAGAAACCGAAGTGTATTCGTTTGGAATGTTGATGTTCGAGACGCTTTCCGGAGAACTCCCCTACAAAAACGTCGAGAACAAGGACATCAAACAGGTTCTTAAAGACGCTAACGAACTTCGTCCTGGTGAGTTGACTCAATGAGTACAAGCGACCTTACTGATTCACTTCAGAAATCCCGGATTCCGTGCCGAAGGAGGTTGCGGCTCTGATTTGTGAAGCTTACAGTGGGACCGCAGAGAAACGACCGAAGATGAAGGAAGTGTGGCGTCGACTGCGAACGTTCAATAAGGAGCAAAAGAAGAATCCCCCTGAGAAACCGTAATGCATCGCAGGTTGATTTGTGGTCATAGTAGTAAATTCAGTACTTCGATCACTGAATCTGTTACCTATTTTTGCCACCGTCCCCCTTTTAGACGCATCTTCGCACGTTTGCTTCGTTATCACTTTAATCCGATGTCGGATTCGCATTTCGAGTGTATTGTCAACAAACCAACAAGCGATCGTCTCTCAACTCCCAATAAATCAATATTTACCCGCGGCATGCGTGTTCCATGTTCCACGCGCCGTTGTTTGTTCTCCGGTGATTGCGAAGAGTTTAACTTTTCTCCACCTTCGCCTCTGCTGCTCACTCTCATTCATTCGCCCGTCTTTCCTTCCAGAATCGCCGCGCTAACTGACTCATCCGTTTGGCGACACCTTAGGGCCACCTTCGTCTCTCCCGTCATCGTCTTATCTCTCCGCGCCCCTCTGATGGCGACAGTTTTGTTTACGGGCCATCGAAGGCTCTTGACGTCGTCGTCGGTCGCTTCATTCCGATCGCCATCACCCGCGGCGTCCTCCGTGTCTTCCGGAAGCTCCTCGCAGCGCGCTCGCTTCCCTTGCATTCCCTCTCGAGGGTGTTTGCAGAAGAAAACGCAGTCGCAACACGCGCTTCTTTTCGTCTTAATTACGATATATGAAGTATAATCGGCGCCCGCGACATACGACCACCACCGCGATCCGAGCGAACGGTGATTCAACGCTTTATTGTCACCCCTTTCGGTTTATTTGATTCGCGATAGCAACGGCGAAGCTGTTTTGAGAGCAGCATCGGTCGCGCGTGTATGTACAGTTCGCGTGCTCGAAGGTTGCGGCACCGAATCCACCTCTACTGTCGACTAATCTGACGCCAAAGCCCCGAGACTGCATCATCGATTAGCGCGTCGCCGGCGAATCTGAAACTTTCGCTGATAACGAAACGTCGTAAAAAGAACTTTACCCTCCACTATTGATCACTTCGCGTGGAATTTCCCTAACGAGGCAAATGGAAGTCGCTTATCTCCTGTTTTCGCCTCCTTTAGCGCATTCCGCAAACCAATTAGTCAACAAAACGTCCTTTTCTTGATCACACAAACTCATCGCTATCACTTTCGCAACCCCTCCGCTCGTCGCTCCTTTCCGGTCCGATGACTGTACACTTTCCTCAAACCGCGTTCGTTTACCGTACTCGCAAACGCGTCGCTGTTTGTCCCGAGTGAAGTTTGTGGCTACGAGTGATTCGCAATTATTCAGAAATGCGCTTTCCGCCGCCGCCGCTGTTGGCGATCCTTCTGTGGGTCTCCGTTGCGGTTTCCATCTCCGCGGCCGAAGTCATCCACGAGTTCGGCCTCGGCAACACCAACAGCTCCGTTCGCTTCGCGCCGGTGACGTGGATGATTGCCGGCACCAATCTGCAAGATAAACTCAACCATCATTTGCGCATTACGGCAATCCTGAAGACGCGCGACGTCAACGGCCGCGTGCTTGCCGTTGAAGCGAGCGAGGAAGCGAAACTCTTCTCGGTAGGCGAAGCCGACGGACGAGCGAATCTGATTGGCGCATTTCAGTTTACCGTCGACGTTAAAGGCGGCGAATTCATCTTCGTGATCAGAAACGCCGCCGGGAAGGAAATCGGAAAGTCGGACGCAATTCTCGAGGAGCTCTCGGACAACGTGAAGAACGAATTCACGATCGACCTGAATCCGTTCGAGGGGACGTTCAGCATCGAGCACGACAAGTGGGATCTCCGCGGACAGCTCTCCGAGGAATTCCAGATTGACGAAGACGTCGTTCTCAACGTCACCGTCGGTGCCGATGAATTCACGAAGGCGGACGCGATCACCGGCTGCATCTTCATCGGCGATTTGGAGCTCGGACGCGAGAAGGTGGCGCTGTCGGTGGTCGAAAAGACGTCGGGAATCATCGAGCAGGGCTGCCTGAACCCATGCCACAATGCCAACTGCGGCCAAGGCGTCTGCGTGCAGGTGGGCCTCGAGGCGGTGTGCGACTGCTACGAGTTTGCGAGCGCGGGACCTCACTGCGACATCGACGTGAAGCCGCTCGCGTTCTCCGACGTCAACAGCCTCGTCGTGAACACCCACAAGTACGCGCATCAGCCGATGCGCATCGCCATCGACATCAAACCGACGACGAGCGCCGAAAACGCAGACATCAACGGCGTCGTTTTCGCCGCCGAGCTCGTTGAGGCGGAGAGTCGCAAGGACATTGGCGCACTGAAACTCTCGCTCGTGCAGCACCGCGTCGACTTGAAGATTGGCTCGAAGACGCTCATTGAGTTGGACGACTTCTATCCCGTTCCCGAGTGAGTTCTCTCTGCCTACTCATCGCTTCATCGCTTCTTCTCTTTAGATTCCAACGATTCCTCGTCTTCATCTCGTACGGCGAGAAAACGGTCGAGTTGCACGTCAACGACAACATCAAGAAGGCGTCGTGGGGCATTCCGGAGGTCGAAGGCGGCATTGCCTTCAAGAAAGACATCAAATTCGGGCATCAGCCGGAGACCGGCGAGGTCGGCGTCGAAGGATGCGTCCGCGAGATGTTCGTCGACTACGACAACGTCCTCTTCACCGAGGCCGAGCAGGTCGTCGAGATGGAGATCAGCGAGTGCGGATCAGTCTCTGCGGTAAGCTACCGTTGTCCTCGCACCGCCTGAAACTCCCTTCCAGGGTTCGGACGAAGGAGGCATCATCGAGGTGTACCCGAAGCCGGACGTGGACCAGAACGCGCATCCCGCGGGGCTGAACAACGACGACTTTGCGCCTCCGCCCAAGGAAGAAACGGAGTCGAACTGCCTCCCGAAAGAAGAGACGTTCTGCCGCAACTCCGTCAAATGCATCAAGAAGGGCCACAATCCGCAGCCGATCTGCGTCTGCAAGGAGAACTATTTCGGTACCTACTGCCAGTTCTGTGAGTTCTTGAGCTACCGTAGTCCCATCCACCATCGTGCTCTGCAGCCTACTGGCCTCGAAGTTGCCACGACGCGCTCTTCTTCGGCGAGAAGGAGAAAGGCGTCTACAAGTTGGACGTCGACGGCGCGGGACCTCTGGAGTTGGTCTACGCAACCTGCAACGACGGAAACACTACCGTAACCCACAACATGCCTCCCGGCTACCCGATCCGCGAGCCCAGCGAGAACTACAACAAGTTCTTCCCCATTTCCTACAAGTAGTGATGGATTCTTACGAAGAGTTCCTTCATTTTCGTTTTAGGACCTTTACGGAGCAGAGGGCGTTGAGGATGCTCATTCAGAAATCACTTCACTGCGAACAAAGCGTCGAATACGAGTGCCATCGAGCCCCGCTGAAGTACAGATGACCTACCGGAATCCACTATTTAAAGTTGCATTTCAGTTTCGCGTTCAATTCCACTTGGTTCTCCTCCGTCGCGGCTCCCACCACGATCCATCAAATGGGTTCCATGCGGAATACGTGCGCTTGTCAGGCAAATCACAATTGTCTGAACAAAAGTGAGTTGAGCGAAGAATGTAGAGGATTACGGTAGCGTGATTTTAGTGAATTGCAACTGCGACAACGAAGACCTTCTCGGTCTGGTGGATTACGGTAATTTCCGTGACGAGAACACAGGAATCAACAACATCTTCGTCATGCAGAACCACGAGGAGTCGAGCGGCACAGGGAAGATGACTTTGGGTCCCTTGAAGTGCTGGGGAGAACGGGGACACTCGCGCACGCACACGATCACTCTGAAGAACGAAATGGCGAGTGTCGAGGTCGAAACGATTGCGTGGGAGGGCGAGAAATTGGAGTTTGAGTTCCGCACGAATCAGGAGAACATTGAGAATCTCCTCCTCGCCCACAAGGACGGCATTTGGCTGCAAATCCGACTGAAGGAGGGCCGGAAGATGCAGCTCTCCACCTCCGAAGGCGTAAAACTCCCAGATTCCGTGGAGATTCTCTCACAGTCGCGCCTCAACGACCTCCGCTGGCACCGCGTGGTCATCGAGATGGTGATGGACGAGCTGCGTTTCTCCGTCGACAAACTCAGCTCGTTAACTGTGTTGGAGTCGGCGAAAGAGGTCTCGCAGGCGCTGAACGGATCGAAGTTGCGATTCGGAAACGTCGCCGATGTGATGCGGTGAGGAGCGGAGAGGGAGGAGGAGATCACGCGGTGCTTTGCAGAGATCAGTCGCTGAAGGGATTCGTCGGATGCATTCGGAACGTTTGGACCGAGAAGGACGTCGCGGACTTCAGCAACGCGCTCGTCAAAGGTGAGAATTGACTCTGAATCCCATCCACTCTCCACCATTGAAGGTTCAGATGCGTACGCTCTCGGATGCCTCGACCTCTGCGCCAACAACCTCTGCATGCAGGAGGCGCGCTGCATCGAGCACTTCGACACCGGCACCACGAGCTGCGAGTGCAAGAACCGATTCATCCACTCTGGAGAGCGCTGCGAGAAGAGTGAGTGAGAGAGATCAGCGGCTTCTTCCTTATTGCGGCGACTTTCAGATATCAACAAAGACACCGAAGTGAGTTTCCACGACAAAGAGGACGGATTCCTGAAGTTCCGCGGCGACGATCTCTCCTCAAACCCGATCACCTCGAACATCATCTTCAGCTTCCGCACCGATCAGAAGGCGGCGCTCCTCGTCTACGCCCACGACCAATTCAACAACTTTGTCCAGGTGCATCTGGCCGACGAGTACCGCATCGTCCTCTCGCTCAACAACGACAGCAGCATCCTCCAGTGCACTGTGCACTCGGAACTGGGAAAAGGTGAGTTCGCCGGCTCAAATCCGCTGATCCACGCCGGTTGATTGCAGAATTCAGCGACATGCGTTGGCTCCAAGTGGTCGTCGAGACGAACAACCAACGGACGACGCTCTCGGTCAACGACGAGCTCTGCTCGATCGAGGGACCGCGTCATCTCTCACAGAATCAGATCTCCGACTACAAAGACCTCGACGAGGACGTCGTGCTGCCGCCGATGCCCGCTGGACCCGTCAATCTCCAACCATTCCACGTGCTCTTCGTCGGCGGCGTTCCCGCGATTCAGCGCCGGAGCGTCAGCTTCGACAAGCGACGTCGCCACACCTACTCGCTCCAGGAGCGCCGCATCCTCCGCCAGGTGAAACTGGGCGCCTACTACGTGTCGCGTCTTCCGATCATCCTCGGCTGCATGCGCGGATTCCGCCTCGACAATCAGCTCATCGATCTCAGAAACGGAGGAATCCGGCCAACGGACGTCGACTCGATCCGCATCGGATGTCACAACGACTGCGACAGCATCAAGTGTCACAACAGCGGTCATTGCACGGTGCAATGGCAGAACTACGACCCGAAGAGGAAGGAATTGACCACCTGTGACTGCAGCAAGACGTCCTACTACGGCAGCAGCTGCCTTAAAGGTGCGATTGCGGTTCTTTTCTCCGTGACAGATTGATGTTTCAGATACCGGCGTCACTTTCCGCGGCGACACGAGTCTTCGCTTCGACATGAGCGACATCTCCAAACGATTCTTCCTCAAGGAGAGCTTTGAGCAGACCTTCCAGTTCGCCTTCGCTTCCGAGCCGAAGCCGAAGACCGCGATCGTGCTCGCCGCGATCAACTTCATCGACGAAAGGTTCGCACGCGTGAGCGTTCGTTTCTTACCGGCGCTCTTTCAGCACCCTCAAAGTGGTCCTTCAAAAGAACGGATCCGTCAACGTCGTCGTCGCGAACATCACCGGCGGACCGCCGGAGGTGCACACGTTCGCTGGAAACTTCTCCGACGGCTACCGACACTTCTTCCAGTCGTCGTTCGCAACCACGGAGCCCACGGAGATCTTCGTCGACTCCGAAATGAAGCATCTGAACCGACGCGCGAGGAATCTCCACCTCTCGAATGCGCTCTCCTTCGACTTTGGTCCTGCGGGCGATTACGGTAGCGGATACAAGGGATGCATGTCAAGTAAGTTTCTCGCGGAAGCGGCGCTGATCGACGCGCAATTCAGATATCGACATTGACTTCCAAAAGGACGAAAAACTGCACTTCAAACCGCTCATCTACTACAACGACCCGGGCGCCGAGTACTCGAGCAGCATCTTCCACCTTCCTTCCGAGAATCCGTCGCTCGAGAAACGAAAGGACGGCGGCTGCCCCGGATTCAGGATTCCGGGCATTCTGCCCACCCAACAGAGAAACGTGCAGTTCCCCGAGAGTCACAACGCCTCTTTCGGCCCCAAGAAGTACTTCCTCTCGACCTACACGAGCACCCC
This sequence comes from Steinernema feltiae, assembly GCA_007213375.1. NCBI lineage: Eukaryota > Metazoa > Nematoda > Chromadorea > Rhabditida > Steinernematidae > Steinernema > Steinernema feltiae. The sequence goes on along the minus strand of MQUG01003063.1, from coordinate 62,676 downwards.
GTCGTCTAAGAAACCCGACGACGGATTCCCGTGGACGCTCCTCCTCGTCATCCTCGCCCTCCTCCTCCTTCTCATCCTCCTCGTCGTCTGCATCGTCTTCTGCTGCCGCTGCTGCAAGAAGAAGAAGCGAAGTGAGTTGCCGACGCCCCAAAACACGAAATTCGTTCTCTTTTCAGCGAAGCTGCCGACCGAAGACAACGGCGAGCACTTCCCGCTGAAGCCGGTGGAGAAGAAGGACAGCGTGGACCTGCTCGAGAACAACTACGACGTCCCGGACCCCGTTATGGTGGTACCGCGTCCCCCAAACAAGTCGCCGCCGATCGAGATGATTGACGTCGATGAGGATTCTGATTTAAGCCTCGAACATTATGCCGAGGAGCGCACCAGCATCGGCGATCTTAATGAGTTCTCGCGGAATCCTCCGCATCACGTTTCGTCGTTCCGTCGCGACGCCGACGCGCCGCCTGGAAGTCCGCTGAATCGCTCCGGCAATTCACCGACCCCACGCAAACTCGTCGCTGCCTCCACGCCCGTCGTTTAAATTATTATAAGTCGCCATCTCACTCGTTGATCTGATTTTTTCTTTAATTTCCATCCGTTGTGTTCACATGTGTGAAATATAGTTACAGTGACCCAGAGTGTTTGGACGTGTTCTACCATCGGCACTATTTACGTATTGCGTGAAGAGGAGGGAGTGGGAAGGGAGACTACTGTACAACATATTTGCCTCGCGGCTTGCAACGACTTCTGATGATGAGGAACATGACGAGGCACGTGAGCGAGACGAAGGCGGTCGAGAAGAGAATCGCGTAGATGGTTAGCATCGTCCAGATGTGCGTTGCCGTTGGTCGCGAGAGGGCGTTATCGATGGACGAGATCGTCACCGTGTCATTACCGCCGTTCTCCAGCGCGAGCTCCAAGTAGTCTTCGTCGTCCTCGTCGCTGCTTGACAGCAGAACGAGCGACTCATCGTTTGCTGTAAAGCGATGATGTAAGGTGTTTGGCGAATATACTCGCAACCAAGCGATGTTCAAAAATATTAATTGTGCTCAGACGCTGACCGAAATATCGATCATGCGACTAGGCCTCGCCCTGGGTTCATCCTTTGCAGGCAGGACGCCGACCACGCCTAAGACGTCGATCGAATTTCATCATTGCACACTTTTGCCGCTGTTCCCTTGCTACCCTATATGTTCGCCAATGCTCGCGAACAGCGTTGTGAGAGAGCGCAGACGAGCAGAGAACTTCGTGTATGGGCGCGATCGCACTGCACTCACCCAACGCGCTGTCCTCGTCGCTGATCGTATCAAGTTCGTTCCAACGCCGAATCGGCTTGATGTGCACCTTGGTGCCTTGCAGATACGGCCTCCCGAAGCCGACAGTCGCCGCCTGCGCCGTCGTCGACTTTTCGTCGATTCCGGCGAGAATTTCGGTGATTTCTCCGTGGACGTCTGTGGATCCGCCGCCTTCTCGCGCCGAAGCGGGCGTTTCCGTCGGAGTTCCCAGCGGCGTCGTCGGGAAAATTAGTGGAAACCGCATGATCGTCGAGAGAATCTTATTCGCGTCGAGCGAGAGCGGCCGCGGCGTCGCAGTTGAGGATTCCGCTGACGTCGCGTTCTGCAACGACGCGATTGAGGCGACAGGAGATCATCACTCACCTCTTCAGGGTTCGCCTCGTCGGGGAAGAAAGCGAGCGGGTTTTCGGACTCCCAATCTCCTCCCGCCCCAGCTACCGTAGTCGATTCAGGCTCGACCTCAAAGTGTACGGTAACCGGATGCGTCACAAACTCGATTTCCACATTCACAGCTTTCGTAGGATTGTCTTCACGGTCGTAGTGATGGATTTCAGACCTAAATTCCTCAGATGACTACCGTATCTCCGCTACCGTACCTTACGCATTTTCGAAGACTCGATACGGTCGCGTAGTTTTCGCGAATTGCGCTCGCTGCGACGAGTAGCGGAAGTTGGGAGGCGAGTCCGCGAGGTCCTCGTACGGCGAGAAGAGTCGACTCGTGAAAGTAGGCCGTTCGGTCGACGACTCTTCGCTGCGAGACGTCGACGTCTGGTGGCCGCCTCGCGCGCTGCTCGTGCTGTCGTAGATCTCCTGCGCCATCTTCGCGAAGTCGAAGATCTGGCAGAAGTCGAGGAACGCGTCGGAGAAGAGGTCGTCCTGCGGGGGGACGACGAAGGAGAGGAAGAACTCGCGCAGGGTGAAGCGGTTGAAGAGATGCTTCGCTTGCGGGCAGTAGAGGAAGACGTTGTTCGTGAGACAGCGGTTGTGGTAGTGAAGATAGCTAGACGAACGGAATGATTACGGTAGGTCGCAGGGGCGCTCACCGGCAGGTTTCTTGGCGATACTCGTCGTTTCCTTTGCTTTTCTCGCGGAGAAAAGTCGCTTCTTTGGCGTAGGTCGAGCAGCGAATCTCAAGGAACGAGTGGAATTTGCTGATGCACTTGAAGTGCGATTCCTGCTCTGCAATCGCCGCTTTCCACCGTGCTCAGCACTCAAAACTCACTCTTGACGATCGGTCGGCATGTGCGGAAGAGGTTCTTGTGCATCGCCTCGGAGGAGAAGAACGCGGACTTTGGGTGCTCGCATTGCGCGTGACAATCTTCAAAGTCTTTGAATTTCCAGCACACGTCCTTCAGCTTCTCGATCTTCTTGCGCGTCTTCAGCGCCGCCTCGATCTTCCTCGAGTTCGTCTTGATTCGATCGAGACTCCGCGCGAAGAGTCGATCGCATCGCTGCGAACACGATGTTTTGTCCTGAAGCGATTGACTTACGCGCTGTTGAGGAGCATCGAGATTGGAGTGATTCATGCACAGAGCTATCAGATGATTCCGATAGGATTTAGAGTCAAAATAAGGACAAAAGCGTTTGAAACTACAGACGGCAAACGCGACCAAATTGAGTTGAACGACTCACGGATTCGCCTTCAGCGAAAGATTCGCGCGGCATCCCCGTCAGGAGCATCAGAAAGAGGAGGAACGCCGTCGCCGTGGTCGTCATTCCGAATGTCGCATTCTTCGGCTCTGTGGTCGGTCGAGGAAGCGGCGTCGTCCGAAGCGAAGGGACGCGGAAGGAGGCGAAACTGAAAGGCGAACGGCACCGATCAGTTGCGAGTTTCGATGCGATCGCCGCGATTGCATAAGTGGGCGCGAGCGAGGTGGGTGGAGGCGAGTTACAGCGCGCGATGCGGATCGGGTTTCTGGAGGAATCGGACGCGCGCGGTTGAAGGTTCGCGTCCGCGGGGAGCATTTGGAGGCAGCAAGAACAAATGTCGCTGGACGCTCGATTAGAGGAGCAATCAAGTGCGAGAGATTTGAGTCAAAACATCGCTTCTGAGTGGCTGAATCGCGAAGAGCGGAGACTAATGCAAGTTGATGGCAAAAACTGATTTTATGGGAGCGAGATGAGGTGAAGCGTTGCATCATCGGGTCACAAAAGTCCGCGACGAGTTGCAACACGTTTTTCCAATCGCTGTTGGCCCCCTTGAGCGGTCTTTGATCTCTCGGCTGCTGCTGCTGCTAAATAACAAGCTTGTTTACTGCACCCGCTTGTTTGCAGCGATGTTTTGAGCGTCATTTTGTGAGTTTACTTGTTTCGCCTAGAATCGGCGTGCAAAACGCGTGGAAATTACGATAAACGCGATCTTTTCGGATGACCGCAATGCGTCTTCTCCTTCCGATACCAATTTATAAGAGCTTTTCAAGAATTTAGTGAAAAGTGAGCCTAACGTCTTGCACGCGGAGAAATTGAAATGCAGAAAATGGGACGAAACGGCAAAGATCGCCTGCAAGTCGGCAATAAACAGCGAAAACTAAATATTTATCAAAACAAAGCTTCTCGTAATTCCAAAAAAACAAAAAAGGCTCCAAACAAACGCTCGGAGCCACGGATTGCACGTTGCTGCACGCGCGCGGGCCTAACGACCTCTAAGGGGCTTTCAAGGTTGCAGCAAAGGGCATCGCGGCCGTGCGGAGGGCGATTGGAGCCTGAAGGCAATTTGTTAATACGTAATGAGACGACTTTTTGCGGCGACGCGGGCGCGTTTATGATTCCTCGGAGTTGGAAGTCGACGGATTGATTGATAAAGGAATTGCAAAGTAGTCGCAAAGGTTGAGGAGGAGGAGGGCGAGATGCCCGTGGGAGCGACTCTCGACGCGACAACAACAGAAGAAAGCAATAAGCACATCAACAACTGACGACGACCCTCAGACGCGTCTTCCGAAGGCGCACACAACAAAGGAGCCTCGGAGGAGATGTTTTCTCCACTTGACACTCGCAACTCCCGAGGAAACAAATCGTCAACGCGAGAGCGGCGATGAGCGGGAGGCGGGCGTGATTTGGAGTGATTTCTCGGAAATACGATGACTTCTTCACATCGATATTATCATCGGGGGTTGAGAGACCACGCGGTTATTCAATAATCGGTGAGGCAGAACACTTTTTTGGTTTTTAAACGTCGACTTAGCGACCGTAGAAGCGCGGTTCGAATCAAGCAAACTGCAAGTTGAGTTTGAAAATTCTAATTTTATTTTTTTCCAGCCCGCAACGATAAAATCCGAATTTATGAAAAAAACGCATAAAATGCGGTGGCGAGTCGTAAAAATGGCTTGAAGCTGCAGAACACAAACCGCGAAGGAAACGAATTTGAACGAAATTTCAGAAATCGCGTTCACCAAAACAGAGTCAACCAGAGAATTCACTATACTCGTCCGTAGATTGGCCGCTGAAGAAGCGGAGAACGACCGCCTAAGCGCCAGTCAGGTGCTAATTGCCTAACAGAGTATCAAATTGCAGAAAACGATTGCGGATGGTGATGAATGAGTTACAATTTTGAGTTTTACGATTTCCTGGCTTAGGGGGCGCTGGTTTTGCAGCAAAACGGACTTTTTGCAGTCGACATCTCCAGTTTCAATCTCTTCGCTTCAATGCGCCTAAAAAAGAGAATTGACGTTCAGAAAAATAATGAAAAGTCAACCTCGAAATAGAAAGCGCTGCGAAACAGTGAGATTTGCGCCAACCTCAGACGCTGCGAACGGCGGTCAGTCGAGCGCAACACGAAATGAACATTTTGCTTCCGAACGAACGATTTTCTAGTCTCGTTTTTGTTTCTTTAAACGTTGAATTCTAAATATCGGCTATTGTGTCACTCAGCGACGCCGCTTTTCAGGAGCATGTCGCGAAACACCTTTTTGATCGCGCGAACTTCGGGCATTTACAGAGCAGTGAGGATACGGTAGAAACGAGAAAATGGAGTATATCGTCACTCAATCCCTCCCGCAAACAACAGAAACACTGCGTCGTCACTCAAAGTCGTGTGAATCAAAGAGCGAACATAAACTTAAAGCGACGTCAATGCATTCGCCGAGACCGAACTTATGAGATTCTCTGGTGCGAATGACTTTTGCTCTCCGCTGTACGACTTCCGGCGTTCTGCCTCTCCATCGCACCCCCGATTACCATCAGATTACTTGCGCCGACGCGCCTTTGAACTCAATTAGAAACGTCGTTTGACGCGTTAATTCCGCGGAGAGACGCTGTAAACGTTTCAAGACGATCGCCCCGATTGCCGCTATTCGCTAACGAGATCGTCACTTCAAAATGGAATTTGAAAATGTTCCCGGAAATTGGGAGAACGAGGACGCTCCTCGTCTGCAACGAGTGAAGACGATCAAACGAAGAAGAAACAAGAGAACGGCGCTGACCCTCAAAGCTCCCGTAAATAATAAAATCCATTCGAGAACACTTTGCCCGAATAGTAAATAGCGGACGAGAAAAACGGTTCCGTGGGGAATTCGGGTCTATTTCTGCGCGCTCACCTCAATCGCTCACCGCAGCTAAAGAGTCGAATTCCGCAATTCGGTCGCGTGTCAATCGGCGCTGCAACAATTAACTTTGCGTAAATAAGTGACGAGCGAGAGGGCGCGCGGGGGAGTTTTGGAGACGCATAAAAACGCGCGGAATTAGTCGCCTCGCGACGTTTCGACGTTTGATTTGCATAATTAACGAAAGTTCGCATCGATCGGCGTTTCGGAAACGGAAGACGTCTTCTTCGGGAGATGAACGCGAGCGAGCGCCGACGATTCGGTGAACCGAGAATTGTTTTGTTTGTGTCGCCTTTTAGCTTTTGGAGGCAAATTGAAAGAGAGGGCGAGGTTGTTGTCGACCGCAATAGGAAGCGATTTGTCACTTCCGAGGACCAATTACAACCAAAATGTTCCGAATTCGAACTCTGCAACCGCGCTCCGACGTTGTTTACATGAAGACGCATGTGGAAAGATCCGCCCTTGAAAAGTCAGGCTGCGGTCTGGAGCTTCAGAAGGCGATAATGAACGCAGTCTTTCCCTCCAAAACTCTATCAGCGAGTAAGAAGTCGTCAGTCCAAAACAAGATTTTATTTCACTAAAAAACGACAAACTTCATTTTTCACGATCGGTAGGATCCATGTCTTCCTATAACGGTCTCAGTTGAGCGGAATCGACATAAATTGGCAACTCACGATCGTTTCCTTTGTGACGATGACCGTATTTACATCGTCCTTGTCCTCGTCGTTTTCGTTCAGCGCCTCGGAGGATAACTTCTTCACAAGCATCGTCGACGGTCCGCGAGGTCTACAAATCGGGCGAAATTCAAACATTTAATGAAAAGAACTCACGTTCCCGGCTTTGGAACAAAATCTCTCACGCTGCGAAGGCTCAAATCTTTCGCGAATTGGTCCTCGTGACTCTGAAATGACGCCTTTCAGCCCGCACAGCATCAACCAGAGACTTACCAGTGCCCTCGAGTGCTTTGGTTTCCGCTCCCGCTCCCTTTCCTTCTCGGCGCTCTTCGACGACACGTAATCGAGCTCAATGAAGAGACTCTCAGCGGCGTCAGAGTCCAGAAGGTCGATCCTCGTCACCACCTTCGGCTTGTTCAGCGTGAATTTCTCAGGCGCGGGAGGCGCGAAGCGAATGTTCTGCATGAAAAGGAGGGAGCCGTGGAGTCGACTGAAGGAGGGACGATCGGCGGGCACCGATTTCCAGCACGTGGTGACAAGTTCGCGGATCGAACGCGGCATCCGATTCGGCATCTTCACCATTTGACAGCGGCGGATCTGCGTCGCCACCCACTTCACGGGTTTCTCGGGCCACGGTTTGATTCCGTAGTTGAAAATTTCAAAGCAAACAACTCCGAACGACCACACGTCGCTCTTCGTGGTGAATTCCGCAGTCGCTCGCAGAGATTCTGGCGCCATCCACCGAACGGGAACGTTCCTCGCCGATCCTTTTGTTCCCAGCACACAGGGGGAGAGACTCAGACCGAAGTCGGCGATCTTTAGGTGCCCCGCGGCCGAGATTAGAACGTTTCGAGTAGCGAGATCTCGGTGGATTACTCTAAAAACTTGGTGTTTACGGTAGACCTACAATTACCATACCGTTTCTTTTCGAGGTAACGCATCCCGGAGCAAATCTCCACTGTGTACTGCACGCGCTCTGAACGCGACCGCACATCAGCTTGAACTCAAGTTTGCACTCACCGCAATTCGAGATCGTCGCCTTCATCGCCTGCAGATGTACGTCCAGCGATCCTCCAGGACAGTACTCCATCACGATCATCACCATCTGCAAAGGGAACGCGTCTAGAATCGGACTGAACTAGAGGAAACAAACCTGATCGGTGGAAATTCCGTAAAAATCCGTGACGTTCGGATTGCGCAGCAAACTCATGATCATCGCTTCGTTGTTCATCTCGGTTAGACACGAGAGTTCCTCGTCGGTGATCGTAACCGTTTGGTCATCGTAGCGCTTTTTCTCGTTCTTCCGCACGATTTTGACGGCGACAACCTTCGGTTTATTTCTTGAACGGTGAAGCGTGCCGCGATAGACGTCGGCGAAGTTTCCGGAACCAATCGGCTTCTCTTTCGCGAGCTTTATTTGAGTCGCTTGGATCGTCCATTGGTCAGGCACTCGTTGCATCTCGAGCAACAGCTCCAAACTTCGAAAACCAGATGACTGACCGAACAGCGCGTCGTCCAGTTGTCTTCTCACGCTCGCAGACGTCTGGCGCCGCCAACGACCCAGTCGGCCCCGTTTGCAACTTCTCTCGGTCGCGCAGCGAAACTTATTTAATTGCTTCGCGTGTTTCATCCATCTGTAATTGCAAATTACAGGGCTGACCGGTTAGAGTAACCCGCAGCCATCCGCAAAACTGTTTTTGGCGCTCTCTGGCTCTCTTTGGCGCAAATCCGACACTTTGCACGCGCTCAACCTCTCCGCGATCGTTGCTTTTCATTCAAACACTCCTTTTGCGTTGTTTACCTCTCCCTCTCCCGCTGGACGACCTGTCGCTCGCTGTCACTGTGCACGGGGTCATCCGAGAGGCCGAAGGGGCGCAGGTGTCGCCAGTTGTCGCGCGACTCGGCTTAGTCGCGCCGGCGACCACACGACCGCCGAGATTGAAATGCGAGATGAAGAGAATGAGTTTCCGGTGGATTTCCATCGATCGCGTCGCCTTTTGTCGTCGATTTCGGCCCAAAATGGACTGCGCGCGAGTGAAAGTCGTTCGTGTGCGTTTTTTGAGAATCGCAACCAGAATCGCGCAGCGAATCGTTCTTCGTTCTTTCGTTTGGCGCACTTTTTCCGATTTATTTGTGTTTTTGAGGACCCTCGTAGGTCACTTCGATTACGGTGTCAATTAAGTCGTCAACGAGGTGCGCGTGTTCTCTCTTTTGTTCCTCGCGTCCCTCTGCGCTTTCGCCGACGTTTTTCTCGGCTTTGAAGAGCCCGCTGAGAGGATTGTTCGCTCGTTTATAGTTAGAAAGCGGATCGTATACTGCGCGACTTGGCCGGAGCTTCCAATCTGCATTCTGCATCTCCCATCTTGCGCCTTTTTCTGCTTCATTTCCGCAGCATCCAGCAAACATTCGCATCTTCGCGTTTCCTTTCTCCGCCGTCGCCGTAATCTGACTGACAATCTGACTGTAAGCGAGCGCATCACCATCCAAAGCCCCCTGAATCACCATAAAAAGTGTCACAATCGCATCAGAAAACTTTTATTTTCATCCAAAATGCAAATAAACGATTGTCGCGACTGCCCGAATACAACCAGTTCCGCGCATCGATCTCTCTTGCCTTCCGACCTCTCAAAAAACGCGAATTCCGCGCTGAGTCACTCGTTTTCTGTTTGCCGACGTCATTTTCCGCGTTTTCTGGCGAGAAATCTCCTTTTATTTATTTCTCCGCGCTGTTTATCGCTTCGCTCGCTTCTATCGATCGCCGGAGACGCGACTTCCACGGCCCTCCGGCGGAAGAACATTGCTGTCTACAAACGCTGCGCGTTCTTTGGATTCGAAATGATGATTTATTTGATGCGTTGTCGTGTGTGGTTTGAGGAGCAGAAGCGATAATTGAAGATTTGAGCGAGGAATCGGAATCATCAGGTATCGAGCGCTTCCACTCGCAACGAGCATCTCGGATACGTCATGCGAAGTCGCAGACGTTTCTGATCGATCACTTGGTGACATTCGCTTTTCCTTATCGCATTTTTCGCTTGTTGGCGCTTTTGCAACTCGTACAGCCGTGTTTCACCGTTTTCCACAGGTCGATAAGCGTCTTAACGAGCTTCTGTTTGTTTTCAATTACGCGATGTTTGGACGCAAATCTTGAAATTCGATCGTTTCGCGTTTTCCACCGTCGCCGTTCTTAACTCTCCTCTTCAGCACCCCAGTAGATGTCGTCGAACGCCGAGGAATTCGGAAGAGTCGTTTGGGCTCCCGACGCGAAGGAGGGATTCGTCCTCGGTCAGATTGTCGATCTTGGTACCAACGAGATTATGGTAGAGCCTCTGAGAGGAGACAGGAAAGCTTTAGTAAGGGTTTTAAACAAAAAACGTGTCTTTAAATGTCGTAATCTCTTTAGATTCGTGCAAATTACGATGCGGTGTTTCCAGCGGAAGACGATTCTCGGAAAGATGTTGACGACAACTGCGCCCTCATGTACCTCAATGAGGGCACTTTGCTCAACAACTGCCGACTGCGGTACTGTAGACAGCAGATATACGTGAGTAGACTCCTCCCCAGCGCGTGCACTCTGTGAACTCTTCCAGACATACGTAGCAAACATCTTGATCTCGATAAATCCATACGAGAGTATTCCGGACCTCTACAGTAAGCAGACGATCAAGAAGTATCAGGGGAAGTCGCTAGGAACACTGCCGCCTCACATCTTTGCCATCGGTGGGTTACTGTAGCCTTAAATTTCTCGAATGAGTCGCTTCAGCGGATAAAGCGTACCGCGACATGCGGAGACTGCGCGAGAGTCAATCGGTGATCGTGTCGGGGGAGTCGGGCGCCGGGAAGACCGAGTCGCAGAAGTGCATCCTGCGGTATCTCTGCGAGAATTGGGGCTCGCAAGCGGGAAACATCGAGAAGAGCATCTTGGAGAGTGAGTTTTCTCTTTACTGGCCCCCGTTAGACGCTGCGTGCTTCAGCAAATCCTATTCTCGAGGCGTTCGGCAACGCGAAGACTCTGCGCAACAACAACAGCAGTCGATTCGGGAAATTCGTCGAAATCCACTTCGGGGCGAAGGTAGACGCTTCAGGGCTGCACGCTTAATCGTGGACGCGTTTAGCTGAACGTCGCCGGCGGCTTTGTTTCGCACTATCTGCTCGAGAAGTCGCGCATCATCCACCAACAGGCGGGGGAGCGCAACTACCACGTCTTCTACCAGCTGCTCGCGGGCGCCGACGAAGCGACGCGAAAGCGTCTGAAACTGAAGAGCGCCGACCACTTCCAGGTATCCGAACAACCCGGACCCGGTGCATCAGATTCCTTACAGTATCTGCGCAACGGCTGCACGCAGTTCTTCGGATCGTCCTCCTCTCGGCGGAGCATTCCGCCGAGCGCGTCCTCCACCGAGTGTCGGACGCATGGATTCCTCGAGGATTCAATGGTCGACGACTTTGCCGACTTCCAACGCCTCGCGAAGGCGCTCGAAGACATCGGAATCTCCGGCGCCAACGTCGCGTCGATTTTCAACACGATTGCAGCGCTGCTGCACCTCGGGAACGTGCAATTCGTGGAGAACACAGAGGATTCGCGCGGAGGCTGCGCGCTCGACCCGCAGGCGGCGGATTCCGTCACGATGGCTGCGCAGCTGCTCGGACTCGACGTATATGAGCTGAAGCACGGGTTGGTGTCGCGAATGATGCAACCGACAAAGGGCGGCGTGAAGGGGACGATGATCATGGTGCCGCTGAAGGTGCACGAAGCAAACGCCGCCCGCGACGCCCTTGCGAAGGCGATCTACAGTCGCCTCTTCGACTTCATCGTCGCCTCGATCAACCAGCGGATTCCCTTCGGCGACAGCCAGAGCTACATCGGCGTCCTGGACATCGCGGGCTTCGAGTTCTTCGCAGTGAACTCGTTCGAGCAATTCTGCATCAACTATTGCAACGAGAAACTGCAGCAGTTCTTCAACGACCGCATCCTCAAGCAGGAGCAGGAGCTCTACGAGAAGGAAGGCCTCCACGTGCCGCGCATCGAGTACTCCGACAATCAAGACTGCATCGGTGCGCTCACATCAACGCACCCTTCTACCGTATCCCTTTAGATCTGTTCGAGACGCGACTAAACGGGCTCCTCGACATGCTCGACGAGGAATCGAAGCTTCCGCGACCGACTCCGCAACACTTCACCGCCGCCGTGCACCAGACGCACTCAAAACACTTCCGGCTCACCGTAAGCGTCTCTCGCGACCGCAATTCATCAGATCCAACTTTAGACGCCGCGAAAGTCGAAACTCCGGGAGCACCGCGAGATGCGCGACGACGACGGATTCCTCGTCAGGCATTACGCGGGATCCGTGTGCTACCAAACGGCGCTTTTCCTCGAGAAAAACAACGACGCGCTCCACCAGTCGCTCGAGTTCATCATGGAGCAGAGTGCGACGCCGCTCCTCCAGACGCTCTTCCGGAAGCCCGCGCCCACCTCCAACGGCCTCGGAGTAGCCGCGCCGCGCGCGAAATCCGCGAACAAACTGAGTTTCGCCTCCGTCGGAAGCAAATTTCGCTCGCAACTCGGAGTTCTTCTCGCAAAACTGCAAACTACCGTAATCTCTTCGTTCTCCAACAGCAAATCGCATCGTTTCTTTCAGGGAACGCATTTCGTGCGTTGTATCAAGCCGAACGCGGAGATGAAGTCGGCTCAGTTTGAAGGAGCGCCGATTCTGAGTCAGCTCAAGTGCGCGGGGATGGCGAGCGTCCTGAAACTCATGCAGAAGGGATTTCCTTCGCGCACGATGTTCGCCGACCTCTACACGATGTACAAATCGCTGCTGCCGCCTCAACTCAGCTCGCTAGATTCTCGACTTTTCTGCAAGGTACGGTACTCCATCGTGATCGGTCTCAAATCGTACTGCTGCAGTGTCTGTTCCACGCACTGGGTCTTAACGACCGCGATTACAAATTCGGATTGACGAAGGTGTTCTTCCGCCCCGGAAAGTTCGCCGAATTCGATCAGCTCGTGCGACAGGACCCCGAGAACATGAAGGAGCTGATCGGGAAGGTGCAGTCGTGGCTGCACTGCGTGCGCTGGAAGAAGGCGATGTACGGCGCGTGGTCGGTTATCAAGTTGAAGAACAAGATCCTCTACCGCGCCGAGTGTCTCAAACGGATTCAAAGCGCAATACGCGGTCATCTCGCCCGACGCCTTCACGGACCACGGTATGCACTACGATCTAAGCGACAGCAGTAACGCGATTTACAGAATCGCCTCCTTTAAGCGGGCGAACGCGCTCCTCGTGCAGAGCGAAGCGCTCAGCACGACAGTCGACAAGATGAACGACGCGAGTCGCGCTGTGTGGGCGTCAAACGTCGCTGTGCTGAAGCGACAGATTCTGGAAGTTCTCGGTGAGTTGAGAAGAAACTCAGCGAAGCCGGGAAACGACCAGAAATCGACGCTCGACGCGGTGGAAGCAAACGTGCAGAAAGCGGTGGTAGCGATGCGACAGCAGATCGCGGTGGACGAAGCCGCGCGGATTCGGGAGATGGCAGAGAAGTTGGAACACGAGAAGAAGCGCGCGGAGGACGAGCAGAAGGAGCACTTGGCACAGGAGCGGATCCGACAGGAGCGGCGGTTAATCGAAGAGACGCGTCAGAAGGAGGAGGAAAAGCATAGGAGGGAACGACCAGCGCGCGCAGACGCCGAACGGAGGGCGGAGGAGCAGAGGACGCAGCGAATCGTCCAGTTGGAGCAAGAGAGACTCGACGAGGAACTTGCCAGACGCATCGCGCACGACGACAACCGCAAGTTGGTCGAAGCCCCGACAACAACGTCCTCAAATGGGTACGGTATACGGTGGACTCGATGCAATCCGCAGAATTGCGCTTTCAGGACAACGAACGGATACAACTTGGCGAAGTGGACCTACGCGGAGCTTCGCGACACGATCAACACTTCGAACGGTAACCCGCAGTCTCCATTTAACATTACCGTAACCTCGTCGATTCAGACATTGAATTACTCGAAGCGTGTCGCACCGAGTTTCACCGGCGTTTGCGCGCATATCAGGTGTGGAAGGACAACAACGACGCCAATAAGGGCGCCGTCAACGGACCGCCGATGCCCCCGTTCGATGTGACAAAGATAGGGGGCCCCGCGCCAGTCAAGGCGGCCCCTCGCAACCCCATTCAACGCTACTTCAAAGTGCCCTACACGAGTGGTGAGTGCAGGCGCAGGCAGCGTAAGCTCATCTGATCATTGTTGCAGCTGGTGGAACCACGGGCTACTGGTACGGTCACTTCTCCGGTCAGTGCATCGTTCGTCAGATGGAGATCCAACCACGCGGCTATCCGATTCTGCTCGTGGCGGGAAGAGACGACCAAAAGATGTGCGTAGTGACGCTGAATGAATCCGGATTGACGCGCAAGAAAGGAGCGGAGATCCTCGAGCACGAATTCAACTCCATCTGGGTTGGTTACGGCGGATTTGCGTTCACGTTAGAAGCGGGAAGAGTGAAGCTTTAACTTCCTTAAGACACTTTTCTGTGCTCAACATGTTGTACATATGAAGCAAAGTAATATTAACCAACAAAGATTTTGAAGAAGCGCAAATGACAGAAAGAATGGTAATTTTATTACGATTCACAGCTGGACTGGCGAAAATATTGCGACTAAGGGCCTTAAAGGCTATTACATATGTATATACAAATGACCCGCAAAGACAACTGCATTAACGCTCACACGCTAACATGATATATAGAACTGCATAAAATGGGTTGGTGTAACAAGTGTCAGTCGGTACTTCACTTGGTCACCGTGGACGACTAGTGAAGCATGCACTTGACCGCAGTCCGTTGGAACTGGAACCTTCACACTCCCATGCATCGGCTTACCCACGTTCGAGATGTTGCGGACGTAAATACGAGCGTTGTCAGCATCATAAACTGCCAGTGTTTCGCCACCTGAGGAGTTTTTGAAAAGAGCACCATGCATCATGCGAGATGACACATTGGGCATTTCAAGGAAGAGAGGTGTGCCAAAGCGGACCTGCAATTCGCACTTTAAAGTCAGATTGACTAATATTCGTAACTAACCCAACTTCCCGAGAACTCGATCATGTACTGCGCGAATTTCAAAACCTCATGTGATAATATTCCGAGAACGACAAAGTTCGTCTCGTTATCAAAAGCGTAAGTTCGAATATTCCCTGAAGATTCAAACAGAACATTAATGCCGTTCCCACACCCTCATCATTCTCACCTTCAATCAAAACATAGCGGTTTCCTCCTCGAAATGCAGTACATTTCCGGTTCGTTACTACCACGAGAGTTTTCTCACTGTGAAAGTATTTGCAGTAGATGATAGGAACTCTCTCATCCACATGAGAGAACACTTTGTATGAATCGTCGCCCTCATTCGTCCAATTGAAAACTTCAATTTTGCCATCGCTCCTTCCAATTGCCAAAACTTCATTCGTAATCCACGTAAGCGAGAATGGAACCTGTCCCAGCAAAAACGTATTCTTAATTACTGGATTCTCGGCACAAAATGAGCTGACAACAACGGTGCGATCATCCGAAGCACTTGCGACAATGTCAGGATCAAATGGGTTCACGCTTATAAAGCGGACTTTCTTCATATGACAAGGAATTTGAGAGCATATGTGGCCCTCCGTATTAATCTAAACCGTATCATTGAAAAAAGAAACGAGAGAAGTACGTATACACGAATAATAGAAAACGGTTTGAACAGCCGTCCTTTCAAAGTACCAGCGCTCGTGTACGTGAAGGATCCACCAGAATCCAGAGCTCCAGTTAAATTCTTTTCTGCAGGTGGCAGCGCCTTGCGTATTTTTGAATTCTCGAAAATTCGTATCACAGAAATAGCGTTACAAATACTTCGATTGTTAGAATGCCTAAAGCACAAATAAGCGTCACCCTTCCTAACAAAATTATTTCCTTACCCATGCGATGAATTCTTCAACTTCTTCTCAAGTTCATCATTTTTTGATAGAAGAAGCGCATTTTCCGAGGCCAAATGAACGACTTTATTCTGGGCTTCTAACAGCAAGCTGTTGTCTTCTGCCTTAAAAACAGCATTTGAGATAGAATAACGTCTCCTTGCTCCTTACAGTAATGGAACGAGCATAAACTAGCCGGAAATCTTTCAAAAGGGCTTTGGATTTACATGAAGGACAAGTCTTGCTCGAGTGTCTAATCCAGTGCTCTACACATGCTTTTCCAAACAGATGCCCACACTTCAGAACGACAGCACGATGGTCTCCTTCGGAAGTGATCGGACTGAAGCAGACAATACATTCATGGACGTTTGTGTCCAGAGGAACAGCAGGAGCATCAGAAGTCGAAGATGTTGCAACGCGCAACGGAGCGGAAATTGGAGCTGCTCTGAATTCATCGCATAAGATTAATCCCATAAGAACGATAACTAACTGTTGCACATCCGGTATATCGTCATCGCTGTCACTACCGCTCTCCACATCTTCATCACTAACTACCATTCTGCTAACCTCCTCGTCGTCGCTTGAATCAACAAAATCAATAATAACGGATCCTTCGTCTTCGAGTGTAACTTCAAATTCGTTCTCGTTGTCCAACTGCGAATCCTCAATCTCCAAGTCGGTGTCTGCTTCGTCGCTGCCGACGTCATCCGTCAACTCAGAGTCAGAACTGGAATCCGACGTCTCAACGATGAAACTATTGCGATCGTCATCCGAGTCACTGACATTGATGACCGCATTTGTTCTTCTCAAACCAAATGATTGTTTAGCATGGAAAAAGAAAATAAGATGCTTACTGCCTCCTTGGCACTATGAAAGCGTCCAAAGTCGAACGTCCTGTGCGTTGTTGAATTCGGATTGACGACGGCTGATCTCTTCGAGCTGTGCCACGAGAATTTGATCTAGTCGTCGCTTGATTCACTGAAGGATTCCGCTGCTGCGCGCTGGTGCGGTTGTTCTGGTTCGCACGCGGCATTCCCGGCTAAATCAATGTTTTGTGTTTCTTAGTCGCCTACGGTCTGAAACTTTCGACTTTTGTTCATACTCAATTCGACGGTTGTCACACGCAAACCGCGTAACCCAACAAACAGATCGGCGAGGAAACCAAAGCAATTCAACAATTGCATCCGCGCATCGCGAGATTCGAATTTGCCGCAACTCGATCGTCAAATCCACTCTCAGGAAGATCGTGTGAGAACCCGAGATTCCGTATCACTGTGCCCTGTGACTTCTTTATTTGGTTGTGATGTACGCGCTGACAACTCTGAGGAAAAGGAAAACAAATTCGACGAACGTTAAGAAGGAGAACCCCATTAACGCGCCGAGAAGTCCGCCAAGGTTCGAAATGAACTTGTTCAACTGAAAAATTACCGATTGACGCGCGTCCCAGGACGAAATGTGCTACTCACGTCAATCTTCGGTTCCTCTTTGAAGTAAAGCTGAATGAGTTCGGGAAAGTAAACGTTGATCTGCGCGGTGCCGTTGCCGCCTTGCATGCAACTCTCGTATAACGCGTGGTTTGTATACTTGAAGTGATCGCATCCGTCGAATTCGGGGAGACGCGTGAACGCAGTGCGTACGTTGAATTGACCGTTGGAGCACGGGAGCGGGCAGCGGCAGTCGGGCCAGTTCGACGGATCGCCCCTCCGTTCGGTCACTTCTGTCACACAACTTCCTGAAGCGGAGTCTCAGCATTGCACACGACGGAGGGAGCGTGACTCACTTCCTGGTAACTGACACACTTTGACATCCGCAGGCACTGGATATCTCGGATCCATGCAGCCGCACGACTTGATGACGGCATCTTGATAGCAACTCCGGAAACAGCCCTAGAATCGGAGGTTCAGTTAGAAGTCGTCACGTTCTCGCTTACATCGACGCTGTACTCTCCTGAATAGTAGTACGACTTGACTTCTGATTTGTCCTTCACACATTTCCCGTAAATGCCGCCTAATCTTTCGAAGGACGCCTGGGAGAGAGTGAGTGAATACGGGAGAAACGAGGTAAAACGCTACTTGATTGATCATGAGACTCGTTTCGGCGCCCGGTTTCGCCTGGAAGCGGAGGGATTCGCCGAAGACGGACTCTTTGCTCGAGTGCACGAAGACGAGGAGCGACGCGGTGTCGATCCAGTCGAGGTACTCGTCCTGCCGCACGCGCATCAGCGCCCGGAATCCCTCCCGCTCGCCCGCGTACCGCAGCGAGCGCTTCTCGGGGCTCGAGTCGTGGTTGAAGGTGAAGCAGTTGCCGAGCGTCGGGGAATTCCACTTCACGAAGTCGCGTTTCACGTCCAACTCGGCGCCCTCGAACAACGCCCACTCGAAGAGGTCCTCGTGATCCCAGC
Source organism: Steinernema feltiae (assembly GCA_007213375.1). Taxonomy (NCBI): domain Eukaryota; kingdom Metazoa; phylum Nematoda; class Chromadorea; order Rhabditida; family Steinernematidae; genus Steinernema; species Steinernema feltiae. The sequence goes on along the minus strand of MQUG01003063.1, from coordinate 44,827 downwards.
TGATCGCTGTTTGGTTCTCCGCCGGCATCAACGCCAGGACGAATGGTGCCAATTCCTTCACAATCGATGGTTTCTTGAAGAGAAGTCGGAGAAGCTTAAACGAGGCGCTCTTACAGTTGTTCCGTACGCATGCGACTCGCCTTATCGTACTCTACATTGTCGGTTCCTAGCTTTTGCATCGCGTTCCAGATGGACATGGCTGAAATCTGCACTATCAAGGAGGATTTGGGAGGAAGCTCTCACGAGTTTCGCAGTGTTCGCCAGTGAAGTTGGCGCTGCACGCGCATTGGTAGCCGTTGACATGAAGCGGCGCAAAGCGGCATTCGGCAGCGCGATCGATCGTTTCGTTGCATTTCGTGTTGAAGCGGTGATTCGTCTTGCAGATCTCACCTGCAAGAATTCAATCTGCGTCTTTTGCTGTTGCTGAATCTCCCCTCACTATTCTCGCATCGTTTCCCGCGCGTTCCGGTCGGACAGTCGCACTCGAAGTCGTTCACCTTGTCGACGCACTTCGCATTGTAGCGACACGGATTCTCAGCGCATTCGTCGATTTCTGTGCGAATCGGGGTTGGAGGACGCCCATATGACAAGGCCGTTACCTGCGCCGCAGTCGGATCCCGTGTATCCGGGTTCGCAGAGGCACCTCGCCCAATTCCGGCTCACCACTGTACAGAGCCCGCGCTGGCAGCGCATCTTGCTGCACGGATCATAGGCTGAAAGCGCGGTTTTAGGCGCGTACTCGTCGAGCAAACGTTACTTTCGCAAGTTGATCCCTTCCAGATCGACAAACACTGGCATCTCCACTTCGTTTGGTCAATCGGGTCGACGAGGCATTTTCCGCCGTGCACGCACGGATTCACGCTGCACGGAATCTGCTCTGAACGAAATTAATTGCAAGCTTGATCCATCCGGCGGGAAGAACAAACGTTCGCACTTGGCCCCTGTGAATCCTGCGCGGCAAACGCACTTTGGATGGACACGAAAGGGCTGAATCGCGCAAACTCCACCGCCGCAATCGAAGTCCGTGCATGCTGAAAGCTAATTCTTGTTTTCAACTCGATCAGCGCAGTCTCACCGTTACAGTACTCGAGTAGCTTTCTTGAACGTTTCGTAGTCGCATTCGACGAATCCTCGATTTCCGCGGTCATCGATGAGTACGTCTTCTCCTTTCCCGAGCACTCGATCGGCACTGAAATACTCGCAGTCGACTCCTCTCGCTTGCGGAAGCAGCGACTCACACTCGCAGCGTTCACCAGTGAAGCGACGCTCACAGGCACAGTGGCCGTTGTCGCACGCTCCCTCGTTCAGGCACGGATTCGGCGAGCAGAAGTCGTCCGACGGAACTAAATGGAAATTCGTTTAATTCATCCGACTCCTCAGACCAACCTTCGCACGATTCCGCGCCGCATCCGCACTCGGGTTCGCCAAAGTCATTGATGACGCACGTCAACGGCGTGCAGCTCGCTTTCTGCTGTGCGGAGCACTCGGTTATCACTGAAACAATCAAAATACGCGAGAAGAGGGCGGCTGCACTCACGTGGACGGCAGTATTTGCTTGAAAATCCGTCCGGACAATCGCAGTGCGAGCATCTACCCTCCACGACCTCCGTCAGGCAACGTCCCACCGGACCACAGGGCGGACGACTCGGATCGAAGGGTTCCTCGGTGACTTTTGTTGTCCCGGTGGTGGTGACGACGGGAGTTGTTTCTTTGCCTATCAACTTGCCCAACAGATCACCGAAAAACGCCTCTGCGGTCGGCACGAAAACAACGGCGAGCAGCAGGAGGGAAGACCGCTTCATGGCGACTCGAATTGAGATTCTGACGACTGAACTCGAGCTCTCCCAGGCCAACCCCTCGAAGGAGCAAAGATTCCTCGTTGCTTGGCACCCGACGCCGCAACAGACGACGTGGCTATCGAAATTCCGACGTAGCGATCTCCGTTGCCAAGAGAGGCGCACGTGCGAAAATCGCCAGACGCGCTGGTTCGTGAAAGCGTAATTCATCGAGTTTACAACCGCTGAAGAATTTGCGAGTCGAACCAAGAGCTCCGAGGATGCCGCGGAGCTTTCCCAGATTATCTGCCTGTAAAACCAAAAACGCAAAACGATTTGATCTGGCGCCGCAATGTCCTGCTTCGACCGATGCACTCGTAGCGAATAATCGTGATTCATCTTTCGCCTCCGTAGTTCACGAGGAAACTGAAACGCGGCAGAGATGCCGCTCACAATCAGCATCCCGATATCGTCGGTCGCCAATAATTCCGCACCCGTTTACGATCCGGAGCACGGATGGCAGTCGAAACTGCGGATCTTTGACGCTTTTCGCACTTTTCGGCTTTCTGCGAGAGCAAAGAATGTTTCGTGAGTGACGTCGCCAGCTAGGCAACGCAGAATCCTTTGTCTCGGTCGCCACGAGAGAGGGAGAAACGTGTGGAGCACCTCGTCGTCTAACAAAGACGCGTTTATTTCGTTACAAAACAGGCGGCGACGATTCGCACAAGGAGGTAGAAAAACTCGACGAGGGTGACGAACGAGAATCCCATAAGAACCCCCAAGAGGCCGCCGAGATTGGAGACGAACTTGTTCAGATCCATCTTCGGCTCCTCCTTGAAGCAGATCTGCACGAGTTCGGGAAAGTACACGCTGATCATGGTGCTATCGCGGTATTTGGAATCGCAAAGTGACGCCATCGGATCGCTTGCATTTACTTCTCGACAGTCAAACGCCTGAAAAACAGATTTGCGCATTCGAATCTTCATCGCTGGTACCTCGTTGTCCTGGGACCATCGGACGGCGAATTGGCCGTTGGAGCAGGGGAGCGGGCAGCGGCAGTCGGGCCAGTTGGACGGATCGCCTCGTTCTTCGCTCACTCGTTGGACACACGCACCTGAAAAAAGTGGATACGGTAGGTACGCGCGTCTCCTCCTACGTTCATTCAAAGGGCACACGTCGACGTTCTCTTTGAGCGGAAAGCGCGGGTCCATGCACCCACACGCCTCGAAGACGGCATCCTGGTAGCAACTCCGCAAACAACCCTGAACGACCAGAGTTGAGTTCGAGTCCGCAACTCGCGACTCACGTCTGTTGTGTACTCGCCTTCGTAGTAGTAGGATTTTACTTCGGATTTGTCTTTGATGCACTCGCCGTAAGCTCCGCCAAGACGCTCGAAGTCGTTCTAAAAGCGGCAACTCTCCTCAGAGCAAGCAAATGGCAGCCAACCTGACTGATCATCAAACTGGTCTCTCCGCCCGGTTTCGCCTGGAAGCGGAGGGATTCGCCGAAGACGGACTCTTTGCTCGAGTGCACGAAGACGAGGAGCGACGCGGTGTCGATCCAGTCGAGGTACTCGTCCTGCCGCACGCGCATCAGCGCCCGGAATCCCTCCCGCTCGCCCGCGTACCGCAGCGAGCGCTTCTCGGGGCTCGAGTCGTGGTTGAAGGTGAAGCAGTTGCCGAGCGTTGGGGAATTCCACTTCACGAAGTCGCGTTTCACGTCCAACTCGGCGCCCTCGAACGACGCCCACTCGAATAGGTCCTCGTGCTCCCAACTGCTTTCCATCTGTCTTTCCGGGGGCAGCAGAGCCAGGAAGAAGGGAATTATGTCCTTCACCAAGGTGGGTTCGTCCAGAAGTTCTTGGAAAAGCTGCAAAAGATATCTTTCTGCCCCGATCCACAGATTCACTCACCGACTGCAGTTCCTCGCCAGTAGCGTTGAATTTCGTCGTCACGTACCAGATAACAAGCGCTAAAAACACTCAAAATGACCGGAAACCCCTGTAGCTCAATGCGTACTCATGTCGCACAGCTTCCCTGTTACGTCAGGACTGCAGACGCACTTGAAGTCGTTGAATCCGTCGATGCACTGCGCTCCTCGGTCCTTCTTGTTGCAGTGGTTCCTCTCGAAATTCCCGACCATCGCTTGACCGCAATCATCGGGATCTGAACGAATGCGGCAATCGACTCAACGATGTCAACTCACTGATTTCACAGCGCGTCCCGTTCGTCCCCTCCAAACAGTGGCAGAAGTAATCGTTCACTTTGTCCTCGCAGGTCGAATTGTGTTTGCAGTCGTGCGTGAGGCATTCGTCGATATCTGAAAGCACATGCGATTCTTGGTCGCGTGGCGGTCCGCAACGTACCGACCTCACACCACTCTCCTTCGTAGCCCGGATGGCACGAGCAGAAGGAGTGATGGGGACCGACCGGGTGGCATTTCCCGTTAATGCACGTGTCTCTCATTCGGTAGCACGGGTCGTACTCTGAATAGAACGTTCATCGAATCTCGCAGTCGGCGCGTTACCTTCGCATCGTTCGCCTTTCCAGACGGAAAGACAACGACATGCCTCCTTGAGCGGGTCCTCGGGATCCGCGATGCAGTCGCCGCCGTTTTTGCACAGATTCTTCGTGGGGTCGGCGCACGGAGCCACATCTGAAAAGATCTTCGATGAGTGACTGTGGGGCGAGTGGAGACGCACGTTCGCAGAACTCTCCAGTGAATCCTTTCTCGCACATGCATCTGAAATCTCCGTCGTCGAGTGACAGGCAGTAACCGCCGTTCTCGCACTCAATGTGCTCGCAACCTGCAACGAGAAGTCAGCGCAGCGAGGAAAAACCTCGACTCACCGAAGCAGACGGGAGGCTGGAATCCTGCCGGGGCCGCTCCTTCGTTGTCCTTGGCGCCTGTAGCGAATTCGAGCACCGATCCAATGAATCGCTTCGTGCGAGTGGTCGCTGCGCACTCCAGCGGATCTGCAATCGCGTCAGTAAACGGATTCGTGTCAAGAGAAACCTACATTCACAGTATTTCCCGGTAAATCCATTCTTGCAAATGCAGGATGTTGCATAGACGTAGCCGGCGGCGGAGCACTCGCCTGTAAATTGAAGTTGAACGAACGTCTCCAGATTCATCGAAACTTGCCGCCATTCCTACAGGGTTCTTCGTTGCACCAACTAGAAGTGCACTTCGCTCTCCCGTTTTTCTGCATCGTGCAGCTCTCTTTCGGATCACACGGATTGGCCACTCTGCACAAGTCGGTCGCTTAAAACGAAGATCGCGATGGCTGGACGGAACGTGAACTCACTTTGATCGCAGCACTCGCCGCCGACCTCCACCGGGCACACGCACGTATAGCAGCTATGGCCGAACATTCTTCCCGCAACACTCTGCAAACAAAGCCCAAATCCGCTGCATTCCTTGTCGCAAAGGGCCTGAATTTGTTTGAGGCTCGAGAGGAAGAGTAGAAGCACGAGAAGCGTCATTGCGGCGGCTGCTGAGTGCACGATCTGCCGGGAAGTTGGCGTCGCAAAGGCGTCCGCCCCTCCAAAGAGCGAAGATTGCGGAAAACAAAACTTTTTGTTCTTTCGATCTCCAACGCGGAAAATCTCATCTGATTTGCAGAGTTGTGCGTACGTTGGCCGCGTTGCTAGCGGAGAAACGTTGCAGGGAACGACAAAAGATTCCGTTCTGCACGTGAATAGAAGCTTTTGTCCTGACTTCAACGCAGAAAAGCGCAAATCGACTCAACGGGGTCACTCTGCCGGTGCGCGCAGATAGGCGGTCAAACTCAATTTCAAAAATGGAGGAATTAGAAAACAACAACCCGTTAGTATTTGCAGCAGAATTCCTTTCTTCTTTTGGAGACCAATTTTCGAGCACATAAAGTACATTTATTAGCGCGAATTTACCGCACAATCAAAAGCGCGTGTAATTCTTCGTATTTCGAGTCTCCAAATACGCTTTGCCCGAATGGATTTCTGGCTTATGTTCGGAGAGAAACATTATTTACTATGAAATCTAAATCTAATCTAACATTTACTTCCAATCGAGAGCAAACTACAAACGGGGACTTGATTGATACCAACTGTGAGAACAACAACGCCGTGTTTTTCGAATATTCGACGGTAACAACAGTTTGTGGCGGAGGTCACTTTCCGAACACAAAGGCAACAGTCAAGCGGAAAAGCAAAAAGGCGAATTCGATGAAAGTGAGGATGGAGATGCCGCAGAGGACGCCGAGGAGTCCGCCGAGGTTCGAAATGAATTTGTTGAACTGAAAGCGGGGATTACTGTAACGGAAGGAAGCAGCGGGGCCTCTTACATCCATTTTCGGTTCCTCCTTGAAATTCGTTTGAATCATTTGCGGAAAGTGGACGGAAATTAAGACTTCGTCGTGCGTTCGATTGCCCGCGTTCTGCAAAGGGTTACTGTAGAGAGCATCCGAGAAGGGACAGAAAATACCGACAAATCGGCGTTCGACCACCGGACGTTGAATTGGCCGTTGGAGCAGGGGAGCGGGCAGCGGCAGTCGGGCCAGTTGGACGGGTCGCCCCGTTCCTCGCTCACGCGCATCACGCATTTGCCTGAGAATGAAAGAAACGGTAGGAAGAGGATTCGGCGATCTTACGTGCAGTCATGGCGCACGCGGAGACGTTCTCTTTGAGCGGAAAGCGCGGGTCCATGCACCCACACGCCTCGAAGACGGCATCCTGGTAGCAACTCCGCAAACAACCCTGAACGACCAGAGTTGAGTTCGAGTCCGCAACTCGCGACTCACGTCTGTTGTGTACTCGCCTTCGTAGTAGTAGGATTTCACTTCGTCTTTGTCGCGCACGCAGACGCCGTAGACGCCGCCGAGGCGTTCGAAAGTGCTCTGAATTGGGTCGGTGGGTGATGTAGGGAGGCGATCGCTCACCTGACTGATCATGAGACTCGTCTCCGTGCCGGGCTCCACCTGGAAGCGGAGGGATTCGCCGAAGACGGACTCTTTGCTCGAGTGCACGAAGACGAGGAGCGACGCGGTGTCGATCCAGTCGAGGTACTCGTCCTGCCGCACGCGCATCAGCGCCCGGAATCCCTCCCGCTCGCCCGCGTACCGCAGCGAGCGCTTCTCGGGGCTCGAGTCGTGGTTGAAGGTGAAGCAGTTGCCGAGCGTCGCCGCGTTCCACTTCACCATCTCCTGCCGCACCGCCACTTCGGTGCCCTCGAACGACGCCCACTCGAAGAGGTCCTCGTGCTCCCAGCTGATCGCCGTTTGGTTCTCCGCCGGCATCAGCGCCAGGAAGAAGGGAATCATGTCCTTGATGAGTTCGGGTTTCGCCACGAGTTCGTTCATCAGCTGCAACGCGACCGTCAGCGCGAGCCGGTGACCCCGCACTCACCCCGATGGTGTCCTCGCTGGCGCCTCCGAGCTGCTGCAGAACGTTCCAGATGATGATCCGCATCGTGCAGTCGACGCCGGTCCACTCGGCGCTGCAGTTGCACGTGTGCGCGTTCAGCTGGTCGACGCACTCGGCGCGTTTGTCCATCTCCCGACACTTCACCTCCTGCGAGTTGGCGATCAAGCAGTCGTCAAAGTCTGAAAACTACCGTAATCCGTCGCCCTACCACTCTGCAACTCACTGATCTCGCAGCGGTGTCCCGAGGATCCCGGCGGGCACGTGCACGTAAAGTTGTTGACCAGGTCGCTGCAGCTACCGTATTCGCACGGGTTCGGCAAGCAATCGTCAATGTCTGAAACTCCGCAGCTACCGTAACCTTCGCACCGGCGGCGCTTACCGTGGCTGCAGTCCCACTCGTCGAAGCCGGGGACGCACTCGCAGTGCGCGTCAGCCGTTCCGTTGGCGATGCACTTTCCGTTGACGCACAAGTGCTTCAGCTCGTGACAGGGATCGTAGGCTGCAAGCGAGCTTTGAGATTACGGTGACCGCCACTGAACTCACTCTCGCAGCGATCTCCCTTCCAAATGGACGGACATTCGCACGTGTGTTTCGTCGCGTCGCGCGCGTCGATGCGACAGACGCCGCCGTGGTCGCAGGGATTCTCGAAGAAGCACGGGATCTCCGCTAAACGAAGAAAATTGCTGCGACTGGCTATCGTAATCCCCACCTTCACAATACGTCCCCGTGAAGCCTTCCTCGCACACGCACGAGTATTTGTTGTAGAGATCCATCGGAATCTCGCTGCACGTCGCGTTGTTGACGCATCGGTTGGTCTTGCACGCGCACGGCACCGCGGCCGCCGGCTGACCTGCTGGCGGCGCGAGTGCTCCGAGTCCCGGAAAGAGAGTGGGAATTGCAGGCTGAAGGGGAGCGGCGTTGCACATGAGGGGCGTTTCGCAGTTTCGTCCCGTGAAGTTCGGGGCGCACTCGCATTGGAAGTCGCTCCCCGTCGCGGTGCACTTGCCGCCCTGCAAGCAGGGATTCCGCGAGCAGGCGTCGATCTCTGGAACATTCCATAAATGAGTCGTCTTCCCGACGTCGCCCACCTGCGGAGCAATCCTTTCCTGTGCGTCCTTCGTCGCACACGCATCTGAAGTTCTTCGTCCAGTCGGCTTCGCACCTCGAGTGAGTCGGGCAGCGCTGCGTTCCGTTGTTGCACGCGTCGAATTCCACTGAAACGGCGACTTTCACAGGGCGCTGCGACGGCGCGCGACTTACGTTTATCACAGCAATCGCTCATCATTCCTCGTGGACACACACAGCTGCTGCACACGTTCTTGCCCTCGTCGAAATCTTCACAGAAGGCGAATTCGCTGCATTCTTTACAGGTGAGGTCGGGCGTCGTCGTCGTTGTCGTCGGAGCCTCGGTGGTGCGTTTCGTGGTTGTTTTCTCTACAGAAAATCAGATTCGATCGCCCCAACATGTGCATTCATGCATGTGCGCTGGCGTTGCGCGGTAACGGACGTGCAAATGAGAATTTCCATTTCCAGTTTGTTTGCGGGCATAACAAATAGAAATCCAAAAAAACAAAAAACAGGTGGGAGGGAGGTACGCCGACTTTTCGAATCTCGAATTATCCTAGGAGCACCAGCACACAACCGGTAAATTAAAGAAAATCCCACTTTCGAAGACGAAAATTGCTTGGAGCGGTGAGGAAAAATGTGAAAATGTGAACAGAAATACAAAAAAAGACGATTTGAGTTGAAATCAAATTTGCAGATTGAAAGAGAAGCTCGGAACTGCGGAGTGCTAGTAGATTGGCACCACTAACCTTTGCAACCAAGCCATTTAAAACAGAATGCGTTAAAGTTTCCAGGCAGCACAGAGAGGATGAATACACAGAGCAGAGCGCTCCTTCTCATGACCTCAGAAACGAATGCAACAGTCTTCTGAGTTCGCAACGTTCTCGCCTCCTCAATCACCTAGCGACGGACGCACGCGTTGCTTCCGCTCTTCGAGAGAAACACGCGGAACATGAATAATGAATCGCAGAATCACGTGTTCGTCGTACCGAGTTCTAAGCGGGCTGATTTTTAAAGTAATTTTGAGTATTTCGCCTATCGCCGAAGCGCTCGTCGACAGACTGAACCGTTCCCGAGTTTCCTCGCACCCGCTCGCTCTCCAACGGAGTCATCTGCGGTGAGATCATCTGAACTTTACAACTTTGCTTTCCGACCGCTATGAAGAGATGAAGAGGGCGCCTACAGCGACCTGCATCAATCAACCCTTGTCGGTGGTTGTTTCAGGATCCGATTCTCAGAGCTTCCATCATGTAGCATCGTCTTCTACATTGACGCGAACAAGAGCAAAAGAAGGATACATGTCAGGTGCCTCGTTTTACAACGAAGCGATTATTTGTTGACAAAAAGCAGTCGACCAACACATTCAGGTCAACGGAGCTGAATTTTACCAAAATAATATGAAAACCAGAGCGTTTTGAAGCAAAATCTAACGCAAATTGCGCGCGCGCCAGGATTCAAGGAAATGTGAATCTAAAAGGTTACAGTCAACGGGATTGCAAAGTGGGGTCGCGGATTGCGCGCGCACAGGTGTTTATCACAAATATCGCAAGCGTGTGCTCCCTTTATCGGTATTGCCCCAACAATCAAGAAGAGCGGAGCGATGTTCTCATGGTCCATAAAGTGGGCGGTGAGGTGAGCAGACGGATATCGTCGGCTGTCATCGTTTATCGTGTCGAGTTGCGCAAGAACATGCGATAAGAGAAGACAGCTTTGTTCAAAGCACTGCGCGACGTTGAAGCAGATGCAAACGCGCTCTGAACTCCACCGCGCGTTTCCGAATTTCTCACGTCGATTTCTGTGTTGAAACGCAAAAACCCCGAATTCCGTGGTCCACTCAGGCGCGACATTTCCGCGCGCATAAGCATTCGCTCTGGATTCTGGTTCGGGTTTCGTGAACCCGTCAATTTGAGAGCTTTCAAACGATTACATTGTTGAACTTGATTTTTTAAACGAAAACTAACAGTTCTGTGATTTTCAATTAAAAAAGGCAAAATTGTTGTTGGAAAACATTGCAAACATCTCCCCAAAAGCTCAAAATTAAAAAAAACGCGTTAATCGAACCCGTAGAAGAAGAGGAAAGTGCAGCACACTTCGATGATTAGCCTAGCTACTTCAATTAGATCAGCATTCCAATTTTTTAAGCATTAGATGATGTTGCTGCTGTTCAAGCACAATTGTTTGTGTTCATGTTTGAATGGCGCCGAAGTGCCTTGGACGGAGGCAAACCCTATGGACGGGGCAGCCTTTGGACGGTAGAAAACTGATTCGGGCGGTAATAGTACAGGTAATAGAGAAGGTGGTTGAAACCACCCCGTTTCGTCGATGACGGGAGCATAGTTGAGCAATGAATGGAGGACACAGGCTAAATCGAAATCTCCTCCAGAAGCGGCGGACGCTTTTCGTCACCCGAGAAAAGAGCGTTCGGCAAAGGTAACCGAACTCGCATTGCACCGTGCCACGCGGTGTGTCTTCTCGCCAACAGAGCAGAAACGTTTATTTAAGCACCAACAACGAAGCAACCAACAACGGAAAGAACCAACATAAATAGAGTTTGAGTGGCGGAGGTCACTTTCCGAACACAAAGGCAACAGTCAAGCGGAAAAGCAAAAAGGCGAATTCGATGAAAGTGAGGATGGAGATGCCGCAGAGGACGCCGAGGAGTCCGCCGAGGTTCGAAATGAATTTGTTGAACTGAAAGCGGGGATTACTGTAACGGAAGGAAGCAGCGGGGCCTCTTACATCCATTTTCGGTTCCTCCTTGAAATTCGTTTGAATCATTTGCGGAAAGTGGACGGAAATTAAGACTTCGTCGTGCGTTCGATTGCCCGCGTTCTGCAAAGGGTTACTGTAGAGAGCATCCGAGAAGGGACAGAAAATACCGACAAATCGGCGTTCGACCACCGGACGTTGAATTGGCCGTTGGAGCAGGGGAGCGGGCAGCGGCAGTCGGGCCAGTTGGACGGGTCGCCCCGTTCCTCGCTCACGCGCATCACGCATTTGCCTGAGAATGAAAGAAACGGTAGGAAGAGGATTCGGCGATCTTACGTGCAGTCATGGCGCACGCGGAGACGTTCTCTTTGAGCGGAAAGCGCGGGTCCATGCACCCACACGCCTCGAAGACGGCATCCTGGTAGCAACTCCGCAAACAACCCTGAACGACCAGAGTTGAGTTCGAGTCCGCAACTCGCGACTCACGTCTGTTGTGTACTCGCCTTCGTAGTAGTAGGATTTCACTTCGTCTTTGTCGCGCACGCAGACGCCGTAGACGCCGCCGAGGCGTTCGAAAGTGCTCTGAATTGGGTCGGTGGGTGATGTAGGGAGGCGATCGCTCACCTGACTGATCATGAGACTCGTCTCCGTGCCGGGCTCCACCTGGAAGCGGAGGGATTCGCCGAAGACGGACTCTTTGCTCGAGTGCACGAAGACGAGGAGCGACGCGGTGTCGATCCAGTCGAGGTACTCGTCCTGCCGCACGCGCATCAGCGCCCGGAATCCCTCCCGCTCGCCCGCGTACCGCAGCGAGCGCTTCTCGGGGCTCGAGTCGTGGTTGAAGGTGAAGCAGTTGCCGAGCGTCGCCGCGTTCCACTTCACCATCTCCTGCCGCACCGCCACTTCGGTGCCCTCGAACGACGCCCACTCGAAGAGGTCCTCGTGCTCCCAGCTGATCGCCGTTTGGTTCTCCGCCGGCATCAGCGCCAGGAAGAAGGGAATCATGTCCTTGATGAGTTCGGGTTTCGCCACGAGTTCGTTCATCAGCTGCAACGCGACCGTCAGCGCGAGCCGGTGACCCCGCACTCACCCCGATGGTGTCCTCGCTGGCGCCTCCGAGCTGCTGCAGAACGTTCCAGATGATGATCCGCATCGTGCAGTCGACGCCGGTCCACTCGGCGCTGCAGTTGCACGTGTGCGCGTTCAGCTGGTCGACGCACTCGGCGCGTTTGTCCATCTCCCGACACTTCACCTCCTGCGAGTTGGCGATCAAGCAGTCGTCAAAGTCTGAAAACTACCGTAATCCGTCGCCCTACCACTCTGCAACTCACTGATCTCGCAGCGGTGTCCCGAGGATCCCGGCGGGCACGTGCACGTAAAGTTGTTGACCAGGTCGCTGCAGCTACCGTATTCGCACGGGTTCGGCAAGCAATCGTCAATGTCTGAAACTCCGCAGCTACCGTAACCTTCGCACCGGCGGCGCTTACCGTGGCTGCAGTCCCACTCGTCGAAGCCGGGGACGCACTCGCAGTGCGCGTCAGCCGTTCCGTTGGCGATGCACTTTCCGTTGACGCACAAGTGCTTCAGCTCGTGACAGGGATCGTAGGCTGCAAGCGAGCTTTGAGATTACGGTGACCGCCACTGAACTCACTCTCGCAGCGATCTCCCTTCCAAATGGACGGACATTCGCACGTGTGTTTCGTCGCGTCGCGCGCGTCGATGCGACAGACGCCGCCGTGGTCGCAGGGATTCTCGAAGAAGCACGGGATCTCCGCTAAACGAAGAAAATTGCTGCGACTGGCTATCGTAATCCCCACCTTCACAATACGTCCCCGTGAAGCCTTCCTCGCACACGCACGAGTATTTGTTGTAGGGATCCATCGGAATCTCGCTGCACGTCGCGTTGTTGACGCATCGGTTGGTCTTGCACGCGCACGGCACCGCGGCCGCCGGCTGACCTGCTGGCGGCGCGAGTGCTCCGAGTCCCGGAAAGAGAGTGGGAATTGCAGGCTGAAGGGGAGCGGCGTTGCACATGAGGGGCGTTTCGCAGTTTCGTCCCGTGAAGTTCGGGGCGCACTCGCATTGGAAGTCGCTCCCCGTCGCGGTGCACTTGCCGCCCTGCAAGCAGGGATTCCGCGAGCAGGCGTCGATCTCTGGAACATTCCATAAATGAGTCGTCTTCCCGACGTCGCCCACCTGCGGAGCAATCCTTTCCTGTGCGTCCTTCGTCGCACACGCATCTGAAGTTCTTCGTCCAGTCGGCTTCGCACCTCGAGTGAGTCGGGCAGCGCTGCGTTCCGTTGTTGCACGCGTCGAATTCCACTGAAACGGCGACTTTCACAGGGCGCTGCGACGGCGCGCGACTTACGTTTATCACAGCAATCGCCCATCATTCCCTTCGGACAGAGGCACTTCTTGCACACTCCGCGCTCGTCCTTCTCCATGCAGAACGCCCCCTCAGCGCACTGCGTGCACCAAGTGGGCGGAAGAGTCGTCGTTGTTGTGGTGGTCGTCGTCGCTGAAATAGTCGTTGCGCAAGTCTGGTGGATAGATGAGACTTACTTGTGGTGCAGAAGTCACAGTCCCCGCATCCCCAACATGACAACCATTCGGCACATAGTAAACCGCAAGAATGAACCGAGATAATCGTCAGTGAAAGCAGAAAGACGGCAACGAGCGCTCTGGTCATTGTTTCTGAAAGAAAGCTGAATGCTTGAAGCCGATGCATCGCATCACACAACGCGTTCTTCTTCTCGCAGCTGGAAGCGCGCGCACCGGATCGGCGGTCCACGACCTCCCTCAGGCGATCGCAATTTCGCCAATCAGTCCGAAAAGGAGCACCGAGTGGGGCGAAAGCCGCGAGCAAAACTGAATCTCTCCGGGAGGCACGTCCGCTCCACGCATGTAAAGAAAACGTGTGATCGCACATGTAGCGCATTCTCTATTCCCTTAGAATCGCGGTCGTCGCCGGGCAACGGGCGGTGGGGTTGTGCTCCCGGTCCGGGGTTCTTGGAAAAGACGAGAGACACACGCTGCGCTGTGAATCGCTAAGTGCGGTTAAATTGGGAAACTCCCCCTCGCGGATTCTGCCTTCGAAAGCGAAAATTTCGCGTGAAACACTTTGCTCCGAAGCGTTGGGAGTTTGAGAGGCTGAATTCGGGCGGTCAGAGCTCGTTGCGACCGAGATTCATAAAGTCGAGGTGACGCAGAGGTTGAATGGCTTTTCGGTCCGGATCAGGAAAAGAAAAGCGCCAAATGCGGACTTTGGACGCCGATTGACGAGGTGTCAAATAAATATACGTTTGTTGACGAATGCGCACCGATCGGCTTTCAAACTCTCTGCTCTGACAGAGCCCTAAGATTCACCTGATCTGAATTCAGTTGCCGGAGTTCATTCTTACACTACCGTAGTCCATCCGCCTTCGCAAGAATGGAAACTTTTGGTTTTCGTGCGCAATGCGACCCTCAGTCGCCCAGCAACGGGTGCTCTCCTGAACAATCACTGATCGGGAACGTTTTCGCTGGCAACTCGAATCTATTTCGAGAGGAAGAATCGCAAACGCGAGAAATCGAGTTTAACCATCTTTTCAGGTTTCCCCTTTGCACAGCCTAACCACAACATCACTTATCGCACTTATCAAGATCACACATTCTAAAAGTATAGCCGGAGCGGATCGAGCGGGATAACGAGGGGAAGAGTCGGGAGCGTCTCCGATCACCGACCGCCTGCTCGCCTGCTAGCCTCCTGTCAGTCGAACTGCCGTTGGGTTATTCATGATTTGTACCGCCCGTGGGAAAGGTGGACGCGTTTATTTCCCGAAAAAGAAAACGAAAGTCAAGCGGAAAAGCAAAAAGGCGAATTCGATGAAAGTGAGGATGGAGATGCCGCAGAGGACGCCGAGGAGTCCGCCGAGGTTCGAAATGAATTTGTTGAACTGAAAGCGGGGATTACTGTAACGGAAGGAAGCAGCGGGGCCTCTTACATCCATTTTCGGTTCCTCCTTGAAATTCGTTTGAATCATTTGCGGAAAGTGGACGGAAATCAGCGCTTGGTCGCGGGTTGCGTTTCTCGTTTCCTGCAAGGGTTACTGTAGGCGGGAAGAGAAACGATAGCAACCACTAGGTCGACATTTGACCACCGGACGTTGAATTGGCCGTTGGAGCAGGGGAGCGGGCAGCGGCAGTCGGGCCAGTTGGACGGATCGCCTTTCGCCGCGGTCACCCGGTGGACACAAGTTCCTAAGAGAATCGAGGTGTGAATCAAGTGCCGCTAACTCACGTTTCTCCATTCCACACGGTATGACGTCGGACTTCATAGGGAAACGCGGATCCATGCATTCGCAGGCGCTGAAGACGGCATCCTGGTAGCAACTTCGCAAACAACCCTGAAAGACGCATTTAATGACGGTGGAACGACGAGGACAACAAACATCCGTTGTGTAGTCGCCGTCGTAGTAGTAGGAAGCGACTTCGCTCTTATCTTCTACACAAACTCCGTACGCCCCACCGATGCGTTTAAACGTGTTCTATGAAAAACTGTAGGTTTCGCTGTGAAACCGCTTTACCTGACTGATCATGAGACTCGTCTCCGTGCCGGGCTCCACCTGGAAGCGGAGGGATTCGCCGAAGACGGACTCTTTGCTCGAGTGCACGAAGACGAGGAGCGACGCGGTGTCGATCCAGTCGAGGTACTCGTCCTGCCGCACGCGCATCAGCGCCCGGAATCCCTGCCGCTCGCCCGCGTACCGCAGCGAGCGCTTCTCGGGGCTCGAGTCGTGGTTGAAGGTGAAGCAGTTGCCGAGCGTCGCCGCGTTCCACTTCACCATCTCCTGCCGCACCGCCACTTCGGCGCCCTCGAACGACGCCCACTCGAAGAGGTCCTCGTGCTCCCAGCTGATCGCCGTTTGGTTCTCCGCCGGCATCAGCGCCAGGAAGAAGGGGACGATGTCGGTGATCAGCGACGGCTTCAGCACGAGGTCTTCGAGGAGCTGAACGCGCTTAACTACTGAATCCAAAACTTTCTTCGCCTACTCCAACCAAGTTGAATTCGCTTTTATCGAGCTTCTGAAGAACGTTCCAGATGATGAGTCGCGTCGAGCAGTTGGCGCCGGTCCACTCGGCGCTGCAGTTGCAACGGAACGCGTTGATCCCGTCGATGCACTCAGCGCGTTTGTCCCGCTGCATGCACGGATTCACTCGGGGAACTTTCGTATTGCAATCGTCGTAGTCTGAACGAAAGGTTTGTCAGGGCCACACACGTCGACTACTCACTGATTTCGCATCGGTGTCCCTTTGTCCCTTCGGGGCACTCGCAGGCGAAGTTGTTCACCGCGTCCGTGCATTCTGCCGCGTGTTCGCAAGGATTCGGAGTGCAGTCGTCAATGTCTGAAAGTTGGCGATGTTACAGTAATCTTAGTTCTCCTACCGTTATCACACAAAGCGCCATCGTAGCCGGGACCGCAGGAGCATTCGGCGTTTGACTCGCTGGTTGAAACGCACGTTCCGTGGACGCATTGGAGCGCCAGCGTGTGACACGGATCGTACTCTTAAAGAGAATTCGCATACGGTAGTCTGTTACAGTAACCTACGGTCGCAGCGCGCTCCCTTCCAAATCGACGGACATTTGCAGCGGTAGTTGGCAGCATTCGACGGATCCACTTCGCAGACGCCGCCGTGTTCGCAGGGGTTTCTGATCACACAGGGGAGCTCCACTGAATCCGCGTTTCAGGCGCGCCCCACTCGTGGCCTCACCTTCACAAAACGCTCCGGTGAATCCCCTCGGACAAAGACACGTGTAGTCGAGCAGCATCTTCAGGGGGTCGACCACACACGTCGCGTTGTTTTCGCATTTGCTCCATCGACACGCGCAGCGATCCGACCTACAGAGGAGCGGATCTGAAGTCACAGGGGACTCAGCGGCACCTAAACGGATTCACTCACTTTCGCAGAATCTCCCCGCGAATCCGAGAGCGCACGAGCATTCGAAGTCGTCCTTCCGCTCGTTCAGCACACAATCTGCTCCGTTTAAGCACGGATTTTTGGTGCACGGGTCGTCTAAATGCAACTACAGCGACCGGGATACGCTGCCGGCCTCCTTACCGAGGGTGCACGCAGGTCCGACTGCTTCTCCGCGACAGACGCATTTGAATCCGTCGAACAAATCGAATTTGCAATCCGCATGCGTGGGGCACAAACTGCTTTCGTGCGCGCAACGATCGACTGCTGCTGAAACAGTCACGCAATGACTACGGTACAGTACTGTAAACTGACGTTGATCGCAGCAATCGCCGTGCACTCCCTGCGGACACACGCACGAGTTGCAGAGTTCGTTCTCCGTACGATTCGCGCAGAACGACCACTCACTGCAGCTTCTGCACTGCCCCGGCAGCAGCGGCCGCGTGGTGGTCGTCGTGGTCGTTGACGTTGACGTCGTCGGCTCCTCTGCAACTCGGAATAGCGTTCTACGCTACCGTAAACGGCATCTTACCCTCTGCACACCCCCATAAGCACCAAGCACTCGCTTCGGGCGCCAAAGAGCAGAAGAGAACGAGGAAGAGAGCCGCTCTGCGCATTTAGAAGATTCCGCTCTGACGACTGAACGTCGTTCGGCCAAAGACGAGTGCGCATGCATAATGCGAAGTCTAGACTGACTCCACCTTTCTCCTTTATGTCGAAAACACTCGATGCAGTTTCTGGGGTTACGATAGTTTCTGCTCTCTACACTATCTTCTCATCTACCGTAATCCTCCGCCATTTTGGAGTGCGGAGAATCCCAGATCAGAGCATTAAGTTCCGAGAAGAAGTCGTTCGTTTCCTTCAAAGTCCATCTTTTGAAGGACGCGCGTGTTCCCTCGCTGTGAATGAAGGCCGCACGCGCTCAGCTTACGTGCCGTTTCTACGGTTTCGCCGCCTACGTCCTCTTTTCGTCAACTTTCTTTGTTCTCTGCGTTTTCAAACAATCCCAATTGCATTGTGCGCTGAGCGGATGCCGTCGGCCCCGTTTTTAAAACATTCACTCCGCAAAGTTACGGTATCGTTAATAATTCATGACGAAGCTCTGTTTTGCATCCCCGGAAAACAAAAAAACACAAGCACTTTTTTTTATCTCTAGAAAAGCGTACAAATATTTATTGAGGCGAGGCGACCTTCTCAAAGAGACGTTCCAAGCAATTGGCAGCAAACTTGAAGCGCCAATTCGACACGCGACACGTATATTTAATTGAAGAGGCAATCCACAAAGCTCTCAGCGCTTGACAATCCAGAAAAATACCAATCTTCCAATTAGAAAGACAAATTCGATCAACGTGATGAAGCTGATTCCGCAGAGCACGCCGAGAAGTCCACCCAACATCGAAATGAACTTGTTGAACTGAAATGAAAGAGATGAGCGCATGAACACGTGGAGGAATCGCTCACATCCAACTTGGGTTCCTCCTTGAACGCGTTCTGGATGATGTACGGCAGATGGACGGAAATGAGGACGCGGTCGGTCTCCTCGAGGCATTTGCGGAGCGACGAGTTGTCGCTGCGGTGGTTGAGAAGACAGTCGTCCCTCTGAAACGGATGGATACGGTAGGCGGTGGAGAAAAGGAGTTACCGTGGTGGTAAAGTCGGCCTGCGACCATCGGACGTTGAATTGGCCGTTGGAGCACGGGAGCGGGCAGTGGCAGTCGGGCCACAAAGATGGATCGCCTCTTTCGTCTACTACTTTCAAAACACAACTGCCTAAAACAAAGAATTAAGTGGACTAAACGGCAGACGTACGTTTTGACAGATCGCAAACGGGAGATTCATCCTTGTTCGGATACCGAGGGTCCATGCATCCGCATGAAGCTAAAACCGCATCTTGATAGCAACTGCGGAAGCATCCCTGAAGCAGAAAATGGTTAATCGGAGCGTAGGAGTATCGCCTACATCAGTGACGTAGTCTCCCTCGTAGTAGTAGGAATTCACCTCGGATTTGTCCTTCACGCACTCGCCGTATCTTCCCCCCAGACGCTCAAAAGTCGACTGCAAGCGGCAAAAGCAGAATTGGAGCGCGCGGAAGGGAGCACTCACCTGGCCGATCATGAGACTCGTTTCGGCGCCCGGTTTCGCCTGGAAGCGGAGGGATTCGCCGAAGACGGACTCTTTGCTCGAGTGCACGAAGACGAGGAGCGACGCGGTGTCGATCCAGTCGAGGTACTCGTCCTGCCGCACGCGCATCAGCGCCCGGAATCCCTCCCGCTCGCCCGCGTACCGCAGCGAGCGCTTCTCGGGGCTCGAGTCGTGGTTGAAGGTGAAGCAGTTGCCGAGCGTCGCCGCGTTCCACTTCACCATCTCCTGCCGCACCGCCACTTCGGCGCCCTCGAACGACGCCCACTCGAAGAGGTCCTCGTGCTCCCAGCTGATCGCCGTTTGGTTCTCCGCCGGCATCAGCGCCAGGAAGAAGGGGAGCGTCTCCTTGATCAACTCCGGCTTTTCCAGGAGGTCCTCGAGCATCTGCACGAGACTGTCGTCGTAAGAGTCAAAGTGCTTCAGCACGTTGTAGATCAGCAGCCGCATCGTGCACCTCTCCCCGGTCCACCCGGCCGTGCAGTTGCACCGGAACGCGTTCACTTCGTCCTTGCACTCTGCTTTCCGGTCCCTCCGCTGACACGGATTCAGTCCGTCGTCGCCGCCCACGCAGTCGTTCGCATCTAAGAGAATTCACTGACCACGCGCAGTGGCGGTTGCTCACTCTGTTCGCAGCGCGTCCCGGAGGTTCCCAGAGGGCAGAAGCACGTGAAGCTGTTGGCCGAACTCATCGTGCACGAGGCGTTGTGGTTACAGGGGTTCGGGTGGCACATATCGATGACTGAAACGCCCGCTTGACTCAACGGATGCTCGATTCCACTTGCGTTGGTCGCAGAATTGTCCCGTGTAGCCCGCGAAGCACGAACACGTGAAGTTTGTTTCTCCGATGGGGTTGCAGAGTCCTCCGGTGCATTTGTCGTCGTGGCAGATGTCAAAGACTGAAAAGAAGCCGATTTAAGCACCTGAATGGCCACTCACTCTCGCAGCGATCGCCCTTCCAGATCGAGAGACACTCGCAGACCGCCTTTCCGTCCTCGCGGAAGCAGTCGCCGCCGTTCTTGCACGGATTGCTCGCTTCGCACGGAATCTCCTCTGAACACGGCGGCGTTGTTCGGTGTTGTTCTCATGTGGCGCTCACCTGTGCAGTACTTTCCCTTGAAGCCCTTGTGGCAGATGCACTCGTAGTCGTTCTCGTTCACAGGTGCGAGCGCCGGGAAGCAGGACGAGTTCCGGCCGCACATTGTGGTTGTAAGGTTGCACGCTGCAAGAAGACTTTGTGAGCAATCTGATCAGCGTGGGAAATCTCAAGATCCCGCGACTGACTCATTATGCTTGTGATAATCGCAAAAATGGACTTTTTTGCATCAAGATAAATGTTGGAACGTTGGAGAAAGCTTGACCGATCATGTGATTTTTACTCTGCAGTGGAATAGCGTGGGCATCGCGCAGACGGTCGTTGGTGGACGCTTTGACTCTGTTTATTTATTTGGTGTATTGTGAGGAGGAGTTATCAGTACGGAAACCCCGTCAGCCTTCCCCGCCGTGGATAAAACAAAACTCAGTTCGGTTGGCAAACTGCGCCTAGAAGACCCTTTCGCACAAACAATATTTGATTTGCGGCGGTGTGAATATAGAAAATCAAACTTACGAAAGCAGCTGGGATAACAATGCGCCTTCACTGAAATCAAACCGAGTTTTCCAAGATTCGACGGCGCAAACTTACTTTCGCAGTAAGATCCACGATATACGTTCTGGTCGCACTCGCACTTGTATCCGCCGCGCAAGTTGTCAATGCACTTGCTGCCGTATTGACAATCGTGTGTGTCGCAGGGCGCGATTTCTGAAAGCGGCTTCAGAATCTGCTGCTGTTGATTCAGGGAACTCACTCTCGGTGCAGTTTCGTCCGGTCCACCCGGCTTCGCAGCTGCACTTTGCGATGCTTTCCACCACACACGCCCGATGCTGACCGGGCGCGCCGTCGCACATGCTCGGCGTCAGTGTGCACCTGTCGATCACTGAAGGAGCGGTGGATCAGTGCGGGAGCGACGGACTCACCATGCTCGCAGCAGGTGCCCGTTCGGCCCTCGGGACACGCGCATTTGTCGCAGACCCCGGGGATCGTGGGCGACGGCACTTCGCATTTCGTATTCTCGCTGCAATTGATACACTGCGTCTGGAGCTCCGTCACCGGAATCCACTGCGCCGTTGACGTTCCTGAAACTCCCGATGCATTTAGCATTGAACGCCGTTCTTCTCACCTTCCGTCGTCGTGGATTCTGAGGCGCTCGTCGCTTCCGTCGTTGGCGGTGCTGAGGTGGTTGTCGTTGATGCAGAACTGGTTGTGGACGCTGAATAGCTTAACAGTTAGGCGCAGAGCACAACGTGAACATACTCGTAGCGGGCGTTGATGTTGTCGTAGGCATTGTGGTGCTCGGAGTTGTTGTAGAGGCTGTTGTCGTTGGTTTCGCGGTTGCTGAAATCCCCAAGTCGTTCTTGTGTGAGTAATTCACAGAACTCACATGTTGTCGTTGTGGTCGCAGTCGTTGTTGTAGGAATCATCGTTGTTGTTGTAGTAGCGGGGGCTGAAATTCATTGATCACAACTGCTCCGGAAAAGATAACTGAAATACTCGTTGTTGTCGACGTCGTTGTTGTTGGTTCCGTGGTTTCTAAATTCGCCGTCTCATTCTACGCCTTCGAAGGCATAAGAAACTCACTGGTTGTTGTTGTTGTTGTGGTGGTAGTCGTTGTAGTTGTTGTAGTTGTTGTTGTCGTCGTTGTCGTCGTTGTCGTCGTTGTCGTCGTCGTTGTCGTCGTTGTAGGCGCTGAAAAACCACAGTCAGTTGTATTGGGTCGTTTTCGTCAACCCAAAGTCGTCCGCTTCACATTCGGACAGTTGCCGTCCTCTTGCTCCGTCTTGTGCGGCCAGGCCACCTTCGCCTCCTCCCATTGTACTTCCTTTGGAGCGTCCGCCTTGCAGATGAGTTCCCACAGATGAATGCTCTTTCGGAATTCCCTCGCTGATTCCTCCGACACATCTTTCTTCTCCATCTCGGCGATATTCTTCTTGATGCTCTCCTGACTCCATTCTCTCACTGCTTTCACGTGGTCATAGTCCGGTTCTGCTCCTAAACATCGAAAGAGCAGGTTAGATGAGCATTCCGCAGTCATCTGAGCCCACCCGGACATCCATCACATGTGAAGCACCAATTGAAAACGCACAGGCACATGAAATTACACTTGACGGGTTCAACCGGGACGCAACAGGAAGAACAGAGGATGAGCATCACGAGCGCGTTTGCTCTCATACCTGGCAGAGTGAACGAAGACCCGCGCGACCCGCAAGACTCCAACTTTTCGTCTTTAGCATGCGAAATTAGTCGCCAGGCAACCGCGCATTCAAAATTTCAACAATATCCGCATCCGGCAGTTGTTGCAGTGATTCCGATGTGATTGCCCCCCCCCTTGATGCAGGAACTCAATGCTCAATTTCCTGAACCTCATGGTTCATCTGAGAGGGAGATCCGACCGAAAGGAAGTACGAGAGCACTGATTTCAGTGCCCTCGGTTGCAAACAGATGAATAACAAATTTATGGTCAGCCGACGCGCTTTTTCAAAAACTTTTTTCGCGTTCCGTGCTGCAACTAAGCAACGCAGAACGCGTGGGAAGACTCTTGCTGTTGGTGTGGATGAGGATCCAAAGCACGCCGGCGACACGATTCGAAGTTATTTCCAGCGTTGCAGGCACACATAACGACGATTTTCTGAATGAATGAGAGCAGACGACTTCATTCGTTTGCCTCATTCACTACAAAGAAGCTGAGACATTTGCGCTCACTGTGTTATCAGCAACTTCTATAGCACCTGGCAAGGCGAGCGTTCTGGACCTCTCGGTTATTCGAACATGTCTTTCGACTGGTTTAAGCGTGGTCATACTCTGAGTTTGGTGCAAGTAGTCGCATACGTGCTTCTCCACTCTAAATATCTGCATTCCAAAGATGTTATAGAACGCGACAAAACGCTGAAAACTACGCCCAGTCAAACATATTTTGGGTGAAATTCTTATTTATTTATGCGCTTATTGTTGCATGTGAAATGTTTTAGAAATCAAGCGCGTGCAGTCCTAACGCACAGTTGCACATCTTCAGTTTTATTTGTTAGATTACGTTACAACTTGCATTTACACTAAAGAGAATAGACGCAGATGAATTTGAGCAGAACTGAAGATTTTGAAGGTTCTAAGTCTGCCCTCTCCACACTTTTCGCATGCGGGACACCGAAACGCATCCGGACATTCTGGACAGCCGGAGGAACATGTCGTCGGAGGGGTCGGAGGACAGACGGTCGGGAGCGGCGGCAAGTGCGCCGGAAGTTTGCAGATAGTTTTAAAAAGCATCCTCTCGCCACGCCACTCCGTCGCGAACCAGAGTTTCGAGGAAGAAGAGACCTAAATGAATTAGGCAGCATTAGCAAATTACAACACACTTGCCGATTACCTGAATCAACGCGCCTTCGAGGAAGCGTGGGCTCGTCTGGCGCCCAGTTGGAATAGTCCCACGTGCTGCTGTCTCCCCACAACATCGATCCGTTTTTTAAAACAAAGCCACCGATAAGAAAATAACCTTTGTAGCCGCTTTGTTGCCACAAATCAGCGAAGAGCTCGGAGACTAAATTCGCAGTACGTGTAGGGCAGTCGCGGTCAACGCCCAACGAAGCTAAGAAACAATTTGTCCCGCGTCTTGTCCACCCAGGAAGACAAGCTTCTGGCACGGGAGGAGGAGTGCTGGCAGGTACCACACAGACTACGAACCGGATCGTCCGGAGGACAGAGGCGCGTGAACCACTGTCCGGAGGAAGATGACATCTGAATGAATTGAGAAATGCACTTTTCCAAACAAGCTCGGCTTACACGGACGCATGTGTCGTTTCCGTTCGATGCCGATGGCTCATCCGCAGCCCATTTTGAAAAATCCCAGGGACTGTGGTCTAACCAAACGAAGGTTCCGTTCTCAGCAAGCGCTGCGATTTGTAGATATCCCTTGAATCCACTCGCCAGGAATAGATCAGCTAGAAACTGATTATCGGTCTCTGAGTGGATGGAAGGGAACCCCGCGCCAATACGAGTGCAGTCAGTTGCCGCGTCTCCAGTAGCCAGATAACACTTCCTTTCTTGTTGTGTCCACCCAGGAGGACAGAGTAGCTTGTTCGATGAGAATAAGGCGGTTTTGCGGTCTGGACAACAGCAAATCAGTTATCTAAACGAACGCAAAGAGAACTTACGAAACACAGAGCATGCAAACGCGTTCATCTCCGTGCACGCGGCTTGAAACGTTGAGTTTTATGTGATCACGCGACAACCTGTCGACCAGAATTGGTCTTCTGAAACGAGAATTCTTAGTTTCAATCGTTTATTGCGCATACCTTCGGAAAGATCAACATCCTCCAATGCGATTTCCGCTATTTCCATACGGAAGTCGTGGCAGGTTGATACGGCGGTTGCGTAATCGACATTGAGGTGTACGCGAGACAAACATCGATTTCGATCAGCCGTAAGGATCTGCCCGAGCGGACAGATGGCATCGGCCTGAATAGCCACCAGGAAGGCGATGACAGCCAACGGGCACCCCAGTTTCATCTTGACGCACACACTCAGAACGCGCCAATCGCCGCCTTTTATCGTCGAAGTGATTCATGCGTTTCAACGCGTCCTATCGCTTGTTCTTTGGTGTTTCGCTCTGTTCCGCGTTCCCGATTATCGCCATTGACGTCTTCGATCTATTTTGGAAGTGCTTCTAGCACCTCAGCTGCTACGCGACAATCATACGCTTACAATTAGTGGCGTGATCGGGTGACGATCTGTTAAAGTTCGAACTGCTCAGCATCGCTGTTTACTTTGAATTTGCTTGTTTTGACTACAAATTTGAGAAGGCAAATTCATTTCTAATAAATCACCCCACCACGCCACACAACAAATGTGCGGCACGTACAGATGGTGTGCTCGGAAGACTTCCTGCACTAGAAACAAATACAATCCACATTTGCCGGCTTTCGATGCATTGATCACGCAGGTCGAGTCGAGTACGGTGAACACAATGGAACTGTCAGAATTGCACAAACATTGAATGCCTTTGATCTGCTGCTCAGTTCTTAAACACCAAGAAGAAAAAGCATCTCGCACATAAAAACAAAAATTCGATCAACGTGATGAAGCTGATTCCGCAGAGCACGCCGAGAAGTCCACCCAACATCGAAATGAACTTGTTGAACTGAAATGAAAGAGATGAGCGCATGAACACGTGGAGGAATCGCTCACATCCAACTTGGGTTCCTCCTTGAACGCGTTCTGGATGATGTACGGCAGATGGACGGAAATGAGGACGCGGTCGGTCTCCTCGAGGCATTTGCGGAGCGACGAGTTGTCGCTGCGGTGGTTGAGAAGACAGTCGTCCCTCTGAAACGGATGGATACGGTAGGCGGTGGAGAAAAGGAGTTACCGTGGTGGTAAAGTCGGCCTGCGACCATCGGACGTTGAATTGGCCGTTGGAGCACGGGAGCGGGCAGTGGCAGTCGGGCCACAAAGATGGATCGCCTCTTTCGTCTACTACTTTCAGGACACAACTGCCTAAAACAAAGAATTAAGTGGACTAAACGGCAGACGTACGTTTTGACAGATCGCAAACGGGAGATTCATCTTTGTTCGGATATCGAGGGTCCATGCATCCGCATGAAGCTAAAACCGCATCTTGATAGCAACTGCGGAAGCATCCCTGAAGCAGAAAATGGTTAATCGGAGCGTAGGAGTATCGCCTACATCAGTGACGTAGTCTCCCTCGTAGTAGTAGGAATTTACCTCGGATTTGTCCTTCACGCACTCGCCGTATCTTCCCCCCAGACGCTCGAAAGTCGACTGCAAGCGGCAAAAGTAGAATTGGAGCGCGCGGAAGGGAGCACTCACCTGGCCGATCATGAGACTCGTTTCGGCGCCCGGTTTCGCTTGGAAGCGGAGGGATTCGCCGAAGACGGACTCTTTGCTCGAGTGCACGAAGACGAGGAGCGACGCGGTGTCGATCCAGTCGAGGTACTCGTCCTGCCGCACGCGCATCAGCGCCCGGAATCCCTCCCGCTCGCCCGCGTACCGCAGCGAGCGCTTCTCGGGGCTTGAGTCGTGGTTGAAGGTGAAGCAGTTGCCGAGCGTCGCCGCGTTCCACTTCACCATCTCCTGCCGCACCGCCACTTCAGCGCCCTCGAACGACGCCCACTCGAAGAGGTCCTCGTGCTCCCAGCTGATCGCCGTTTGGTTCTCCGCCGGCATCAGCGCCAGGAAGAAGGGGAGCGTCTCCTTGATCAACTCCGGCTTTTCCAGGAGGTCCTCGAGCATCTGCACCAGACTGTCGTCGTAAGAGTCAAAGTGCTTCAGCACGTTGTAGATCAGCAGCCGCATCGTGCACCTCTCCCCGGTCCACCCGGCCGTGCAGTTGCACCGGAACGCGTTCACTTCGTCCTTGCACTCTGCTTTCCGGTCCCTCCGCTGACACGGATTCAGTCCGTCGTCGCCGCCCACGCAGTCGTTCGCATCTAAGAGAATTCACTGACCACGCGCAGTGGCGGTTGCTCACTCTGTTCGCAGCGCGTCCCGGAGGTTCCCAGAGGGCAGAAGCACGTGAAGCTGTTGGCCGAACTCATCGTGCACGAGGCGTTGTGGTTACAGGGGTTCGGGTGGCACATATCGATGACTGAAACGCCCGCTTGACTCAACGGATGCTCGATTCCACTTGCGTTGGTCGCAGAATTGTCCCGTGTAGCCCGCGAAGCACGAACACGTGAAGTTTGTTTCTCCGATGGGGTTGCAGAGTCCTCCGGTGCATTTGTCGTCGTGGCAGATGTCAAAGACTGAAAAGAAGCCGATTTAAGCACCTGAATGGCCACTCACTCTCGCAGCGATCGCCCTTCCAGATCGAGAGACACTCGCAGACCGCCTTTCCGTCCTCGCGGAAGCAGTCGCCGCCGTTCTTGCACGGATTGCTCGCTTCGCACGGAATCTCCTCTGAACAGGGCGGCGTTGTTCGGTGTTGTTCTCATGTGGCGCTCACCTGTGCAGTACTTTCCCTTGAAGCCCTTGTGGCAGATGCACTCGTAGTCGTTCTCGTCCACGGGCTCGAGCGCCGGGAAGCAGGACGAGTTCCGGCCGCACATTGTGGTTGTGAGGTTGCACGCTGCAAAAGACTTTGTGAGCAATCTGATCAGCGTCCGAAATCTCAAGATCCCGCATAAAAATATATAAATGGATTTCCAGAATTGTTGAAACTGGGGACTTTCGAGGGCCTCGAAAGTCCCCAGTTTCAAACAGCACGCACCGGGTGACCGTGTACATGCTGCACACGGGGAAAATCTGCGCGTGATGCGTGCAGTTAGTTCCATCCAGCGGAATACCAAATCGCCAAATTTCCAAGAAAAGAAGGAGTTTCGGTCTCACCACAAAACAGCGATTTTACGACGTATAACAAGAAACTTACGGAAGCAGTCAGGATGACAACGTTCCGACACTGAAATCAAACGACTTTTCAAGGAGTCGACGGCGCAAACTAACTTTCGCAGTAATCTCCACGAAATTTGCTCTCGTCGCACTCGCAATTGAATCCTCCGCGCAAGTCATCGATGCAGTTGCTATCGTATTGACAATCGTGTTTGTCGCAGGGCGCGATTTCTGAAATTCGGTTCAGAATCTGCTGCAGTGGAGTCAGGGAACTCACTCTCGGTGCAGTTTCGTCCGGTCCACCCGGCTTCGCAGCTGCACTTTGCGATGCTTTCCACCACACACGCCCGATGCTGACCGGGCGCGCCGTCGCACATGCTCGGCGTCAGTGTGCACCTGTCGATCACTGAAGGAGCGGTGGATCAGTGCGGGAGCGACGGACTCACCATGCTCGCAGCAGGTGCCCGTTCGGCCCTCGGGACACGCGCATTTGTCGCAGACCCCGGGGATCGTGGGCGACGGCACTTCGCATTTCGTATTCTCGCTGCAATTGATACACTGCGTCTGGAGCTCCGTCACCGGAATCCACTGCGCCGTTGACGTTCCTGAAACTCCCGATGCATTTAGCATTGAACGCCGTTCTGCTCACCTTCCGTCGTCGTCGATTCTGAGGCGCTCGTCGATTGTGTCGTTGGCGGTGCTGAGGTGGTTGTCGTTGATGCAGAACTGGTTGTGGACGCTGAATTACTTAACGGATAGGCGCAGAACACAACGTGAACATACTCGTAGCGGGTGTTGATGTTGTCGTAGGCATTGTGGTGCTCGGAGTTGTTGTAGAGGCTGTTGTCGTTGGTTTCGCGGTTGCTGCAATCCCCAAGTCGTTCTTGTGTGAGTAATTCATAAAACTCACATGTTGTCGTTGTGGCCGCAGTCGTTGTTGTAGAAATCATTGTTGTAGTAGCGGGGGCTGAAATTCATTGATCACAACTGCTAGGAAAAGATAACTGAAATACTCGTTGTTGGTTCCGTGATCGTTGTAGTAGAAGTCGTCGTTGCTAAATTCCAGCAATCATTTCTTGCATTGATCAAAGCATCTTACACGGTGAAGTTGTAGTTGTAGGCGATGTGGACGTTGTAGTTGACACTGAAATTCAAGAAGATAAATGTCATTCACTCCGAGCATTCAAACGCTTGTAAATCGAATTTCCCGGCTGTTCCTACTTTCGTCGCAGACCTCTCTTTGTTTGAGGGCGACACGGATCTGCTGCACCCGAGTAATGACGGAGTGCTACACACGCGCCAAGAAATAAAGAATCTCGAGCTGTTTTTCGTCAATTTGACCGGATTTCACAATGCGGCTGTGGCGAATTTCGCCTTTGTTTTTAGTTTAGATCGTATTTCAAATTTGAAAAGACGGAAAATGACTAATCGACTCACCGCTTGTCGTCTTCTCGTCGTCCTTCCTGCAGTTTCCGTCGCTGAGAACGTCCCCGTAGTAGGCTTCGACCGCCGGCCGCATTCCGTCCTCGTAGATGCTATCAGGGAATTTCCTCTGACAAAGACGTTCCCAGAGGACGTACATCCTGAGAGTGAAGCGATTTCCCTTCTTACCCGCCTCCTGCAGCATCTGGGTGTAACTCATATTCTTGAGGTCATCGGCGATGTCGGCGAAAATCGGTTGGAGCGCGAGGAGCAGAAGGAACGTTCCGATGACCACCGAAGAGAAACGCATCCGTCGCAAAGTCCACAAAATCAGCTGTTTGTTGACAGCGGCAGGGAGCACTGGGCACGCCCAGGGTCGAACAAAGGCTACCGTAACCGCCTGGTCACGTGCAATCTAAAAAACTAGGTGAAAAAAGCCGCTGATTCGCGTCCTAGCGACGATGTTGTCATCTTTTGTGTTTTCTTCTCTGCGTTCGTGAATCTTTCATTTGTTTGTTGAAACGGTCATCGCGAATTTTCCACGCGAACACTGGCAAAGTCTTACGGTTGCTAGGTTGGCGTTGAAAGTTCGAGAAAAAGACGCTTTTTGCTAGCAGGCGCAACACATTCCGCACTCTTGGAACCCCGAAAGACGACAGAATTGAGGATATTCGTGTTGATCGGAGATCCGCTTGATCCCGGTCGTGTTATCAACTGTCCGCGTGCGAAATCGTGAGTTGCTGGGTGCTGCGGACAATGAATCTGCAGCGAGGAGAGAACTCCCAAGGCGACCGAAAGTTGCGAATTCATTAAACTTTGGTGAAGGACGAGGGAAACACGTGTTCGGGAGTTACCGTGGTGGTAAAGTCGGCCTGCGACCATCGGTCGTTGAACATTACGCCGCGAGACAGCACGCCGCCGGCTTCGTACTAACAAGTGCAGGTGCAGTAAGTGCAGGCATAGGCCTAGGAGCTACCGCAGATTTTGCCTACTGAATTTACTGCGGCGTACTGTCCGGCGGCAAAACGGCCGCGGCGTTCTGTCCGGTACCGCTAAAACGAAAACAAACAAATAAATAAAACATCGTCAACATCAGTGAAGTCGCCTCCTTGGTAACTTGGCTTTTTCTTTCACGCATTCGCCAAGAAATCAAAAGTAGAAATGGAAAGAGAGGAACGCGGTATCACCGTGCGTCCACGTAGCAGTCTTGTTTTCGAATGAAACCGCCATTGAGACGAATCGGTGCAAGACACAAGGAGGTTGCCTGAGCCTCCCTGTCCTGGATAAAGATCTTGTAGCAAACCATCGCGTCCAAGCCCTTTTGAGGTCTGGACAAAACCAACAAGAAACCAGGAGGTACTCAACGCTCGAGAATCCCACAACACGCGGTTTCGATAGAAGACCGAAAATATAACGTCGCGCCGTCCGAACGAGCGGAGGAGACGAATTTCCGTTCCACGCAACGCGTCTTGTGTTTGGAGAACGAGCAGTTGGAGGCGATAGGTTTGCAGTGCCGGATTCCTGGAATGTGATTGACCAGGCGACACCCAGAACGTTCTGCGAAGAGAAATGTTCTTCCAAATTGTGAGGCAACGAATGAAGAATGAATTCATTGTCTTCGCTTCGGAGCAAAATGAATTCTTTTCTTAGAAACAACAACAACCAGCAGTTTGGCAATGAGGTAGACGAACTCAATGAAGGTGATGACGGAAACGCCGCATAGAATTCCAAGTAGTCCGCCCAGCATCGACATCAACTTGTTGAACTGAAAAGCCAAGGATTGCTGCATCCAAAAAATCCAAAATTAAAGCTCACATCCATCTTCGGTCCCTCCTTGAACGTATTTTGGATTAAGTAAGGAATGTAGACTGAAATGAGGACGCGGTCGGTCTCCTCGAGGCATTTGCGGAGCGACGAGTTGTCGCTGCGGTGGTTGAGAAGACAGTCGTCTCTCTGAAGCGGACGGGATACGGTAGTCGGTAAAAAATAGATTTACTGTGGAAGCGAGCACGGAGTTCGACCACCGGACGTTGAATTGGCCGTTGGAGCACGGGAGCGGGCAGTGGCAGTCGGGCCACAAAGATGGATCGCCTTTCATCTCGTTGACATTGAGGACGCACCTTCCTGAACGTTCCCTGGTTAATGTACACACGATCGCCGCTCACTTTTAGGGAGATCGCAAACTGGAACTCCCTTCTTCAGAGGGAACCGCGGGTCCGCACACTTGCAGGAGTTGAAGACGGCGTCTTGGTAGCAACTGCGGAGGCACCCCTGCAACGGCTCCGTCAAAAAATGGAACAAAAAAAAATGCTTCCTACGTCTGTGACGTAGTCTCCCTCGTAGTAGTAGGAATTCACCTCGGATTTGTCCTTCACGCACTCGCCGTATCTTCCCCCCAGATGCTCGAAAGTCGACTGCAAGCGGCAAAAGTAGAATTGGAGTGCGCGGAAGGGAGCACTCACCTGGCCGATCATGAGACTCGTTTCGGCGCCCGGTTTCGCCTGGAAGCGGAGGGATTCGCCGAAGACGGACTCTTTGCTCGAGTGCACGAAGACGAGGAGCGACGCGGTGTCGATCCAGTCGAGGTACTCGTCCTGCCGCACGCGCATCAGCGCCCGGAATCCCTCCCGCTCGCCCGCGTACCGCAGCGAGCGCTTCTCGGGGCTCGAGTCGTGGTTGAAGGTGAAGCAGTTGCCGAGCGTCGCCGCGTTCCACTTCACCATCTCCTGCCGCACCGCCACTTCGGCGCCCTCGAACGACGCCCACTCGAAGAGGTCCTCGTGCTCCCAGCTGATCGCCGTTTGGTTCTCCGCCGGCATCAGCGCCAGGAAGAAGGGGAGCGTCTCCTTGATCAACTCCGGCTTTTCCAGGAGGTCCTCGAGCATCTGCACGAGACTGTCGTCGTAAGAGTCAAAGTGCTTCAGCACGTTGTAGATCAGCAGCCGCATCGTGCACCTCTCCCCGGTCCACCCGGCCGTGCAGTTGCACCGGAACGCGTTCACTTCGTCCTTGCACTCTGCTTTCCGGTCCCTCCGCTGACACGGATTCAGTCCGTCGTCGTCGATCAGGCAGTCGTCGGCATCTATGTGGGAATCACGTCAACAAAGCGTGTCACTGACCGCTTACTGTGTTCACATCGCCGTCCAGAAGTCCCAATGGGACAGACGCATTCAAACTTGTTAGGCGAGGAAATACACGAATGGTTGTTACATGGATTCGGAGTGCAAAGATCGATCACTAAAGCAGCGCATGAAACATGCACTGATTCATGAAACAACTTACTCGTTTCGCAGTTTTTCCCGCAAAATCCTTCAAAACATTGGCACGAGTACGCGGTTATGTTGTGGGGATTGGGAATGCAAAGTCCATGTTTGCACTTGGCATCGTAGCAGATGTTAAACGCTGAAATAGCCGCGTTGGATCAGGCCGTTACAGTATCCCTCACTTTCGCAGCGTTCACCCGTCCAAATCGAGGGACACTCGCAAACCGCTCTTCCGTTCTCCAAGTAGCACTCGCCGCCATTCTTGCACGGATTCGAAATAGAGCACGGAATCTCCTCTGATGCACCGAGAAATACAATAATAATCCACCGTTCGCCCTACCATCACAGAAGCGTCCTGTGTACCCGGAGCCCGGGCGGCAGATGCACTGATAGTCATCGTCATCGACGGGATGCGTTGCAGGCCAACAAGTGGAGTTCATGCGGCAGTTGTGCGCCTGAGTGTCGCACGCTGAAAGCATGCAATCTCGGAAATCTCCGGACTCACTTACGTTCGCAGTTCGGGTAGCAGGGACGTTGCACTGAATAATCGCAGGGAATCAGAGTGGCAGGGAAGAGGGAGGAGAACTTACTTTCGCAGTGCTTTCCGGGAAAATTGTACGGACAGATGCATCTGGTCTCTCCCGCGCTGTTCACTTCGCATTTGCCGCCGTTCTGGCATTTCATCATCTCGCAGAGTTCAATTTCTGAAATACGCATTTCCACGGACCGTTCAGGGGGGCTTACGCGTGGTGCAGTTCCGCCCGTCCCAGCCGGGTTCGCAGATGCATCTCGCCATGCCGCTGTCGCGCACGTTGCACGTCCCACGCATCTCAGCGATGGTGGTGACGCACGGATTCAGCCGATTCACAACGCAAACGTCCTTGGAAACTGAAATCGGGTGATTTGACATGCGCCGGCGCCTCCTCACCTTCATCGCAGCATTTTCCCTCTCGACCGACCGGACACGCGCACTTGTCGCACACCCCGCTCGCCACCGGAACTTCGCAGAACGCAAACTCGTTGCACTTCCGACACTGATGCGGTTCGAGAGGCGTTGCTCTGGAGCTGTTCGCTGCGGATTCTGAAACCGTTCCGTGTCAGTAGAAAGGGAGATAATGAATTATTCACCTGTCAGTGATTGCTTCGTTACAGGGGAAACCACATCCGATATCGTCACGCTTGTTACCGTGAACTCGCTGTTTACAGATGGGGCTAAACATCTCTGTACAGACCACAAACGCCTCTCTCACTCACGATTGGTCGGATCGTTTTCGTCTACGGGACACGGAGAATCCGCCGGTTTGCAATTAGCCGCCGCATTTGGACGTCCGTATGGAAATAGCGTATCCGACAGCTTTCGCTGACAAATATCCTGAAAAGCAGGAAGGTCATGATGCGCTTGTGATAGAACTTTCCTCCCAAGCCACCAACGCCGACAAAAACGCCTTCTTGTCGTCCCCTAGGGCGTTCCACTCGTTCACAGCTTCGAAGGCGCTTTTCGATTTGTAATCCTCGCACAGATGCTCTCCGAGAACGAGGTTTTGGGAGCGCACGAAGCGGAAGAGAAGCGAGATGACCACATGGACGAGGAAGTTCATCTCCGGAGATGGAAGTTGTAGAGGACGCGAAAGGAAACCAGTCGGAAAGAGCGCAAAGGTCGATCTGCAAATCTCCCAAGTGCGTAACCTAACAACGCCCTCCCGATTCACTTCTGCAAGAGCGAAAAGTTGCCTTTTGAAACATTAATCGCTACTCCGAGCAACTTTCTTTGTTTTTAAACGAAAAGAAGGAAAACAAGCGTGGGAAATACGCGTCGGAGACGTTCAATCCAAGAAACTGCAACGTGGAAGCAGAAAAGCAGCACGATTTTCGATTAGACCAAGAGAGAAGTGATCTGAGCGGCGATGATTTGACCAATTTGTGCGTCCAAGTCCCATTGAGCTCCGCTGCCTCGAATCTGCCAAAGAATACATCAAACAATTCAATTTGCAAAAACTGACCGGAAACTCAAACTCTCCATGCGTCCATCTGGTCGTCAACCGGTGCTGGAAATGATTCCCGACGGTTGACATCGGGAAACGCCTACAGCTGGATTTTCGGAGGATTCAAGGAGCCTTTTGGAAAATTCGTGAAACATTTCGAGACGCGTGAAGAAAGAAGTCTACAAGATCGTCGTGGTTTAGTTTGTCATCAATCTGCATGTCTACCGAAGGCACTCGAAGCTCAATTCACTTACGACCATTGTTTGAAGGCAATGGCGACGATAAGGTCGCCGTTTTCAAAGGCCGCTTAGCGTGCACTGCACTTGATGTTATTTCTCAACGAGGACCTCTCAATTCCCACAAGTCAAACGCATAAAGTTAAACTTCCTGATCAGATGACGTCGTCACGGACGCACTTTTTGTTATTAATTCAAATATCTTCTTAATGATCTCAAAACTGCCACAAAAATAGAAACATCGGACGGTATTTACAGTACAATTAGAGAGAGAGAGAGATCAGCGGTTCTGGACGAGTTCGTGCGTTGATTCGTGGTCGTGAACGGATCCGTTGGTCTCGTGAAAGGGATTCGTTTCGGAGAGGCTGTCGCCGTTCCCCTCCATCTGCGCGGTTTCCTCGGATCCGTGGTCGATCGGAGCGCCCTGCGCCTCGGCATCGAGTGGATTCGCGTCCGTCTTCTTCGTAGAGAACTCTTTCGGCTTCGTCTGCAGCTCCTCGATGCTGAAAATGATTCAATTAGGTCGTTGGGCTTAAAACTGCACGCATCAAAGGGGAAATTGCGAAATCGCAGTTGCGTTTCAAAACAACAATTAGAAACGACTGCGCCGTCTCGTCAATGCGAATAATTCGCGCGCTTTAGTGGAAACAACATAAGAAACTCTAAAGTTACGTGCGCTTGAGCGAAATGAGCGCCAAACTCAGGCAGGTGGCCTCTCGGCTAACTCCACACTAATAGCAACGCACCTGAACCAAATTACGACGTCATGGTGGGCTCCTTTCGCGTGTTCGCTACAGAAGACGTCCTCTGAAAGTCGAGCTATAGATGCTGTTAGATGAGAAGAACTGACCGGGTTGGAGTGCGTGGTCGATTCGGAATTGATTGATGACGACTGGGAGCGTTTTCAGCGCTGCAGTCGTCTGAATGATCGCCACCACGGATGGGTTGTTGAGGGTCTGTTCGCTGAGCTCCTTCGTGATTCCGTGCGACTTGTAGAAGCTCCGCAGTTTGCTTTCGTCCGCTTTCATCATTTTCATCGCGACAATCGGGAGTTTGCGGTTGGCGATCGTCTTCAGAAGATCTCCGAGGAGCGCGCGCTCCATGACTGCCCCGGAAGCGAAGAGCAGCGTCCTGTCGAGTTTGGAGGCGTCGGCCGACTCCGCGGGGCCGACTTCGCCGCTTCCGGAAGCGCGCGCACGACACGGACGACAAAGCCACGTGAACATCGGGATTCGGAGGTGCGCGGATTCTGAAAGAAACCGATGTACGAACGAGATGATCACGAGTAAACAAAGGATCGAAGCGAATGAGCGCAGACGCGAGAAGATGGAAAGCTGAGAAGGAAAGACAGAGAAAAGGGAGAAAACAGCTAATAAACATCATCCTTCCACGTGTTCTCCGATCGCGTGACAATCGAATGCGCGATGAAATTCATGCTTCGGCTCTGTGAATCCGCATTCTGCGAACGTTGACCTAGCACACGCCCTCAGAACACAAAAGTGACCTAAGAGTGCTGGCACACGCACTCGCGCGCTCTCACCTGGCGCCGCTTGAACCAAACACCGAAACGTCGCTCCGCCCGGGCGCACTTTGGCGCGTGCGACTCTCGGCGCGCCTATTTCAGGATTCGCAGCCGCGAAGAGCTTTGCCGGGCGCCGCACCTGCTACTCGGGGCCCGAAGGCGTTCCCCGCTCCGCCCGAGGGCACAAGGTGGCGTGCGCACTCAGATTTCTAATTAACTGCTGCTGCGTTGTTGTCATGCGACTGCGTCACCGCAGAAAGCGCGAATAATCGGGACGAAGAGAGCAAATAGTCGTTTATTAGGAGTGGAAACGCCGAGATCGACCGATCAGAGGGACAAGAGAGCGAGAAAGAGTGCGAGGGGCGTCGCGAGGAAGATTCCGGATGCCGAGTTACAGTAATCCGTGTTACAGTAGCAGTTCTCGTTGTCGACGCCGTCTTGTCCTGCAATGAAAGTTTCGCAATGGGCGCGAGGGGAACGACGAGTTTACCTTTGACGATGACGCACTTGGGAATTTGCTCCTGGAAGGGAAGACGATCCATGCAGCCGCGGAACATTCCTCCGCTGTCGGGTCCCTTCACGCACCAGCGACCTTCGCAGGACATGCTCTTCGTGCAGACGCCGGTTACGGTAGAGTTCGACTCGTAGCATTGGAAACATTTGACGAGCGCACTTCTGAAGTGAATCCTTTGAGGGCGCAGATTGGGACGAAATTAGAAGAAGATGAGCGGAAATAGGGTTGCGAGAGAGAATCCCTAGTTGCGGCAGCGGAGGGACGTTGGGGAATCGATTGTTCAGAGGTTACAATTAGCGCGACGATCTTTGGTTTCGCGCTAATTGGATGCTTTTGTGGTCAACGACAAATTCATCTTCGTAGAGCGGCAAAACAGAGTTTGGAGTTCAAGTTTGAGCACTCAGCTCGATGAACGCGTCCTTCCGCTCGACTTCCTCTGATTCAACCGTCAACTCTGCCCGCAAATCGTCGCTAACGACCAAAAGCTCCGCAAACAGTTCTGCTCCGGCCTCGTGGAACTCCCGACGTCAAACGGGTTCCTCGCTCTCTTCTTCCTCACGGTCCACAACTCCCAAAACGTTCTCCTAATCGCGTTTGCGGTCGTCACATCACATTCCCCTCAACAGACGACCTCAATCGTCGCCGAACCGCGAAAAAACCCGAAAATCCCTCAACTCACTTGTGTTCTTGGTGTTCGTGCGATTCGGCCGAATGCGAAGCGTCATCATGAGGCACCGATGCGGTTACGGTAGCGAGCGCGAGAAGAATGAGTAGAAGCGAGTGGATTCGAGGGTTCATCGGGGAGTCGGAAGTCTGAAAGAGGGAAATGACGCGCGCGCTCTCACGCAATCGCGAACAAAAAATGAAGATCGACGGTCCGCGCTGACGGCGGGACGACCTTGGACGAGCGATGGTCATCGCTGCGTCGGCGCGATGCAAATTACGGCGTGCGGTGACGTGCGCGGAGCGAAGCGAAGTGACGGAGAATCCTGCGGAACTCGCTCGGCGTTCGTCGAATCTCCGACCGCCGACGACGCCCCGAGCGAGAGGAAACTGGTTGTGGAGAGGGGAACACGCCGCTCGGAGCGGTTTCGCTGCGCGCGGATGATTCGTTTTGATTGGATTCTGCAAGCGCGAAGCGAACGAGCGCTTCGAAGGCGTTCGCCGGGTGCTAATGCGGGTGGGCAACGCTACGAAAGAGGCGTTATGGGTGGAGAATCCAAGTAAACACCGGGTCGATTGATCTGCGATCTGATCTGGCGATAAGAAGGGCGAGAACGTGGAGACTGAAGATCTTCAAGCTGGACGTTTTCAGGCATCCTGAATTGGAATGGACTGTTCTAACCGCTGTGGGAACTTTTGCGACCGAACGGATCGAAAACAGAGTTTTTGTAAGTGGCGTCACGCGCTGAATCGCTAACGAATGTTGGGAGAAAACAAAAGATCCAGGGCGTCGTTGCTAAGAAGCTGTTTAGAATCGCAATCTTCTGTTGACGCACCTACTCGTTCTACTCGCTCTCTTCGTTCGTGGGATCCTCGAATTCCTTGAGTTCTGAACGGATTCCGCTCATCTGAGTTGATCCCACACGTGGATTTGCCGCGTCAATCGCGCTCTTTTCGCCGATTTTACTTGAACTCTGCTAATGCTTGCACGAGAATACTGTAATTGCAAAAAGGGGAATTATTGCGCGAATCTGAGGTGTTGGAAAGTCAAATTTCGTCGTTTTTTGCACAAAACGACCAAACAGCATTCTCTGTTTTCGAACAACACCTGAATGAATCATTCATGTGAAACTCGGAGAGACAAAGACGCGCGGAGAAGTCGCCGTGGCGACGTTTTTTCGGAACGCTCGTGACAATTCGCGCTCGTAGGCAGAATACGGTATTCGCTGAGCTACGAGGACGTTCGCACTCAACTCCCGCTCTCATTCCTCTCTCATTCGATCTTGCAGGCGCCGCAGATGCGTTTGCTCACCTCCGTTGCGAGTATTCTCCTCCTGCTACCAACTACCGTAGTCCCGATGAGTGATGAATGCAAAAAGGCGAAGGAGAAGACGATGCAGCAGATCATAAACAGCTACGAGAGTTCGGACGACGAGCAAATGCGAGAAGCGTTGCGGGAGATGATGTCGATCCGGGAAGCAGCGTGCGGTACGCGCTTCCCCGACATCTACTTCCCAAACAACAACCGACCTTCCATAGCTCCTCCGAGAGCTTGCGATGAGGCGAAGGACGAGTACGGAAGCTGTACCGTCGGTTTGGACGACCCCGTCGAGCGTAGGATCGCGAATTTGCTTTTTTATCGTGTTTGTTCAATTTCAGCGACGAATGCGCCCGACTACATTGCGCTCGTGAGGACGTGGAGTCAGACGGACGTCCTGGAGAAGTTTGAGAAAATCACGAACGAGGAGGAGAAACACGAGTTTCTGAAAACTGTCCGAACCTGGGAGCTGATCTGTAAAATGGAGGCGCCGGCGAAGGTGTGGGAGAATGAAGAAGCGAAACCCCTGCCGCACCAGCACAAAACCGAGCTCCGCAACGGAAAATGCTCGAATCTGGAGAAGACGACGAGTGAGTGCGTTTGTGCCTTCTCAGTTCCGGACTCACCGAGTTTTCCGTCTTCTTTGATTTTGAAAGTGATCAGCGAACAGAATGCAGCGAATGACGCTCTCGCGCTCCCTTGACGACGTTTGTTCGCGAAATCCGCGATTCAAAGTCCTTTCCGCGCGGACTGCAGCGCGTCACGCACCTTCAAACTCACAACCACCGATCGATTGTCCGCAAAAGAGACGAAATGACGTGGAGCCAACAGCTCGCAGTCCAAGAGTCCATACGGTAGAAGCCATCTCGCTCTGCACCCCTCGCTTCCTCTAATCTGCTCAGCGAGACTCGCCGCTTCCGCCTTCGTTCTCCCCGAAACGCAGCAATCGAGCGTTGTGTGTTGTGTCCGGGACAAAGGGATCGAGCG
Organism: Steinernema feltiae; assembly: GCA_007213375.1. Taxonomy (NCBI): domain Eukaryota; kingdom Metazoa; phylum Nematoda; class Chromadorea; order Rhabditida; family Steinernematidae; genus Steinernema; species Steinernema feltiae. The sequence goes on along the minus strand of MQUG01003063.1, from coordinate 5,441 downwards.
GAGGAATCCTTCCGTCTCCTGGCTGCCTTTGTCTGCCTACTGTAGGCATCCTCCTCTTCCTTTGTTCCGGCTTGTTTCCCTCTTCTGTTCTTTCAATTCGGCCTCAGCGTCTGGTCGTCAATCGGATGATTCCTTCGAAATTGCGATTTTCCTACCGAAATGACTTTTCTTCTCCGCTCCTCTCTTCTTTGGCTCTTGGTCCTCACTTGTACGTTGCTTCTCCCATCTCCTCTTTTCCTCCAACGCGACATTGCAGGTTCATCGACAACTGCAGAAACCACAACGCAGAGTGCCGGTAGGATCTCGAACGGAAATTACTATTTATAAGAATTTCTCTCCGAAATTTTGGTTTCTCCTGGAACGTGTTCGCGCCGAGACTCAACCTCGCACCAATTGTGGATCGCAACGTTGACGAAACAATTTGTAAACTAGATTTCGGGCGATCGAGTTTCACTGATTTCGGCGAATCTCGACGCGAATACGTTACAGGAAAATGGTTGTCAACCACATGGCGCACAGATTTCGTTTATAGTTTGTGTAAATAGAGGGAGGGTAGATGGATCTCGCGCGTGGCATGTGTGGACGTGGGAGATAGCCGAGTACAGCGCCTTAGAGAAAGATGAGGAAGATTTTGTTTCCGCCAGAACGATAAAATTAATTTGGCGCGCCGCCGTCTGCAATCGCCGTTCAAAACCTGCGGGACCACACACAGCGCAGTTTTTATTGCTACTGCGACTCGGTCCGCAAACGTCATGAAAGGCAAGCGCCAGTATATAGCAACGCCACCTCTCTACGTCTTCTACGCCCTCCAATCCTTGATTAAGTTACTTTTAACACAATCTGTTTAGAAACGACGTCGACGACCGTCATCTCGACTGCAGATCCAGCTGGTGGGTGAAGAGCGCCCGCTGTGCTCAGTTTATTTTTTCTTTTAGAGGAACGCATGGTCAATTCCCTTGTCGAGTGGACGTGGGAGAGCGTAGAGCGCGATTATAGAGCTGCTTTGCCACAAAAAGGTTCAGAGCCGTGGACGAAATTTCTGCTAGAGTTGGTGACTTGGGTGAAGCTCTGCGGCGTTACCCCTCATAAAGATTGTTACGGCCACGTCGCAAAAAGACCTGAGCCGCCATTCAACGTTGACAATTACGCGGAATCCTCGACAAAATGCAAAAGTTTGTTCCGGTCGTTTCAACCGCTTTTACGAAGAGCTCAATTCAGCGACCAAGGACACTCCGATCCCACCCGATGCGTGCCCCTTCGACGGTAAACAAGTTTGCGAATTCTCGTCAGCGTTCACTTTGTTGCTTTCAGAAGTGATGACAATAGACAGGTTGAGAAAACTTGATTGGCAAGACTGGAGCGATCAGTACTACATACACTTTAAAAAGACCATTTCTTATTGGACTCAGGTCGATTTTCGGCAACGTTTAGTCATCTTTGAGAAGATCTGTGCAGTCTCCGCTCCCGACAAATGCTTTGACGACAAAGGACGCCCGCCGTTGAAATTCAAATTGGACGCATATGATTTACCGCTCTCGTGCAAAAGTTCGTGAAAGATTCTTGGATTTTTAGTTGAATTTCCGTTTAGCGACAAGCGACAATCCAGCGCCTCCCACACTTTGTGTTTTGCCAGGTGAGTGACGCGTTCTTAGAGCTAGAAATTGGTCATTTTCTAGAAATTGTAAGAAAGCTAGAAATTGGCCAAACAAAATCATAAAAGAATGCGGTTAGTTGTGAAAGAGTGCAACGCCGTTGGAGTTCAGATGTGAGGCTAACTGAATCAATTTGGTTCAGAGACAACGACGACTGCGATTCCAACGACAACCACATCAGCACCACCAACGACGGAAACGACGAGCGCTTCAGAATCCACGACGACAGAAGGTGAGAATTAAAATTCACTTGTGCGTGAATCTGATGTCTGACAGCACCGGGGAAGACAGACTACGTAGAGATGGTGAGAGGTTGGTGCAAGGAGAGGGCGGAGAAAGAGTTCTACGACAAGAAGGACGGCGGCGCGAGCGATGAAGAGATCGAGCGCGCGAAGCAGCTCATTGTGCTGTGGGAGCAGATCTGCGAGGCGAAAGTGGCAAACGGCATCTGGGGCAATGGGAAACCGAAACTTCTCCCGCCGGAGATGCGGCACGACTCGAAGGAGCGCGACAATTCGAAGTGCGCGCAGACGTGCGACGGAACGACGACAGAGATTGCGACGGGCACTGCAGCAGCTGAACTTGGTGTTTCAGCGACAGAAACGACGGCGTCAACCACCTCAGCACCGCCAACAACGGAAACGACGAACGCCTCAGAATCGACGACGACGGAAGGTGAGAAGAACGGCGTTCAATGCTAAATGCATCGGGAGTTTCAGGAACGTCAACGGCGCAGTGGATTCCGGTGACGGAGCTCCAGACGCAGTGTATCAATTGCAGCGAGAATACGAAATGCGAAGTGCCGTCGCCCACGATCCCCGGGGTCTGCGACAAATGCGCGTGTCCCGAGGGCCTAACGGGCACCTGCTGCGAGCATGGTGAGTCCGTCGCTCCCGCACAGATCCACCGCTCCTTCAGTGATCGACAGGTGCACACTGACGCCGAGCATGTGCGACGGCGCGCCCGGTCAGCATCGGGCGTGTGTGGTGGAAAGCATCGCAAAGTGCAGCTGCGAAGCCGGGTGGACCGGACGAAACTGCACCGAGAGTGAGTTCCCTGACTCCACAGCAGCAGATTCTGAATCCAATTTCAGAAATCGCGCCCTGCGACACACACGATTGTCAATACGGCAGCAAGTGCATCGATGACTTGCGCGGAGGATACAAGTGCGAGTGCGACCAGAACGTATATCGTGGATCTTACTGCGAAAGTAAGTTTGCGCCGTCGAATCTTGGAAAACTCGGTTTGATTTCAGTGAAGGCGCATTGTTATCCCAGCTGCTTTCGTAAGTTTGATTTTCTATATTCACACCGCCGCAAATCAAATCTTGTTTGTGCGGAAGGGTCTTCTAGGCGCAGTTTGTCAACCGAACTGCGTTTTGTTTTATCCACGGCGGGGGAGGATGACGGGGTTTCCGTACTGATAACTCCTCCTCACAATACACCAAATAAATAAACAGAGTCAAAGCGTCCACCAACGACCGTCTGCGCGATGCCCACGCTATTCCCCTGAAGGGTAAAAATCACATGATCGGTCAAGCTTTCTCCAACGTTCCAACATTTATCTCGATGCATAATATTCCATTTTTTGCATATGATCAGATTTTCACAAGCATAATGAGTCAGTCGCGGGATCTTGAGATTTCCGACGCTGATCAGATTGCTCACAAAGTCTTCTTGCAGCGTGCAACCTCACAACCACAATGTGCGGCCGGAACTCGTCCTGCTTCCCGGCGCTCGCACCTGTGAACGAGAACGACTACGAGTGCATCTGCCACAAGGGCTTCAAGGGAAAGTACTGCACAGGTGAGCGCCACACGAGAACAACACCGAACAACGCCGCCGTGTTCAGAGGAGATTCCGTGCGAAGCGAGCAATCCGTGCAAGAACGGCGGCGACTGCTTCCGCGAGGACGGAAAGGCGGTCTGCGAGTGTCTCTCGATCTGGAAGGGCGATCGCTGCGAGAGTGAGTGGCCATTCAGGTGCTTAAATTGGCTTCTTTTCAGTCTTTGACATCTGCCACGACGACAAATGCACCGGAGGACTCTGCAACCCCATCGGAGAAACAAACTTCACGTGTTCGTGCTTCGCGGGCTACACGGGACAATTCTGCGACCAACGCAAGTGGAATCGAGCATCCGTTGAGTCAAGCGGGCGTTTCAGTCATCGATATGTGCCACCCGAACCCCTGTAACCACAACGCCTCGTGCACGATGAGTTCGGCCAACAGCTTCACGTGCTTCTGCCCTCTGGGAACCTCCGGGACGCGCTGCGAACAGAGTGAGCAACCGCCACTGCGCGTGGTCAGTGAATTCTCTTAGATGCGAACGACTGCGTGGGCGGCGACGACGGACTGAATCCGTGTCAGCGGAGGGACCGGAAAGCAGAGTGCAAGGACGAAGTGAACGCGTTCCGGTGCAACTGCACGGCCGGGTGGACCGGGGAGAGGTGCACGATGCGGCTGCTGATCTACAACGTGCTGAAGCACTTTGACTCTTACGACGACAGTCTGGTGCAGATGCTCGAGGACCTCCTGGAAAAGCCGGAGTTGATCAAGGAGACGCTCCCCTTCTTCCTGGCGCTGATGCCGGCGGAGAACCAAACGGCGATCAGCTGGGAGCACGAGGACCTCTTCGAGTGGGCGTCGTTCGAGGGCGCTGAAGTGGCGGTGCGGCAGGAGATGGTGAAGTGGAACGCGGCGACGCTCGGCAACTGCTTCACCTTCAACCACGACTCAAGCCCCGAGAAGCGCTCGCTGCGGTACGCGGGCGAGCGGGAGGGATTCCGGGCGCTGATGCGCGTGCGGCAGGACGAGTACCTCGACTGGATCGACACCGCGTCGCTCCTCGTCTTCGTGCACTCGAGCAAAGAGTCCGTCTTCGGCGAATCCCTCCGCTTCCAAGCGAAACCGGGCGCCGAAACGAGTCTCATGATCGGCCAGGTGAGTGCTCCCTTCCGCGCGCTCCAATTCTACTTTTGCCGCTTGCAGTCGACTTTCGAGCGTCTGGGGGAAGATACGGCGAGTGCGTGAAGGACAAATCCGAGGTAAATTCCTACTACTACGAGGGAGACTACGTCACTGATGTAGGCGATACTCCTACGCTCCGATTAACCATTTTCTGCTTCAGGGATGCTTCCGCAGTTGCTATCAAGATGCGGTTTTAGCTTCATGCGGATGCATGGACCCTCGATATCCGAACAAAGATGAATCTCCCGTTTGCGATCTGTCAAAACGTACGTCTGCCGTTTAGTCCACTTAATTCTTTGTTTTAGGCAGTTGTGTTTTGAAAGTAGTAGACGAAAGAGGCGATCCATCTTTGTGGCCCGACTGCCACTGCCCGCTCCCGTGCTCCAACGGCCAATTCAACGTCCGATGGTCGCAGGCCGACTTTACCACCACGGTAACTCCTTTTCTCCACCGCCTACCGTATCCATCCGTTTCAGAGGGACGACTGTCTTCTCAACCACCGCAGCGACAACTCGTCGCTCCGCAAATGCCTCGAGGAGACCGACCGCGTCCTCATTTCCGTCCATCTGCCGTACATCATCCAGAACGCGTTCAAGGAGGAACCCAAGTTGGATGTGAGCGATTCCTCCACGTGTTCATGCGCTCATCTCTTTCATTTCAGTTCAACAAGTTCATTTCGATGTTGGGTGGACTTCTCGGCGTGCTCTGCGGAATCAGCTTCATCACGTTGATCGAATTTGTCTTTCTAATTGGAAGATTGGTATTTTTCTGGATTGTCAAGCGCTGAGAGCTTTGTGGATTGCCTCTTCAATTAAATACGTG